>PYHW01010720.1:113696-159121 GCA_013186435.1 Turdus rufiventris | reverse complement strand
AATGGTTGATTATAGTGATATTCTTTGTAATCAGACTCTTACAAATGTGCAACAATACTCACAGCATACATGAGATGTAATACCTAAAATTTCTAAATTTTGTATTAGTGGAGTTGGGAAATGATTGATACAATCTGATAAGTTAGAGAAGTAACAGTCTGCTGGTGTAATGGAGACAGCAAAGGTATGCAGGCTAGATGTCTGTGTATTTATATTTTTCAGCTCTACATGTCCACTGCAGATCATTTTTCTTTGGAAAAAAAAAAACAAAAAACATCTGTTCAGACGTGAACAGTAGAAATCTGTGGTCTGTATCACAATATTTAAGTGTGGTAGTTTCCACTGTTTTCCTCTATAAAACTGCCATTCTTCATAGGATATGTAGCAACTAGAGCTGCTGCCTTCAGAAAGCTTGATTTGTGATGGTCACATATTATTGTCAGGAAATCACGATTTCTGACTGCCACTTTAGCAAGAGGTTGTAACATTTCTTTTTAGAGAAAAATGCAATACAGGACAGCATGCTCTGGGCTGTTTAGGATGCAGCACAAAAAGCTGTGCTCCAACTGTATATTCCCACGTTTCTTAATTCTTGACCTCAGCAACTTTATTGCTGAGATCATTGATATGCCTTGGTTTTTAACTAGTTTCCCTGTTTCTTTAGCATTCATTGTTAAGTTTTATAAAGGTATTGAGGCTTTACTGAGTAGTAATCAGTACCTAATTACTACTGAAAACAATAAGAATATTTATTTTGATATATTTGTTTGCTTGAATAAGAGGAAGGACATTAATTTTTTGATCAAAAACTCGTGTTCATCTATCCCAAGTTTCTTATTCCTGCAGCTCTGAGGTCAATCCCTTCTTTCACCAAATATCCTGTTTATTTTGAGATCAGTTCAATTTTTGATGTTCTGTGGTATTGCTGAGTGTAAATATGAGGATTTACTCTTTGCTCATCACTTGTGCATTAGGTATGAAAAGAAGTGCAGAATTTCTCAGGGACAGTCTCTTGAATGCTGATGTTAGTGCTTCTTGTTCTCATTAACTGAAGTGTTTTATCAATTCGTGTTAAGGGCAGTGTACTGCATGCAAAATAAAAGTCTTTGTATATAAAGATATCACTCTTGGCCCCTTGCTCTTCACCTTTTTCTATTCAGAAGTTTGTTATGACTTCTCATCATTTTGGCTTGTTAATGGGACTTCAATGCAGGGTACTCATAATCCTTCTTTGGCAGCTAATTTTTTATTTTACATTTCTTGACTAAACAAAGGAGTTCAATAAGAGAAGCTATACTGAAAATCCTCTCCAATAGGTTAAAAGTAGGTATTCAGCCATTTGTTAGTCCTTTCCTTCAATGAATAGGCCCAGTGAGACTGACTTAGATGCTTTCCAGACTCCAGAGAGTGCTATGAAAAGTGGAGAATAATCTAGACAAATCAGCAAGTTACCATTGTGAGCAGAGTAGCAGAATGTAGACAGAGAAAACAAGGAAAAGAATTTCCCCAGCACCAGAGTTATCTCTTTAGAAACCTGAAAAACAGGCATGGAGTAATGTCAGGAAATCAGGATTCCTAAGTGAATAGAACTCAGTGAATGGGTTAAATATGGCACTGGTGTACCACAGTTTTAAGTCTTAGTGGTTTTTTTTATAAGGCTGCATTTGATCCTCTGCACTTTTAAAGCATATATGAGTGGAAAATTGTTTTTATATATGAAAAAAATATTAGTTTAAAATATCAGAAATAGATGATGATTTTATCCCTCATGCAGCAAGTTGAAACTGAAGTTGGTTTTCATTATTTATTTAATCTTTTATTTTAGGTTGCAAAGCAGATGCAGCACACCAGCCTTCTTTGCTCTTGCTTTCCTATTCCTTTTCCTCCTCTTGCTTCTCTCCTCCCCTTTAACATGTGAGCTGCAGATAAAAACAGCAGAATAGAAGCCAGGAAAATATCCTGATCTATTATCCATGCATATTTCATGTATTTGCCTAATTTCCTACAGTGCTGACTTAATTAGGTAATTATTCCACCCTCTTATGACCAGTGAATATCCATATCACTATGTCAATATTAAAAAAAAACAAACCAACAAACAAATCAATGACATTTTTAGTGACAATGGGCCACATGAGAGCTTTTTGCTGGTCATGATGGAAATGAAAATGACTTACTGTTGTTTGGATGGGTGTAGTGTTCTAGGGACACTCACTAAGTTCTTCCCTGCCCCCAGATGTTTGGTTTCAGAAAGGAAAGACCTTCCCATTTAAACATTAGTTTTCTGATATTGCTTTTTGATTCTCAGCCTTAAATCAATGCCTTGATTCTTCTTTTTCAAAGATATTATCCTTCTTTCATTTTATAAATTTAGCTTTGATTTTTCAGTCATATTCTGAAGCCTGGTATACCAAATATATGATGATGATGTCTCCTTCCTACTGATGCAACTTTTTACAAAATATATTAAATCCATAAGTTTCATCGAAGTCATAACTGGTTGGAAAAGAAAGTTCCTGTTGATCATCCCCATTCTTTTAACTTCATAACCTCTTCCTGAAAGAAAAAAGTTGCATTGCAAAAAAGGGAGAAGGATTAGAGCTCTGTTCAGCCTTTAGTAAGAAACTGAAGGTGCTGATCATGAAAATGTGCAAGTTCCTCTGACATGTTATTGTAAGGAGCAGGAACTTGTAGGGAGTTATTGTAAGGAGAGAACGTAGCAACTTTTGCTTGATTAAATTCCAGCACAAATTAATTTCTAGAAATAGAACATATAATAGGAAAATTAGTGCTACCAGTAAGTCATGACACAGCTTGTATTTCAGTTTCTCAGACCCCATGTAATAGCTTCTTAGAGATGTGACATACTATGATGAAACCTTTGACTTTCAATGCAATAATTAATGTCAAAATTTCCTATCAACATCATAGAGGTTTATTCTCTCTAAGTCTAATTAAGAGCTGAAAATATTTCCAAAGGACTCGAAAGAACGCAATAAATATTGTGCAGAAATTCTTTCTTATTCAAAAGGAGTAGAACTTTAAAGAACATTTAATTGCAGGCTCTGTTGCAGTGCTTTTTCAGGTAGCAGTTAATAGCCACGAATGGCCAAAGGTGCCAGAACTACTTGTGTGCTTTCAGAGGGGGAACTTGAATTAGGAACAAGCTTTTAAAGGTCAATATCTTTATTCCAGGGCTTAATTGTGTGGCACACACACATGGAGTGCAATGACTTCTCTGAACATCAAGGGAAAATGCGAGGGGGTGATGCCTGACTCGCCAAGGTGGTTTGCTGACTTCTGCAAAAGTTTGCAGGAATCAGGCAGTGGGATTTACCTCTTGCTCCTGTGGGTTTTCCCCTCAGTCTCTTCTCTCCTGCACTCCACACAGCTACCTTGTTTATGTGGAGGAAATAAAACTGGGTACTGTCATGGTTACTTTATTGTTGGAACTGATCCGCTGAAATAAAATGCCCAGTTTGGAGGTCCAAACCTTTGTTTTGTTGCTGTGCACACTTGTCTGACATAACTGCAAATTTAACAAGGATTGAGCACAGAAGGATTTAGTTAGGGACTGATGTCTCTTAGAGGCTTGGTGGCTGGTGTGAGGTTTTGGGGGAGAGATTTCCAGTGACAGGGTGGCTGGGAAGAGATGGGATTTGTGTTCCTGATTTTCTACTAAATCCACTAATGCAGCATTTGTGAATGATGCAACTTAAATGTTTATACCTTACATTAATGATTTCAGAAATTAAAAAAACCCTCTAGACCATTATTTTATGCCTTACTTTCCTCAGCCAAGGTGGTCACTTTCTCAAAGAGAAAACCCTCATGAAAATTTTTCAGTTTCTCCTGAAAAGGTTCAAATGTAGGTGTCTTCTGCTTAGTACATCATCAAAAGTTGGAAAAAAAAATAGCAAATTCTCTGCTGCTTTCCATCCATTAATGCACAAAGCCTGTTACTTCTCTCCAGTTTTTCTCCCATTTTCATTTCTTTCTGCAGATCTGAATGCTGCAGGTTTGGCTCCCAATTGGATCTGATTTTGCTCACCCTTTAGATCGATGGATCAACCAAGTAATGATCTCATGTGACAATGCTCATGCTCAATTTGCCAGCAGTGGCTTGAGACACTGTGACAATTCTATTTAGCTTATGGTAAATATTTCAGAAAGGAAGAAAAAATCCTTTGCCTTGCAGCTTAATAAACCATCACAGCAGATGCAGCTGTGTAAAATGGATTTGAAATCCTCTTTTCTTTTAAATATTTTCACTTCTGGCTTTACATTGTTCCCTGTTTTTTTCTTTTAACTGCTTGAGATTTCCAGCACCTCCATTAAATATTAGGCAATCTTGGTACAAATCTAAAGAATACACTGTAAATGGCATCAGTTTCCTTTTGAAGTCAAGCTAGAGCTTGAAGTAGCCAGTGGGACCTCTTAAATTCTGCCTAATTACATTTTCCCTTAAGTGAGGCTAAATATAGCTCTTAGGAAAGTCTGCAGAAGAGAGTCATAGGGCATTTTCAAAAAAATCCTGTTGAAATGTTAATTATCTGAACATCAACATTTTTACTTATAGTTCCTCAGTTTGGACTTCCCACTGCAAAATACAATTTGAGCAATGACTATTATGGTGCTAAATGTCAAACTGAATCTCATTAGACTTTTAGTAATGAAGGAATCAGCTTTTTGATACAGATATTTCAGCATTGCATATAATAAATTTATTTGCATATTTAAATTTCTCCAACATGCACGAGAAATTGCAATGCTCTGACATTTTATGGGTTTCTGAGAAGCAGTCCATAAGGAGCTGAAGAAGGTGAATAATGGTAAATAGTAGTAACATTGCAGCAATAAAGAGCAAGTAAAAGTAAGATTAGCTACAAAGCTAGTATAGGGCTTTTGAAAGTAAATATACTGTTTTTTGAAAAGATTTAGTTTCACAAGAAGTTGTCAAGAAATGGATTTTTGGTGGTTGTCCAAATGAGGTGAGAATTTTCTCAAGAATTCTTTTAAGCTTTCCAGTCACTATGAAACCAATGGTAGAAAAAAATTAAACTGTTTTTTGATGTGCATGCAGAATGAAAACTGTAGGAAAGATGACTCTGTGAATAATAGAGAAGATAAACCCCAGCTACTGAAGGGGGAAAGCCCAGGGTTTCAGTATATTTGTCATTTAAACATTGAGGTACCCTTATCACAGCTCTCATGGAAATGTACTGGAAATATCTCTGGAAGAGGTTTGGATGATATCCAATGTCAGTGGTTTACTGAAAGTTGTCAGAAGTGCTTGTCATGTGCTGCCCTTTTTGAATCATCTAAGAACTGAAAATTCATACTTGTTTCTAGATGTTTTCAGCTGAAAATGGCTGGGATTTATTTTTGTTTGAAATAAAAAATATGTTGGGGGAGAAAGAAGAGTTCAGAAAAATGGACTGTGTGACTGATGTGACTTTCAGATTTTAAAAGCATAGCTGAAGGAGAAAATTATAATGGGAATCCACAGTGCATAATAAAGAACTGAAGTTCATAGCTTGATGATTTTTATTCTAGCATATGTCTTCTGTCCATGTGTCCACTGCCAGGAATAAGATTAAACATGCAAAAAAATCAAGAAGACAAAATTTCTGTTAGGATTAGTGTTACCTAGAACTAAAAATTAAGACCATATAATGAAACAAAGGACCATTTGTCATGGTCAATTGTATTTGCATAATTTTTTTTTTTTTTTTTTTTTTTCCCCGCAAGTGTTTCCAACTACTTAAGTTAGCCTCAGAAAGAGATTATAGGAAGATGTTTGAAAATCCAATAGATGGAGAACTGGTTGGAAAAATAAGAGGATGACACTGTAGGGAAATAGTGATACAGGAAGATAATTTCTCATATAATTCAGAGAGAAGACAACCACTGAAGGAAAACAAGAGTTGACAGGGTATGTGGGATTTAGGAGAAAAACTGATTTTTGTTCAGCATTTTGAGTGAATTTCCATGGTATAAAATGGAGGAGGTTGAGGCTGACAAGAAGACAGAAGTGTGTTGGAAACCAGACCTGCCAGGTGCTAATTTCATCTGTTCAGACACAAAAGAAAGTCTTCCCTTTAGAAAATTTGTGTAGGAAGATGAAGTGAGATAAGAGTATCTTAGCATTTCGAGGGCTTGGGGAAGATCTGCATTGAAGGCAGTACCTGGGTCTGTGGTTTGAATTGCAGATAAGATGTTAATGGTATTTATAGAGACTGAAAAATTAGTCAGGGCAGCAAGGTGGAAAATAGATACTTAGATTTGTTCATGCCGAGTGTGAAGTTATACCTGGCAACTCTCAAAGAAGCATCAATATAAAGTTCACAGTGGGGGAGTCTTTTTGGTATACAGGCAAAGTCTTGTGCAAATTATGTCAATGAAAATTCTCTTTTGTTGTTATTACTGTTGCTGATTTTTGTTGCCTGAAAGTAGCAAAAATCACTGTCTATGGAGTTAATCACACAAGGCAGTTGCTGGTATGCCCACATTTTATCAGACAGTCCAGTTTTGGCAATGAAATTTCTTTCCAATGAGAATATATGAATGAGTGTTACTCATGCTTCTTTGATACTATGCTTTAATTTTTAGCTCCTGTCATATGTTTGAGATCAGCAGCTGTCTTAAACATTCAAACACAGTGAGATAGGAAAATACTATATAAAATAACAACTAACTGTGAAAGTTTAATGTAGAGAATACCAAAGAATAGCTGAGACTTCCCTGAAACTTTTTTTTTTTTTTCTGGATACCTACAGGTTAACTTGGATATGCCAGTAACATGCTTAGCTTGTTTTCAGGAAGTTTAGGTTCACAAAGAAGTCTCATAGTATATATTGGAATGTCAGTGTGGGATGAAATTACTTGTGAACTTGAGGTAAAAATGTCTGTGATGCTGATAAATTCATCAATGGGATTATGTCAGCTTATTTTTCCTAGGACTCAAGATTATTAAAAGCATAAAAACACATTAAAAAACCCCTCTAGATGTTTTTTCAGATTACAAATGCAGTTATTTTGATAAATTCACTTAAGCTGAAAGGTTCCCAGTGTAAGAAGTGTAACCAGTCTATTGAATTATCAAGGATGATGCCCTGTGCTGTCACTGTCTTTGGGGATATGCTGTTGCTTATGATGTTATGGAGACAGAATGAAAGATACTGCTTTCATCTTGCCTCGAAGAAGTAGAAAATTCAAATTCTGAACTGACAGTTCTAGGCTTGCAGTGTATCTGTAACATTTCTGATTTCTCATATATATATATATATATATCTTTCAATTTCAAGCATTTTGGGACAAGCGCTGTGACAAAGTCAGATGTGCAAAGCTCTGAAAGACCCAAGGTTTTTTAACAAGAATATTGAACAGCAGATGTATAATGGTAACTGAGTACTTGATAGTAGCCCTTGTAATGGTGCTGCATTTGTGTGACTGAGGTAATTCCTGAGGTACCAGCATAAAATACCATTTCCGCATTTTTTGAGGGCAAATTTAATACCTGCAATTCTTAACTTTAAAGCTGTAATTTGATTTTTGTTGATTTTCAAAGGAGAGCAAGGTGTATTTTTCTTTTTAGAAAATGCCTACTTTCAAGAAATGCTTAATGCAAACAAAACAATCTGTAAGGGTTTGTGTGTCCTGAAAAGAAGCAGCAGAATAAGCTCCTTGTCAGCATAACGAGGCACATGCTATCACCAGTGGTGGGAAAAAAGAGGATTGCACATCCACATCCTATCCAGCCAAACAGCACACGTTTCCTTCAGCTAAATTGTACATGACACCAATCTAAATCCAGAATTCCAGTCATATGAATATGAATTTCCTCAGTGCTTGTAAACATCTTAGTACAATATTAGAGCCATACAACTGCAAAACACTTTAATGATATGCTTGACAGCCTAATGTAAGTTAGACCTGAATATGTGAAACCCTAAAGCAGAACTATAGTAATTGATTTGGCTATAATTGGGCATCTGTTATTAAATCTAAAATGCTGGTGTCTTTTGAATACCAGGTCTGCTGCATCTCTACCTCTGGTGTTTTCCCAGGTTTAAAAAAAAATAAAGGATCAATCCCATATGAATATTTTTTTAGATTTTCTGAGCCACTACCTCATTGTATACAATGCAATTAGTGGGGTTCCTTTCCAAAATGTGTAAAATGTAATATTTCTGTTTTTCTAAATGGCTTTAATTTGCTACAGCTTGCATTGGTGGTATTTATTTTTCATACAGACCAGGAACACTGTCATCCCTTTAATACTGGATATGTATGATAATAATAGTACAGACCATGAACTTATTTTCACTTTGCATGTTCTACTATCTTCAAATCTGTGCTTTAAAAAAAATCAAAGTGTATAATAATACTCTTGCATTAAAAACCATGTACATTTTACTATCATTCAGCTTATAGCTGAAAGGCTGTGATCTTTTATGAAAGCCTCTTATATTTTATATGACAGCCTAAGGGACCTTTATAGATGAAAAATGGGTCAAACACAGGGATTTGATGAAACCCCCATTCATTGTTTGCTCTAGCAGCGCTTTTTTTTTTTTTGGCTCATCTTTCAGCTAGTGCAAAGGCAGACCTTTTCATTTAAGGCAAGCTAATGACTGTTTCAGTTTCTGACTTCGAATGCTCTAGGATGTTAGTGCTTCAGCTGCAAAACTGGGCTAAAAAATAAAATATATAAAGATAGCGTACTAATTAAATGTCCTGTGTTGCATTTGATTTAAGAATTTTAAGACTAAACAAATTTTTTTTTTAGCATATGTTTTGCAGGATGTAAGTGCAGAGGTACAAGCTGTAAACACACTTCAGGTTTGCACTAGCACATTGCTTGAGCATAAAATTGACAGAACAGGCACTTGATTGAGTTGGGACTGTTTTCACGCTTCTAAGCTGAAATGCCTTGCTGATTTATCTTGTTGTGCTTGATTAAAAACCCCCTTGAGTCCAACTCTCTGTCCAGAGCGCACTAAAATAATATAATATGTATAGACATTGTAAAGTTGTGAAATAACAGTAGGCTGTGAAATAAGTTGCCGTAGACATTGGTGTGTGTTAGAACTATGCTGATTCAATGAGAAAAAGCTTAAGGGTAGATAAATCCTTTCAACATTACAACATCCATTGAAACCTTTCATTTGAGGAATCTGCTTCATATGTTTGAAGGTGTTCAAGTACTGAAAGAAATGGCATATGTATTTTCTTAATTTTTGTTGTGTTTTTTTTGACTCTGCCATTGGTCAAGTTCCTGGGTCTGAGGAGCTTCAGGATAATTCCCTTCAACCCTTTGTACATCTGAAATGCTGCTCCTATTTTCCATATTATGGGATTTTTATTTTCTGACTTTGGTGAACCTACTTATATAATATGTGCAGCAGTAGTATATGAATAATTTGGAATTGCATTTATTTAGTTACTTTTGGTGACATTTAAACTTTAATGCTTTCAAACTTGAGCTTGGTTTTGCAGTTACAGAACATAAAAGACACAAGGCAGATAGTATACCAGTAGGCTTACAATCAACTCATAAATATAAGGACTAGGTGTTTTTGTTATTGCAGACAACAGTTGGCACATTTGATATTAAAAACAAGCTGGGTTTTTTTTCAGTTCTTGTTGGAATTCAAGAGATTTGAAATCAAGTATGTTTTGGGAAAACTCAAACAACTTTGTCATGCTGTCTGAGTATAACTGATTTGTTTTTCATATCTGAAGTGTTGATAAGCTTAATCTTAGAGTGCGATGGGAAGAGAATCTGGATTGTTTTATTCTGAAGTGACTTTAGTTGTGCAACTCTGACTGGAGAGACTTATTCACTGAATACATAGCTGCTTCTCACTTTCTTTGAAAGCTGTCCTTTGTGTCTGGGAACTCTGTGTGCACTTGCTCAGATTTGCAGTTCTGGAAAATTACAGCCTAGTTCTTCTACCCTGGATCAGGTTGCTGTACTCATAATGGTAGGTGGAGGTGCCTTACTTGGGAGAGCCACAGAAAGTATAAAGGTATTTCAGGAATAAGAAGCCACTCAGTCAATGAGCTTCACAATGCATGTGTAAACTGGCTTTTGTGTTGTTTGTTTAGTGTTGGGAGAGTTTTGTATATGTAAAATTAGGTTCTCCACTCTGCTCCTTGTTCAGGTAAACATACCTGATCTCTCTGTACTTGCATACATTGAACCTTACCGGGCTACATGCTGGATTTTTATCATTTCATGTAATTCAAATTTAATCTAGGAAGGAAAGGCACTCAGACAATGCAGCAGGACCTTAATAAATGCGTGGATCATGCCTGGAATTCAAGGAAATACAGCAAAGGTGACCTCCCAGGTGGTGAGCAGTTCCCTATCCTCCCCCTCAGGCAGGAGGTGTGAAGAGGGCCATGACAGAGCATTTGGGCTGTGCTTATTTGATGTTTTGCTCTAGGGACTGTGGCCAGCTGGTACCTATTAGTGTCCTTCAGTCTCATCTAAATAACTTCAAGGTATAGAACAGTACAGAGACTTTCTTTTGATAGCACATCTTGGCCATTAGTGTGCCAAGAGTATCTCTGCAGGACTGAAACCCCAAATTGTAATTTATTTTCTTTTTAATTTTGAAAATATGAGAAGCTCACGTAACATATTAAAGATGGACGGAAAGATGATGGCTGTCTCTCTCATACAATTTTTGGGTTGCATTGAAAGTAGAACTGTCAGAAGTGCTTTTGCCTGCAATGTTTTTAATCTGTTTGAGGTAACCAACACACTCAGACAAGCAGCTGAGACTTCACATGATATACGTCTCAGCCTGTGAGTGTTCTAGAACTCATCTGTTGTTACTTTATTTACAGTCATTACTGTGTGTAAAAAATAAAATCCTTAAGTGACTGCACTATTGTAATCTTACTGCTCACTGTAATTTTAATACAAAATCAGTGTGGACAATTACAACCCTCATTACCCATCCTGTCACTTAAATAATCTTGTATCTTATGGTGTAGGTCAAAAAGAGAGTGCTTTTGGTTTAGGTGGATTTCATATCACATTAATTTATAGGAGCATTACTCAGTATAGCCTGACACAGCCCTGCAAATTGTTTCATACAGCATCACTTTCTTTTGGATCAGATATCTGTTTTCAATTTGCATAGAGAATACTTCATCTAAATTTATTGCACTGGAAACAAGTGAGCCAGACATTAGCATGACTGTACTGGGTGCATGCTGCTGCTTGCTGGTTTAGAGGGAGCATAAATTAATTTGCCATTATTAATCTTATCTTGAGAGGCTAAATAGAATTTCTTTCTAGTGAGTATTACAAATAGTTTGCTGCATCAGGTTTACTTACAGTTTTATGGATACATTAAACAGAAGGTTGCATCTAGCACACAACAGCCTGCTTTGCTTGTCATTACTCTTGGATTTGAGTAGCTCAGAAAGATTAACAAATATATATATTATAGGTCCTTTATGATAAGGACCTCAGTTAAGAGCTTTGCTTTGTCTCCAGTTCTGTTAGTGCCAAATTCTGCCCAGGTCTTTCTGCATCACGGCTTTCTATTCCTCATCTACTTGCTCAGCTTGGGCTGTACTCCATTTCCAACCTGTATAATAACTTCTTGCCAGCCACATTTTGTACAATTCACTCTCTTTAAAGTAGAAACATTTATGTATTGGTATCTTCTTGGTATGCCTCTTTCCTCTTTTAAGTTGTCTGCTCAGTTCTTCCCCCATTTTTTCATCTGTACAGCTGAGAAATGAGCAGCGATTCTTCTTTTTATCTCTTCACCCTTTCTCTCTTTGGTGCAACCTACTGGTAACAGATGCCTCTTAATATATGTTTTACTAACAAGTGTCTCTAAAATGTCTTCCACTGTCATGAAAACTCTGTTTTAACAATGCTCTTCCTGGGAGGTCTATTAATCCAACAGTAAACCAGTAGACAGAACAGGAACAGTTTAATACTCCAGGCAGACAATAGCTTTGTTCTGTAACTGTGTTCTTTAACTTTTAATTGAATGCTGATTATTTTAAGACTATGTTGGATAATGTAACACGCTCAATGTCAATTGTTTGTGCATCATGGAGTGTGCTGATGGGACCAAAGTGCTCCAGAGGTGAAAGTTCAACCACCCAAAGACTCCTGACTCCATGATCCTGATGGGTCCCCTCCAACTCACCATATTTTATGATTCTATGATGTTTTTTCTTTATATGTTTGTTCTTGGTTCATGCTTCCTTATACATACATTGATTGATGGATGCATAAATAAGCTTTGGCATACTATAAGCATTGTACATGTGGGGTTTTCTTCAAGGGACTTTTGGCTCAATTTTTTGCTCCCTATAGTATGAAAGGATTATTTTTCCCCTTCTATGCTTTCCTTATCTTTTAATTGGTAGTCTAATATTAGGCAGATAGATTGTCAGTGATTTTAGATGCTTTGAGAGTATTTTGTTCTCTTTCACATCCTGGATTTATACATTCAGCTTTGATCCCCTTTACATACTTATACATTTGCCTAAGGAATATTTGAGATTTTTTTTTTTTTGGTGGTATGCCCCTGTTTTAGGGTCTTGCAGTTTGCTTTTATAAGGAGATAGCAGCAGAAGTTTAATTCAGTATTGAAAAGCTCCTGTACTGAAATTCTGGCTACTTTAAGGTACAACTTGCATTTATCATAAAAACTGAACATTGCATAAAAAGGTGTGGTGCAAATGTTTACTGACATCTCTTTTAGATAGATACATCAAAGATTGATAAGCAGCAAGGACATGAATGATCTATGTAGGTCATCCGAGCAAGTGCTTTTGTGACAATATATAGTCATGCTTTTGGTGCGTGCAACAAATATTATTAGAGAAAACAATCTTATTAACCATGGGTTTAGACACTGTTGCTGTTGCTATTTTGCTATCTAGGAAATTTGCTCACAGACAGGTCTCCTTAGTAACACAAATCTATTCATTCTAATCTCAGAGGGTGAAAACTATTTTAATTCACTGAATTTAAGAGAACCTTTGAAATACTCTTAACAAAACTTTTCTACAAGCAATGGTATAACAGTTAATAAGATCTGATATTTGGTGCCACCTGTGCTTGAACATCAGTTAAGATAGCATGGCTTATAAAGCATGAGCTCTGGCATGGTTTTAACCTTGTGCTGTATAAAATCATTTTGGGTTTGAGGGGAACTGGGGTGCCCTAGCTATAGCTCCATGAGCATCCCTTGGACACTGGGCTTGGGCTGGTCCACTGGAGCTGCAAACAGTTTTAGAGAGCAGTCTGGTTTTCCTTAATCTTGGAGCATTTTTCACTTTTGTTCTTTATCAAAAGGATGAATTTTTTTATGTTTCAAGTTGTGGTGGCTAAAACCTAACTGATCATACCTTATACACAGGGAAGAATAATCTGATGTATTTTTCAGTCTGTAATTCCACTTCTGAGAAAAGGAGAGTTGTCTTGCCTCTCAGACACATATTCAGGTGCTTCCCTTCTGAAGTTGTTCATCAGCCAGTCTGAGATTGATGCAGTTGCTCCAATGAGCAGAGTTTTGTATCTTCCTTTGAGGCACTGGCTATCAACCATCACTAAATATGTGATCATGGTCTGGCAGAATGAATGCTCTGCTGCTATACTCAGCACCACAGTGAATAGTACATGGCAAAGGTTAAATTTATGAGTTCCCAAATTGTGTGTGTAGTTAGGACAGATGCAGGTGGAGAAGTATCATTGCAGGATTTTGAAGTTTTGGAACTAAGACTATGGAGGAAATCACATGAGTCAACTGAAGTATTCATGAAGTTGGTGAGCACTGCTCTAGAGGTGCATAAATGGAGAGGAATAATACTTAAGATTTGGATTGGTTGCTCCATATGGGAAAACAATGACATTGCTGCCAAGTTATTTGAAAGCATGATCAGACCCTTACGTTATTTTACCGAACTAATTGTGTGAGCCATTGAAAAAGCTATGGACAAAACTGAAGAACTTTATTCTGATGTCCAAAGTGTGAGTGCAACAGCTGGGGCTGGATTTCATGCTTGACCCTGCATTTTCTCTACTTCTTCAGTGCAGGAAAAGAAATAGAAATCTCACTTGAGAACTGAATATTCCATCAGATAGTTCTCTTGTGAAAGGTTGATCTGACTATTGTCTCTTATTGGTTTGCCTGCTGCTTTCCAGATATTCTTGGCAATAGAAGGTAACACATTATAGCATAAAGCAGATGCCTGAGTTGGATCAAGACCAGCTTTAAAACTCTGAGAATTTGAAGGTGGGTTAAAGCTCCCAACTTCTTTCTTGCCTTGCACATAATACCTGTCCATCTACACAAACTTGTTCCCCAAGTGTTTGAGCTTTAGTTTGTTATTATAAAATTTATATGCATATAAATCATCTAAGGCACATTTTAGGACTGAAAGCTTTTTTGTTACCTACATGTTCTAAAGGTGAAAAATCTCTATTATTCTGTCCAAAAAGTCACAATTTAAATTGCTCTTACACCCACTGTAATGCTTTCCTGAGCAATTTCTAATAAAGGTCAGGTTTATGAGATAATATGCTGATATTGGGTGGTTTTGTGTGCTTTATACATTTGACAGATGAAGAAGCAGCAATTCATTTACACAGAAAATGTTTCCCCACAAGCAAACCAGAACATGACCATAGCCATATATATGTGTTTTGGTGGATCAATAATGTTTGTGTCACTGCATTTAAGGATGTGTGTGCTTCTAAGAAATGATTTCTAAGTCAAACAAGAAGCATTTTATGGTTAATAGGGGACTTGATTTCATTTTTCAATAAATGTCCTGCTTTCTACATATAGTAGTAAGGTTGATGTTGATAGGGCAACTAATGGAGAGGTGATGTCTTGGCTAAAACACATGAGTGGCAATTCATGAGCAGAAGGAAAGGATGTGCCCCTGGCACACTGAGCACCATTTTTCTTAACAAGGTTCACCACTGTTTCATTCGGTTGCACACCAGGACAAGGTAAATTACATTCCAGAAGGATTAATATATCTGTGGGAGCTTCATGCTACTGAGACATGGAAGACTGGGCTAGCTCCTTAAAAGTTGGGGTAGCTGCTATCTGTAAGTTCTTCTGCACTCTTTGTGTACGTATCTGCTAGGAATACACATGTACTTATTTTCTAAGGTCTTTCTGGGCCCATTACAAACAGCTTACTGAAGAGTTTGAATTTAATCTTGCTCTTCAGATGAAAGCAAATGAAAAATCTCATAGGTTTCATTAGAGTTCAAGGTTGAGTGCCTTTTTCATTTTATTGACATTTTGGTACTTGTAAACAAATGTACAGTGGAAGGCTGCAGTAAGTGGAAGTATGGTGTGACACATGCAGTAGCTTCCTGCATTAGGCATTGCAATATCTGTATTCAGTATCATGGAAATATCAGCTGAATCTGCTGTACCTTTATACATAGACTTCAAGTGTGTATCCTCAGATGTGCTTCTTAGTGGCATTTTAGTAACCTGAGTTTTTTTCTTGACCACTGTATACAAGTAAAACCAAGTATTTATGGATGTTGGAAGTAGAAGCCAGTTAGCTCTTATCTCCTTTGTGTATTGAAGGCTATTTTTCATTTTTCTTTTTGTGCTGATGCTGGTTGGCAAGATGCTGATTACCCTGATGTTTCTGGCTTATTGCATTCCCTGGCAGTGAAATGCAAGTTTTACAGGAACAAGTCTTGAATCAGAATGCACCCAAAGGCTTCCTAATCAGCAGGTTTCCTATAACCCAGACTTTTCTTACAAACAATCTAAATTATAGTTTTAAAATTTGGCAGTATGAGCTTTTGGTGTACTCCTGAAGGGTGAAGCAAGACTTCAGAGATGGTAAATTTGTTAAGTAAAAGCTGTGAAAAAACCTGCAATGATTTAAAGCGAAGTGTATACATACAAGTGGGTTCAAATATAGAAATTTCAGAAGGACTGTAAATAAAATAAGGATTTAATATCCTTTATATAAAATTGTTTTGATAGTTATCTTTCATCTTGTCACTGCTCACAGCAATGCTTCCTCTTGGAGTGAAATTCATCTCAGTACCAAATCAAGGTTAGGTCTTTCCACATCACTTGGGGTTTTGTGTAGATAATCTGTAGAGATTCTGGGACTTCTGTGGTTTGCTCTGTTACTCATTTGAGGCCCCAAGGCAAGTGTCTATATACTGATCTTGCACGTATAAGCCCCTCATGGTTGGGAGAGGCTAAGTCAAGGCTCAGCAGTGCTCAAATGCTTATTACATTTGCGTAGTCTGGAGGCTTCAGTATCTCTCTGAAATTGTTAGTAAGGAATTCAGTTATATATCTAAATAACCTACAAGAGAAGAAGGAGAATATATTCTCAATAGTCCTTTTTTTTTTCTATTGGGAAGCAGACATCATCTGACTCATTAGCAAAGTCAACTTCAGTACACAGGGAAAAAATAATTTAAAAGATACAAATCAAAGATGAATTATTGTGACTGTTTAAAATAACGTAATGAAATTTCAAGTGCATGTACATTCCATGTACGTCTTTAAAAAAACAACATAACCAAAGGGAAAGCGTTTCTTGTGTATCAAAGAACACTGAAAAGTAATTCTGCCAATCAGTAGACTTTGTGTAAATATAGATGTATGCATTTTGCACCCCAGAGATACACATTAGGAAAAATTTAAAAATCGTGTTTTCAAATGCCAGAATGTGGGAGATCTATGGAAATTTTATTCAGCTCCTCAATGAATCTATAGCTAGAAAGGTTTTAATTGGCACTTGACATAGTTTCTCCCCTCCGGAGGGCCCCTGCCCTTTACACTGTGTGTGTATATGTAGTTTATATATGCGCTTATACATAAGTGGATAGTGGTCACCATAATTGTTCAAAATTTTCTTGTACTGAATCATAGGTTACATATTTCCCAAGTCTTATTTACCTCGCCATGCAAACCCTGCAGAGTACAAAATTACTGATTTCCTTGTGTGCCCCTTTATGTGTGTTAGATGCAGTATTAAACTGCTTCACAAAACCTAAGGAATGTATCTTCACAGCAATCTCAAGATTTTCCTTGTTTCTCCTTTCTTATCCCTGTTCAGTGCAGAATTTAAGGCCAAAGAGTTCTTACTAATTTTGAGTGTCAATTTTGATCCCGTTTTCCATCAATTTTAGTATTAATACAGTACTTCCTGAATTCAAAGCTCAGTTCATGCTGATTTGAATATTCATCACATCAGTTTTATAAACCTTTGAGCTGTAAATCACTGGACTCCAGGGAAATTTTTCACCATATGCTTCTTTTATTCTTATACTGGGTCTGAAACATCAGTTATGGGTCAGTATTAGGGTCAGCAGAGAGAAGGATCACCTGTTTTGATATCACCATTTTTCTTTTCCAAAGGACAAAATCGACTCATTCACAGGGCTTGGCCTTTTTCTAATGAAAGAGTGTGGGTCACTTTGGCTGGAAGGCACAGAGCATGGAGAAGAAAAGGGAAAGGAACACATGGCATGCCCATGTTGTGTAAAACAGCGTTGAAATTGCAGTGTTTGTGGCTGAAGCATCTGGGATATGTTGCACAGTACACCTTTATTTTATTTCCTACCTTTTGGAGTGCTTTACTTTCCAGTCTTAACCTTTAATACAATGATTTCATGTGATATTTTTTTTTTTTGAGTGAAGGATAAAAAAATGAAAAACTCATTTATGTGAAACTGCACATGAGACTTTGAATTATATAGCACTGCTTGTTCTAAGTCAGGAAGTTGGCCAGGTGTTAGGATTTTTGGGTAAACTCCAGACAGAGGCCAAAGGATTTCAAGCTGTATTATTTGCTAACAGCAGAACAATATTGAGACTCATGAAGGTGGAGTGTAGACAATGGTGGGCGTTTGTCATGCAGCAATATCCTTCACCATGACTCTGCATTTGCCTTTTCTGAGCTTCAGACTGTTCTTCTCTGCCCAGAAGCAATGATTGGCCATGGTAGTTGCCCATGAGTGCTCAATGATAAACCAGCTTTAAGTCACACTGTTTCTTTAGTGGTAGAATGACTCACCTGATTGTAAAATTGCAAGGAAAAAAAATCCCAGAACAACTCCCAAAAAAACCTCCCACTGAACCAAACAAAATAACACAGCACAGCCCCCCCACCAAAACAAACAAACAAACAAAAAAAAACCCCAACCACCAAACAACCCAAAGCTCTTAATGTTCAAAGTCAAGCAGGTGCTTGACTGTGTGGCTGCCAGTCTAAGGAGTACCTGGACTGTAAACAAAATGATACTGGTGTAAATTAATGCAGTGCATTATGCACATTAAATTTATGTGGTTTTGAGCTTAGGGTTATTTATTTACAGGCTTCATTGGCATCACATTTACTTCCTGTTTTTAGAACTATTCCTTGGAAGTTTTTGTGAGCTATCCAGTGTCCTCCTTGTATTACCTTAAGAGTTTGAGCTGATCTAAAAGAAAGAAGCCCAAATCCTTCAGCCCTCGGGTAACACTTTACTTTCTGGGCAGCTATTCTGATCTCTTAGAATTCCCACTATTTCCAGTTATTGAATGATTACCTAGTTTGGTGTCTATGACCTACAGTGACATTGACTTTTAAAGCTGGACGAGGATATACATAGAAGTTGCCTTAAAAAAAAAAAAAATCTAGTCCAGAAGAGCAGTTAACATGGTGGTTATTCTGAAGAAAATTTAGGTTGGGTGAGTTTTTAATATATAGCAATGGGACCACACAAATATTATAATGGTTGAAGCTATGGAAGGTTAAAGATCACTAGAAAATTATGATTGAAATGTGAACCATTGCTGAATATCCAATATTGTTCAGCACATTCATTAAGAAAAAATAATAATTATTTGAATCTTCTGGAAGCTAATTATTTCTAACTAGATTTTGTGCAAACTATGTGCATTAAATAGAATAGCAAGACTTTAAAGCCTCTGCAGACAAGAGTCAGGAAGGTAATAAAGGAATGAACTGATATAAAATCTTTCCAAACAGTACCTGTAGACTGGTTACCATAGTTTCTTCCCCAAGGAACTCATAATTGGGACATTGGAAGGTTTTGATCTGTGATCAGTCATTTATGGGCTGAGGATCTGTGATTGTTTCTAAGAAAATTTCAAAATAAGGAAGGCAGAAGAAAAGTTAATTCATGTTCCACAACTTTCTATATATATGAAAAGTTTTTTGAAGTAAGCTGTATCTTCTCTGGAAAATTAAGTAGACTGCAAATTTCTAAAAGCTGAAAACCACTGAACTTCAAAGATGTGAGGAAAGAAAGATATCTGGTGGTTGTTAATGATTATAGACCCTTTAATTACTTTTGACAATTTTATTCCCTAAAATTGTATTAATGATCTTAGTCCTTTCTTCCTTCCTGAACCACAGAATGTTTCTGTAAAAACGTAAATATTTCTGATACTCTTATATTTCTTTTTCTTATCAGAAGAGATGCTCCATGGAAAATTTTCAAAAAGTGGAAAGATTTGTGCAAACAGGAACATGAACAAACTTTGACAGTTTACCTGCAATTCATTCACAGTGCTTCATCTGCTATTATTGAATGTACAGGAGCATGCTACGATATGCTTCAAATATTTAACACTGCTTGTTTTCATGCAATTCAATAGAGTCAAAATTTTTAACTATGGCTTCCTCATAGAGTAATGAGCTAATGGAAGGTTATAAAAAATATTCTTTATTTTTCCCTGTATTAATTCTCATGACAGCTAAATGAAGTATTGTGGTTAGTGGTTACTTTTTTTTTTTTTTTTTTTGGAGATGGAACTTGCTTTACTTTACCATAAAGGTACAATTTTTAGGCAATGCCTTTTACTTTATTGCAGCTACCTTGAATCAAGTACTACCTCAGCAAGATTTTATTCATACGACTATTCAAAGAATGTTTTTATGCTAGAGGAAGTGTTATCTTTAACAAAAGGCATCTAATCATCCTTGTTTATTGGTGGTGACAGCTTTCTCTTTCAACAAGCAAACAAAAAAAACCAAAAAAAACAAAAACACAGCAAAGCGAGACAAGCCACACACAGAAGGTCCAACCTCAAGTGTTCTAAAATACTCTAGAATTGCTTATTATTGGATTCAATTTTTGTGTGTAATAATAGCGCATGTTTTTTGTCTTTAAACTTAAGCTGGTGTATTGTTGCTCTAATTACTTATGTATTGTCTTCTAGGACAAAATGCATAACTCTTGTTCTGCTTTCATGGATTCCTATTATGGCTCCACTTAACAATATTTACTAGCAGGAAACAATGATAAAACATATTCATGATTACTTTGATCTTTCTCATCTCTGTTTGAATAGTCTTGGTTTTGATGTGGTCCTGCTGTTTATTTAGTTGCTCACACAGCCTAGGAAAATAAAAGATGGAATCAATACTTTAGAGCCTCCTATAAGCGTTTGCTAAAGCATTTATGAGTAGTTCTTGCTCTTTTCTCAGATCCCCTGTTCTGTTTAGCATCATCAGTCCTCCCTTTTGGTACTGATTATTTTATTTCTACTTCAGAAACAGTGTGCTCCACTTATCTTTCTGCAAACAACTTGTTTGTATGAAACGAACAACTCTTGGTTGTTGGACATTAAAACAAGATTAAAATGAGAACAACCACTGTTCCTCTGCTTCTCTCATGTGTTGTTACTGCCTCTGACACACCAAGTTAGAAGGCACTATAAAAAGCAGGGGATAAATTCCATCATGTGCCTGCTTAATGCTGTGTTCTGTACCTTAATGAAATATTGGAAAGCAGTTCTGCCAGTGCTGGTGTTTAACTGCTTAGGGAGAATTTAAGTGAGCATTATCTTCTCTCTATTTCACGGTCCAAGCTCAACTCTGTGCTTCATGCATTAGCCAGAATGATTTTTTAAAACAAATATATTTAGCTATTATTTTAAAGATGCTCAGTGGAGTGTTCAAAATGAAAAACAAATTAAGATGTATGGAAACCCATGAAGCTGAATGAAAATCATTTGCCAGTATCAACACGTATTCAGAGTATCTTGGTCTCCTTCGAATATTGCTTCATATGAGTAATTACTTTAACTCAGCCTTTTCAGTGAGTTAACTGCCAAGGCAAAATCAACAAGGAACTACAGACCTGGTTACTTTTAATATTGTTGTTGGTACTGAATTGTCATCCCAGCAAGTGAAAAAAACACAGAAGTATAAGCAGTAGAGTTTCATGGATGGTTTGCAGACCAGTGCTCCTGGTTCATTTCCAATAAAGTGAAGTAATAATTTTTTAAAGTGTTTTGAACTTACTGACATTCTGCAACCTATCTCTATTTTGTATCCTGCCACTTCTGAGAAATAAATCTGAACATCATTGACCACTCTGTTCAAACAAAAAACCCAAATCCAATTTATTAGAACAGAATGATTATAGCCTTTAACTTCTCTGTGGAGATACTATTGTTAATTAAATCAAAGTCCTTTCCATATGCAGTGCTAACAGCCCTAGCCCTGCATCCATTCTCCAAACAGTGGGTGACATTGATGGACTAACTCAATTAAAGAGTGAACATTAGAGAAGGAATGTGGAGAGCTGAAGTGATCTTTAACAATCCACCTTTAAAAAATTGCAATAAATATTTCAAAATGAAATGTTCATAACTTGTGCTGAGGATACCCTGTTAATGAGAGTGGATGGGAATTCGAATCAATTATTCTGAGTAAGGTTGCTTTTGATTACACCGTGGCTTTTTTCTTTTCAATTACGTTATACTGTCTTACAAACAGAATAAAACCAGAATGCAACAAGGGCTAAAACCACTTTTTCCATATAACAGTGAAGTAGGATTCCTTCTGTAATCTGATGTTTTCTTGCAGTTCTTGTTTTTTAACGTAGCAAATATTTTTGTAAAACATGTACAATTTTTAAATAATATATACAGTAATTGCTGTTAGACTGTACTAATTCCTAAAGACAAACATCAGGGTTTAAAAAATACATGTAATGTCTCTAATAAGCTGGATTTCCTCCCAAATGTTAAAACTGTGGTTTAATCAACCTGTTGATTGACACTTCTAAATTAATGTGCTGGGAACTGGGTAGTCAAGGAACTACAAAGGAAGTGTCAAGATGTGTTATGAAATAATTTTTTTAATGGTGAAGTTTCTTTGACTTGTCTCCTTATTGTTTGAGTTACAATTTTGGTTTGTTACTTGATCGTTGTCATGTTTGAATATCTTTCACATAACTTACAAATTCAAGAATGAAGCTTTAGGAGACATTTTTCAAAATATTTTTCATCTTGAAGAACATCTATCATAAATACTTTTTAATCAGTGGTGTTCTGAGGCTGCACGGTTCATTTTATATCAGTGAAATATAGCCATGGTCTGAATTTTGGAGATTTATTTTATTTACTTTACAAGATTTATTTTGGAGATTTTTGTATTTTAATAGTTAATGTGCCTTGAGATTCTTGTTCAGATTCAAGAGGCTTCTGCTTGGTTTTGCTGGAGTAGAATTGAACTAAAAATATCAATTTTTTTGCTAAAAGCTGCATTTAAATGTGACTATTTAACTTACACTGGAAATACTTAAATAACTTCAGACCACATGGCATAACTTTATTGCAATTGAAAAATGCTAACTTATTAACTGCTGCAAGGGCCACAGTATAAAAGGAAAGAAACCTTTTTAATAGAACATCAGTACAGAATGTATCAAAGCAGATCCTCACTTGATGTTTTTCTAGAGCCTCAAAAAAACTATTTTTAATGTTAACACTCTTTTTCCCATCGTCCTTCACTTGTTAAAGGTCACTAAAATGATAATGGAAAAGGTGTCTGTAGATGGGATGAGGTAATATATTTAAATCCCTTTTCTGGGAAGATTAGAGTGATGCACAATGTTTTAAACCTACTGATCTCAGTGATGAGTGCATGTGGAAATCTTGCATGTCTAATAGTTTTTAATTAATATGCAGTTATCTTTGCAATTGGGAGGATGGGCTCCAGGCTGAGGTACTTGGCTTGAATGTAAAAAATCCAGGGTCAGTTTTCAGTCAAGGCACTGATATCTTTTGTGGTATGGAATTGGTCATCTCCATTTGCCTCCCCCCTTGCTCTCCAGTTCTAATGTAAAAATTTTATTTCCCTCCCAGAGTTTTGTAAGTCTAAAGAACTGTTCATTTGGACAGTGTGGTGGAATATCAACTATCTGCCTACACAGACAGATATTAAATTCAGGTGATTTGAGAAAGAACCCACCAGATAACATTAACCACACCACTTAAAGGAGGCAGTGATGCACCTAGAAATCATGCAATAAAGTCCAGATCTTTACCAAAATATCCACTTCAAGTACAATAGGGGAAAATCAGAACAATCTGTGTATAACCAAATTTTCTTTGTCACCCAGTACAGCTGTGTGCAACCTAATTAAGTGGACACTGCCTGGTGATGTCAGCACCAGATTTAAATGCACAAACAGCTTTTTTAGATCTGTCTGGCAAACAGACAGAATTAGGCTAGATTGAGGTAAGAAATATTTTCTGCTGTAGGTTTTTCTATAATATTTCTAAATGCCAGGAAAGAAAAGAATGTTTTTCTTTTATTTATTCTTTAGTCATAAATACCAACCATAAATGCACCTGGGAACACAAAATAGAAAGTGCTGGCAGCCACTAGGCTCCTGCTCTGCAGCTACTGAGCCCTGCAGTTTCTGTCTCCTGATTTCCAAGCAGATTTTTGTCATTGTTAACTTTAACAGAAGATCCTACACAGGAGTATTTAGAAACTTGCGCTCATCCCCTAATGCAGATGATGCTGGTGGCTAAACCACTTATGCAAAATGAAGCAGTGCAGGTTGTCACGTCTCTGTATCCACATGTACCTAAGTTATGTAATGATACCTTTGAAGAAATCAGAGTCCCTAATCTAAGCCTCATTTCTATACTTAAAGAGAATTAAAAAGTAGGATGGCTGGTATAATTCCACCTAAATTCCTACAAAAAAATTATGCTTTAGTTGACTTTTACATAAGTTTTTAGTATGTAACAGAAAATGCATAATACTATCTGTTGGTAAAACATATCCATATTGGTAAAGCTTTAATTTCAAGAGAATGTGCTAAAATAAAAAAAGGGTTAGGATGTTTTAAAAAAACCTAACAAAACACATGTAAACTAGTAACTGAACCTTCATCTAAGCATTCTTACTGTAAAGACACAGCCCTAGGCTTCCCTTCAATCTCTTAAGCTGTTTGCCGGTGCTGTGGTTTTTCTCTTGCTGTATTGTTCCTGAGAAATTGGCTGTGGAGGACATACTGAATGATCCCAGTTGGAAACAGAACTTTGATTTTGCCACTGTCAGCCATCTCTGCAGTGAAGTATGACTCTGCAGCAGCCTGTCAGTTCTTTTCCTTTGACCTCTGGAAGATGCTGTTCTGCGAACAAAAGAGCAACGTGTTTGGTGGCCATGCCTTCTGTGAGTTCCTTGTGCTGGAGTTCTGACTCTGCAGGCTCTAGAACAAATGAGCTCCACGGTGATTTTCTCAGGAGTATGAACAGTGAAAAACCCCAAACCCTGATGTTGCAAATCACACTGAGTATCCTTTAGAGGCAGAGTTTGCAACCTGGACGGTAATTTGTTTGAAATTTCCTTTGTGGTGGGTGACCTTTGTGAACTGTTTCTGCCTGCAAATGGAGTGCAAAAACTGGGATCATTCCTTTAAAAGTGATTGTCAGACAAATTACAATCCTGGCAAACAATTAGGAAACATTTTATATGCTTGCAAGCCCAGCTCATTCCAGAAAAAATACTTTGTACGAAGCACAATTCTGCTTTTCACTGAAAAGTTAGAAGATGCTATTTGGAATCTTTTGTGAAGAGGCTGTTGATAGGCTACTGGATGATGAACTAGATAGAGTTACAACAGTTGGATAATGATAACATTTCTGTACTTTATCTGCATTACAGATTATGCTTTTCCCCTCAGCACTGGGAAAAAAAATCTAATAAATTAGTTTTGGAATAATGAACACCTACCTGGAAGGACAACTTTCTGAATTAGCATCTCACATTTCTGTAGTCTAGTTGAGTTCTCAGTCTTATTTATTTGGATTTTTTCTTTTTCACCCATTTTTCTTTTCAGCAATACTTGGCCAAAAGAGTTTGGGATTTTTGTGGTGTTTTTTTTGGTTGTTGGTTCGGTTTGTTTTGGGTTTTTTTTGTTTGGGTTGTGGGATTTGGGTTGTTTGTCTTGTGAATCAGTATTGTGTTTTATATTTAATGCACTGGCTCTTTTAAGACAAGACAGCAGTGAATTTGCTCTGTTATGTTCCCAAGTAAAACTCTCTTTTCAATTTTCAAGTAACTACAAAGCACAAATAATCGGCTGGCTTAGATGTGTATGACTACAGTGAGATGAGTTAAATCCAGTTTCTCCTGTCATTACTGAGGCTCCACAGCCCCTCAGGCATCCATTTGAACTGTTAGAGCACCCAGCACACAGCAAATTAAGGTTATTCTGCATGTGTTAAACAGGAACTTAGGAAGGGTTAAAAGAAGATTGGATTGTGAGCAGCCTGTAAATGATATATCAAGAGCTGATTCTTCAGTGAGCTGTTTTCATATATAGGGAATTTGCTTGGTTATTAACGAGGTGACATCCGAGCATGCAGTCACAGGGCTGGGTATAATGACTTGAATAGAAAATCAAGTTTTTTAAGGTGCAGCACATAAGCCCTTGCCTAGATCTAAACACTTCAAGTAGGTACTTTTATGCCACAGCCATCTCATAGGTGCTTTAAGTATTTTTACAGAATCAGGCCTGCATGTGTTTACAGCAGTGTTTCCCGATTTGGGTGTAAGCAACACAGCAAAATATGGAAATCTGTGCTAAAAAAAAAAATTTAAAATTATTGTTCTGTATGAAATTGTTAAAAAATCAAAAGAATGAGCCAGGTAATTACTGATATTTTTTAAAACCATTGTATGTAAAGAGGATTAGGTAATGAATAAAAGATAAATGCTTTCAGTTAAAAAAAAGGAAAGAAAAAAGGGTTTACATTAAATTGGAAACTTAGTACTGTATAAAAGTTATCCATTCATATGGCAAATGTGCTTAGAGCATGATGTCTAAAAGACTTAAAAATACATGATTGCACTGAAGAAAAAGCATTTATAATTTAAATTAACATAATCAGTGCTTGTACCTGTAAGTAGTCAATTTTGCTTCTAAGTAATTTTAATTATTAAATGGAATTAATCTTACATTGCAAGGAGGTTTCTGGAGAAACAGTGGAGACAAATAAGATTATATATGGTATATTAGAGTGAAGAAAGATTAAGTGTCATTTATTGATTAGATTTCTTTGTACCTAGCAGTCTTAAAAAAAAAGTTAAGTCTTCTCTTTGTCAATGACCATCTTTTTGTCTCTCTCATTTCATAGCTTTAGCCTGGATATGTTAGCTCTAATATCACCATGATTTGAATCAATAATAAAATGAAATGAGCAAACACAGTAGTGGGGATTTTAAATGAGAAATAAATAAGACTTCACAGCAGATAGTGCAATCGGAGTTCCACTCCAATCAATTGGCATTTGCACATGGAGTAGCTCTAATGGAACAGGATTCCAAACAACCCCATAATAATTTAATGAGCTCCTGCAAACTGCTATTCTGAAACACTGAAGGCATTTCTCCAATATAAATACAGGACACACAGGCTTTGTATTCCATAGGTTACTCAAGAAAATATTTAATGTAAATCTGTGGGATTTTTCAGGTTTTGGTTTATGAGTCACTGTAATTGCTGGATTTTTCAGAAGCAGTTTGTTAACATCTTTTTCTTACTCTAATCTGTAATTTCTTACTCCAGTCTAGTTGGAATAGTGTGTGTAAATATCTGTGAAGTGCCAGAAAAGAACCAATATACTTGGCTTTTGCAATACACATGTACTGAATAGAGTGGGTCATAGATATTCATTGTATATAAACACTTTGGGATTTAATAACTTTTTCTATCCCTGAATTATCCATGACCTGCTAATGATTTTTTTATATGACTCTGTGTGTTTTATGTAGTTCATCAAATAATCTTACAACCACATTAGGCTTGTGGAATTTTGTAAGTGCTCCTCAGAGTATAATTTTCAGAATGAGTTATTCATATTGGTTACCCAAGTCACAAGAAACTGTATCCATCCTGCTATTTGTTGACCTAATGTCTGCAAACAAGATGACTGGAGTAATTAGATCTTTGTAAACAGGGTGCTTGTTTAGAAGAAACGCAAGTGCTGTGAATCTTAAAGCCTTTACAGTCTGGTTTTTGTACTCCTTTGTATTGGAGGAGCATTATGCACAGCAGAATGCTATCTGCAGTAGAAATAGGAGCTCTTTTCTGAGCAAAAAGGCCTAAGCTAGATTTATGAGAAGCTTTCTTACTACCTAGTCCCTATAAGCAATGGCTGCTTTGGAACCCTTCTCTGAGCATGGTAAAGCTGCTGTGAGGCAAAATGGGCAGTCAGATTTTGCAGAGTTCTTGTTTTATATTTCATATTGTGCTTTCCAAAATCTCTTGAATAAGCCTTTTCTTGCCTAAGTATAGAATTCAAACATGTAACAACTTCAAAAGACCCGAGTTCTTGCTCTCTTTTAAGGGAGTGTACATGTAGTCATATTTCAAACTATTTTCTTCATATCTATGAAAGGTTTTTTTAGTTAGTTTCTTAAGGAAAGGATGATTTAAGACCGCTCTGTCTCTGTTCATCACTTTGTCCAATAACTTTTGAACTTAACTAGCCAATTTAAATCAGATCAGAAAGAGCTGGTAAATGGAATACAGTGAGAAAATAAAACAACTCCAGTGAAAGATACCTGATAAGACTGGCATGTTATACAGCCTTTGTGGTAGCAGCTGTGGTGTTTTTTGTGATGAATGTGAGAGTCAGAATTTATTGTGGTGTTCTAAGAAGGCTGTGAGGGCACTGAGTTGTATCAGACTAAGCTTCATTAGCTCCACCATTGATGAAGGTTTCGTTTCATTTTTAAACGAAAGTCAATATTCTCAACATGAGAAATCTAATTTTATTGCATGTTTCAGGAGAGAAACTAATTCCTACTGATACCATTACTCTCACAGTTGTGATTTCAAGGTGGGGAAGGTTGGCTAATGGAATATGACTCCAGAGGCCAAGGGAAACACAGGACACCTAGGAAACAGTGCTCAGATGTGTGGGTATATCCTCCCTGCCGATGCTTATCTCCAAGGGGCATCTGAACCCTCTTGC
Organism: Turdus rufiventris; assembly: GCA_013186435.1. Taxonomy (NCBI): domain Eukaryota; kingdom Metazoa; phylum Chordata; class Aves; order Passeriformes; family Turdidae; genus Turdus; species Turdus rufiventris. The sequence goes on along the minus strand of PYHW01010720.1, from coordinate 130,829 downwards.
AAGACTAGCAGAGTGTTAATGAGATTAGGAAAATGATTTTTCAATTCTCTTCAGGAGAGGAAAAGAAAGAAACTAACCTGTGCATTTATCACATAAAACAGTCAATGTAAGCAGAATCTTTGAAGTAATTCATTTAGAATTGGATAACCATCATATGAAAAATATGAGCAAAGAAAGGGAGCAGTGGAGAGTGAGGGTCATGGGCTGAAATTCAGTTTCTATTACTGGGTAATGCCATCAACTTCTGGCTTCTTTCCCCATACATTTCTATTTGAATTCTGGTATCTTAATTTTGTATGAAAGTGTCAGTCCAGTCTTCACTTTTTGGAAGGGTAGGTTATTTCTAAAGGCTAACATATTTCTGCAGCATTGATTTCTTTTTTTACAAGTAGAAGGGTAAAATTAAAGTTCTGTACAATATGCTGCATACAGATATTTTCCAAAAATAGCAGCTAGTGTATTTTCTACATACAAGAATAATACATTACAAAAGGGAAATGGAAAATTGAGACAACTATTTTAAAAACATTTCATAGTTTCTAATGGCTTTTAATAGTAGGATATAGATAAGGGACCTAGAAACTGTTAACTACTCAGAAATATTTTAGAGAAAAGAAAGTAATAGCAGGATTGTAGCAGTTGTATTTTTAAAAGATTTTCACTACCAAAGTCTAATATAGAAAATATATTAAAAATCATTGTTGTTGGTTTACATTTAAAGCTATGACAGATTTTGAAATCATTCTCTGAGGCAGGCGTTAGGAAAAAGATTGTTAGATGATTATCAACACCTTTTTTGTTAAACAGGTAGACTAATGTGGAACAATTACTTGTAAGTTTGACTTTTGAAAGATAATGAAGCAGCTTAACTATGGTAGGAGTGGAAGATGTTTTCTTACCTGCATATTAAACAAAGGCAACCAGACAGATTTTTTTTTTCCCCACTAAAGTAGGAAAGTTAAAGAAAATAAAGGTGTGAAGGATTCTTTCCTCACTTCACTATAAATCTTCCACTTCCTTGAGGTATGTAAAATCTTTTAAAAAGTCTATTTATATGATACCAGGACAGTTTTTTTTTTTTAATCTCAGCATCTAGAGGAGATGGCAGGTTACATGGAAGATGATCTTTATGTGGAGACAGGGAAGCCACATGATTTTCTAAGCGTCCATGGAATTTGAAGCTTTATAATTTACTTAGACCTCATGCTCCAAGGGAAACAATCTTGGTGTCTTCTCCCAGACAAAAACTGACAGGATGGGTGGAAATGGTTCCAAGTTGCACCAGGGGAGGTTCAGGTTGGATATTAGGAAAAAAATTTGATTGAAAGAGTGATTAGGCATTGTAAGCAGCTGTCCAGGAAACTTGTAGAATCACTATCCTGGAAGTGTTCAGAAGTCGTGTGGAGGCAGCACATAGGGACATGTGGTGAGCATGGTGGTTGTGCTGGTTGGACTGATGACTTCAGAGGTCTTTTTTTAACCTTAGTCATTCTATGGTTGTAAATTTAATCCTTTTATGGATCTTTCTGTTGATGTTTGGTCACTTTATCAACCGCTGGACAAAACCAAAGGGAGGTATTGCTGCTGCATTAAATGAGGAAAAATGAATCTGATGTTTCTCTTGACCACCTCTGATTAACAAATCCACACCCTCTTCAGAAGAAAAATATCTGCTTTGAGACACTCAGTAATCTTTACCAGCACCCTTTCTCATTTTCATTTTTTGGCCAAACTTGCTTTCTCACACTTACACACATATTAGGTCTCTTGTGGTCATGTGCTGTTGACACCATGATTGCTTCCAGGGAGCGCTTCCACCGTGGGTAGCTCTGATAAAGAGTGTAAATATGTGCAAGGTGTGTGCTGCAAGCAGATCCCCGGGTAACTAAGCTGCAATCCTGCACATTGTGTGTGGCGAGTTAAATTGATTAAAAGTCATTTGAAATTACACAGTGAGAATGGCAAACTGCCTTAACTAGTAAGTGAAAAATAGCAAATAAATCCTGTGCCTGAAATCATAGCCTCTCACCCTCTCTCCCTTTACCATACCACTCAGACCTCTAAGTGGGCATCTCCATTTAGATCACCTCCACTCTAAAGAACTATTTCCTAATGGTATTTCTAACTAGCTTTTCTAAGAAGTGACCATTTGTCTTGTTTATTCCTAAAGCAGAGCTGGACAGGAGTGATAGTCACAGAGCTGTTTGCTTCATATGTATTTCCTTTAGCACCAGGAGAGTGATGTGAAACATGAAGTGATCTGGCTGGGGCAGCAATCTCAGCAGCCATCTCAACTTTGCTCTTGAAGCTGATCCACTGTGTAGAAAAGGGTGCAATAGTCACAAGAAAAGAGAGAGCAAAAAGGGCATGATGACTAGCACAGCTTAAGGATGCCTGCAGGAGGACAACTGGCATCTACTCTCTGCATGCTGCAGCATTTGTGCAATTTACATTCAATACAGTCAGTGACAGCCCAGGGAACAGCACCTACACTGAATGAAAGACTACTGAATGCTGTCTTCACCCTCTCTTTGCATTTTAGGACAAAGGACACCAGTTTGTATAATTTGTCATTAGCTCTTTACTGTACACATTTGGTTTAGCCAGGAAAATTACCTAGCTAAGCTTCTGTAGGTGTCAGCAGAGAGTGTGTTGTGCTCATTACATTTCAGAGCCTCTTTGCTTTGAATTGGCTTTCATTGACTGCTGGGGAAGCTTTGCCACAGGACAGATTTCCCACAGCAGGTACCTGCAGACCCTCTCACCAAGTAGCCAAGCTGGTGTGCTTTAACTGCACAGTGAATGACTATTGGATTTGCCCCCTTGTAGGCAAAGGTGGGGCTGCTCGCGTGCTGGTTTGCCTCAGAAGTGTCGATTCCTTTTAAGTGAGGCAGTTCTGAGGGTACAGAAAGCTTCTGACAAATTAGGAAAGAGGAGTAACTTGTAATAGAATATAGCTTGAAAATCCTACATATCGTAACTGTGGCTTTAGGGGCCTCCAAGTTAAGCAGGTGCTGAGTTAGGTATTTCAGGATTGTAGCTCTGGATTTGGTATCTATACCTTAATTCTGTATCTCTACCTTAATTCTGTAGTTAGAGTCCAAGGTTGCCTCTACTGACTGCGAGCTCTGATGTTTTAACTTAGCAATCTAAATTTTAATGCTAGAATGTCTGGACTCAAGCTATCTGAAGCCAGTATTATTCCCTTACCATTTACTGTGTGGCTGCTGTTTAATTTGCTGCTGTTAATGTTTTGATGTGATTCTTCAACTCCTTCCCTTCTGGGAAGTCAGGATGAAGTTTTTGAGTTTTGTGCTGTGCTGTTTGCTGTAAGATATTGTATCTTCCACATGTAAAGCAATACAGGTTTTCCAAATAAGGGACAGGAAAATAAAAATGTTAATTTGAGGCTTGCTAAGAAACTCAGATAAATGAGGGTGTCAAATAGCAAAGGACAAACTAGTAGGAAAAGACATTGGATTTTGAAAGTTCTCAGAGGACATTAAAACAAAAGTGAAAAATACTAAAATTATCAGAAGTACTCAAAAATATCTTTAAAAAGTGAATAAAAAAGTGTTAAAAGTGAATGCACACATGCAATACTTCCTTTTAACGGCAGCAACCTGATATGACCACCTGCTTCCTCTGCAAGCCTTCAGAGTGCTCTTCCCTTTGCAGCTCCTTTCCTTTGATAAACTTTGACAGAAGAATTAAGGCCTGTGGCTGCTCAAGTGTGGCTTGGGAGCTGTAGGCTCCTCATCAGTTTATGATCTATTTTTTAAGACATGGTATTTTTCCTCTGAATGGCATCCTGCTGGTGTTGTGTAGTTAATCTGCTGGAGTTGTATAAGTTCATGTGTCAGTATAACTTCTTTGTTTGGTCAGAGGCAGTGTTAATAATGGCAGTAAATGAACAGCATTTTATGAAAATATCAGATATTGTCAACAGTGAAAACCATGTTTATATTGCTTATTTATGGAATACTTAGAAAAGGATCATATTAATTATGAAACTACCCTATTTATCTTTGACTAACATGTGCCTGAGGAAGGGCAACTTCCACAAATATAGATGTGGAATGAAAACCTAAGAAAGAGGAGTGGTTACTACTGACAAGGCATGAGAGGAAAGGAGGAAAAACATTAAAATTGTCTTGTAAGGGTATGGCTTGTAGGAGGTAATTAAATAAAACTAAAACAACATGGCAGAATCATAGAGTGATTTGGGATGGATGAGATCTTAAAGATCATGACAGGGATAGCTTCTGCTAGACCAAGTTGTTAACAGCCCCATCCAGCCTGGCCTCGAACACTTCCAGGGCTGGGACAGCCACAGTTTCTCTGGGAAACTTGTGCCAGTCCCTCTCCATCCTTACAGTGAAGAATTTTTCTGAAAATTTCATCTCAACCACCTCTTTCACTTTGAAGCCATAACCCAAACATCAATACAGATAATCTGTTTTTGTCAGCTGAGAACCAGTCGAAAATAGTGATGATTGCTTGGACTTCATGTTGATTTCTGACATTAGCCATGAAAGCCCTGTACAGAAGTATTGCTGCCATGGTTACAGTTTGAGATGAGATTGAGCTAGAGAGAGGGCAAGCAGCTTCCTGAGGAGAACAGATGTTCCACTACATGTGTTGAGGTCAGATCCTGAGCAGTGCCAGAGGTCCTGGCTGCCCGGCATGGGGTTTAGAAGGGAATGTGAGCAGATTGAAGAAAGGGAAGGGGACAGTAGTTTGAAGAATGAGTTTAAGCTGCTGTTGTAGCCCAGTTTCAGAAGGATGGGGGTGGTGGAGTGGCTCATGTGAAAGATTTTACAAATCTTCTCTTAGTGCTGGGCAATACATGCTAAAGCTTTAGATTTTTGTGGAGAGGTGTCTATACTGTACATCTATACTGTTATATAGATGCTGTTACAGCCCCAGTGTGGCCCTCAGGCTGGCTCTGCCTCAGTTCTCCCCAAAACTTTGTAATTCTCTCTCCACAGGACAAGTAAAAATTCTTTGCCAATAGTGTACTTTAAAAAAAAAAAAAAAAGGAGTTTGACACTGGATTTATATTTTCCAAAGAAGAGTGTGCCTACAAGTTGAGGATTAGTCATTTAAGCTTTCCAAATGCAATTTAAATTGTAAATGTAAACTATCAGAAGGAAACACCTGTAAGTATTAAATCAGGCAGTGCTGACTTTCAACCATATCAATAATTTGTAACAGGACAATGAATTTGTACCATCCAATCAAAACAAATAAAGACTATCTTCTTATTATCATAACAGCAATAAAAAGACTTGCACAGCATTCTTCAGCTAATTTGTCTTTCATTCTGCACCATAAAGATAAAAAAGTGTGGTATTCTCTTAGAACATATTGTTTTACTCTCTATATTTTTCATCACTATAGTCTGGAGTATATTGTTTTTTAATTTGCTCATGGAAACCGTCAATTAGAATTAGCTTGAGTGCTGTGGGAGGATAACAACAATAGATATGAAAGGAACAGAATAGCATCTAGCATAAATTAATGATGCATTTATTGTGCATCTCATTAGCTTGGTGCAGGGCTTATTCTATGAGTAAATAACTGCTGTATCAAAAGCTGGGAGAGTAGGAGGATTTGGTTGGGGAACCATCTAATTATAGTCACTCATCTTAGAATGGAGGACTCTACTCCTCTGATAAAAATCTGATTAAAAGAAACAATATTTTTCCAAATGTCAACATGTTCTATACAGCTGCAGCCTGTGCAAATATATTCTGACACCCATGTCATTTATCGACTCTGTCTAAGGCTTGTAAAACTTCCTATTGAAATAAAATAACCCCCCACAACTTAGGAAAGACAAATTGACTTAAACCTTCTTTAACTTTAAAAAATGCTGTTTAGAGTTCTGTAAGCACTTGTAACTATTTCCAACTGGGGTAGAAAAAAATTCTCCCTCATTATGGGTCCCAACCTTCTAACAAAAGTTATTAGGCTAATATTTGTGATTATGTTGGTTTCCTACTTCTCTAATCAAGGCAGTTATGTTAAAAATTATGGAGCCAGACTTTCAGCCACTATCACTGACTATGGTGAAAACTTGTTGCTTAGCAAAGTCTGAAAACATCCAGGTGCCTTAGTTAATCTGTTCAAAGGTTTTATCTTTGTGGACACGTGGATGGATCCTGGACACTTCAGTCTGTAGGACAGCCAGGAGCAGGATGGATTCCTGTCAGTCTGTGTTCCAGATACTTAGGAACAAGGATGGATGCATGCAGATAATTTTATTATCATGTGCAAGTATATTTAATGTAGATAGGTAGATCATTAATTGTATGTGTTTGTATTTTAAAAGGTGTCAAATATGAAGATTTTTGAAATTTGAATTTTCTTTAAGTGCAGGAACACAGAAAAGGACAATGAGATTGATTCTGCAAGTTGGACTTTTTTTTTTTTCCCCACAGAAATGGCCTCATCACCAATGGAAAAATTTCTAGCTAGCTACAATATGTTCTCTGTAAATCATGAATAATGATTCTGCATTCTCTAATGTATTGTTGGTTTGTTTTCAGTCTTAGGAGACAGGCAGAATTTTTGAAGATTTACCATCCATTTCCAAAAAAAAGAAAAAAATAAAGTGTAATTCAGTCAGCTGGAATGAATTAAAATAGACCAATGTAGACCTTCCTGTCATCCACTATACAATAGGTATGTAATTTCTAATTAATGTTTCAAATGCAGTTCACTTTTACTTAATTTTTAATTCATAGCTATAAGCAAAGTATGTAATCTAACAGTAACATGTATAATATCTCCATGAAAGAATATTTCACCTTAAAAGTATGAGAATGTGGAAATACAAAGGTGGTTTTGTTCTCTTTTACAATAAAAAATAAATATTTCAAAAGCTGATTTGTTTCATCTTTAAATAATCTGAAATTTTATGTGAGATGAGAGCAGCAGAGTAATTGGGACAGTAATATTTTTAAGACCAAACTTGTAAAATGTAAAGTCTGAAGAACATTACAATTCTGTGCTAGCTGACAATTTCTGAGTATTGCTTTTGAAATCCAACTGTTGTGCCAGATCTCTGACTCAATGATGAAGAAAATGATCTCTTCACTCTTGAGACTAATTTAATCAGGACTGTGAAATTTGGGTCTGGCTCACCCAAAAATAGTTTGCACTTTGTAAGGTGAGCTAACAAGTTCTTTAACCTAGAATTAAATTTATTTGCTTATTCATTTGTCTTGAATTAGAATTAATAATAATTTTTTTTAAAAAATCAACTAGACTTCTCTGGATAAATACAGACTGTAAATGTTTTAATAAAAACAAAAGGACAGAGTGAATTTAACCACATTTGCTTTATTTATCTCTCTTGTAAGGAAATGAAGAAACACCTCTGAAATATTCCATCTGGTCAATTAGGGGCAAGAAAATACAGAATTGTTGCTCTTAAAAAATGAATTTTGAGCATGGAGAATTTCCTTCTCTTATCAGGAGACACATTCAACAACATTGTGGTTGGGAGTATGAAAGGTCATGAAGCACTGCATAAGCTATTATGTCTGTAAGTACTTCTGAACTCAGTTTTATCTCACAAACTATTCACTGTATAAATCTGAATGAAGAGTTTTGTTCTTATTGGATTTCTTGGTGGTGGTAGGAACAAGGTTATTTTGGGCTTTTTGTGCACGTTATGCCCTGGTACTGAATGAACAATAGGGGTCATATTTAAAAAAGAAAAGCAAAAGGATAAAAGAGGTGTAAGGATTTTTTGACTTTATTTCTGTTATGACTTTTCTGGTTAACTTGTCTGTCCTGCCAATTTAGAGATCTGCTTCAATCAGGCATATGGCCAGTCTTTTAGAAAGAGTATTAATTATGGGTTTTGTTCTTAAAGACACACGTATAGGATCCTCTATAAACTGTAGTACACAGCCTGAGAAATAAATCATAAAAGTGTAGGAACAAATTTTACCAGTATGATCCAACCTTGGAAATTTTTTTTAAGTTTGCCTTTTTTTTTCCCCCTACAGAAAGTTTAATAATGGGAAGAAAAACCCCAACCTGTAAATGTCGAGTTTTAAAATTAAAAGAAAAAAAAAAAAGAAAAATGAAAGGAAGTCTATTTTGATAACAGGCAGTGTAGAAGAAAGGGAATAAATAATGAGAGCTGTGCTTCAAGTGGCAGCTTTAAATTCAGTGTCTTTCTAGGAATGACAGACAGCTCTGGCTTTTTGTTATTTAATGACAGATGAGGCTGGTGATGCCTTATCGCAAACCAAGGCAATCTTGGTTTGATCATTAATAAAGCAGTGCTAAATTTCTGCCAACACAGACAAACTTTCAAACAAGCTTTGGTTTTGGGCTTGGACACCTGCTAATTTGAGCAAATGGCTATGTGTTGAAAGAAGAGGCAGGAAGCAGGAAAAATATTGGAGAACTAATAATCATCTTCAGTGAATAGGTACAATTGCCTGCAGGTGTTCAGATATTTCACTGCTGAGCACTGAAGGCAGTGGAAAAAGGATTCCAATCCCATACCTTTACAGAAGACTGATAAAATTTCTTCCCTCTCTTGAGACTGAAGAAATGTAATCAAGCATGGAAATGGTCTTTGTGCAGGCAAGTCGCACTGGCATAAAAGAGAAGAAGAAAATGGAACATAAATTTTCCAGGTTGGGTTGTGTGAGTGTGACTTTACAGAGGCCATTGGCACGGTTATTTCACTCGGGGTTAAGAGTTTGTTGATGTTTCTCAGCTACTGAGTGAAAAATCAGACTCTCTGCATAACAAATTTATTTTCCATGTTTGCTTGTGTCTATCTGGTTATGTAGACAAGGTACTGCTGAGAAATAGTAGTTGAATAGTGCAGAAAATCCTGCTTTCATCCAGCATCTGGCATGTGTTTCCGAGTGCCACCTGCTGGCTTTGGCCTCTCACACAACCTCAGCCTGCAGGGATTTTTCTGAAGTGCCTGTGTATTTCCTGGGTGCATCTTTAGAGAATGCAATTCTGTCATGCCTGTCTGCTATCTTAGGTACACCCAGGCCAAAAGACAGCACCTGTGTGTGCATTCCAAGGCTTTCCTTGGATCCATATTTCACTGGATAAAACTCCTGGTATTGCTGCTCATCCTTGCTCTGCTATTTTCACTATAGAAAAAGGCAGGAAGGGACAGGAAACAGGGAAAAAAATAAGAAAAAAAAAAAAAAGGAGAGGAAAAATGCTTATTATTCTGAATAGGAAAAGTTTATCTTGAAAGATGTGCTGCCTGCATAGATGTGTGAGAGCACTCTTGTTGAAGTATCCATTCCTGTGTCCAGGCATAACTCAGTAAAATAGACAATAAATTCATGTTAATAAATCTCTTAAGGACTCTACCTTCAGAATCCTGTCCACCATTCGTGCATGGCATGTTTGTTATGTTTGAAAGAGGAGAGAATAGACACATGGTGGAAATGCATCTTGTGGAAATCTAGGTCTGTGATGACTATTTGGCTACAACTGCAGTCTTAACTACATGATTGGGATGTTGATAAAGCAAAATACAGCTTGTCCCTTGAAAGGGTCTGCTCTGAACAGACACTGAATTCCACTGGATGGGAAGTGCCATGATGAAAAGCGCTTGTTTATTCTCCTGACTCCCACAGAGAGCAGGCAGGAGTAAAGTGACTTGTAACTCAAACCCGTGTACCTCCCACTGGATTGCTGTTTGCAAACTGCCAGAAGACAAGCTGTCTCTCCCAGTGGCATTCTCTGAGGAGTCCTCTGTGTTATCTGTGACATTCATTACACGTGTGCCTGCACAGCAGCTGTCAGTCACTCTCAGCCAGAGAGACAGCCATCACTTCCTGAGATGTTCGATGAGTTAGTTGAACAAATTAAAAAATACACAATGTTGGAACTGAGTGAGCTGTGGGTAACTAAGAAAGTTCTAGTGATGTAGACAAGAATATGCTAAGCCCTAGACTCTTTGTTCTGTGATTTTGAAGTTTTGCAGTCCCTATTCAGGTATCTCTGTTTTGAAAGTATTTGAGAAATACAATCCTTTGTTTTTTAGTACTGAGAACTTAAAATGTGGTATGCTTTGAGGTTGGTTTGTTTATTTGTTGTGTGTGGACTTTGGTTTTGCTTTTTTTTTTGGTTTTGTTGTTGGATCTTCCCCAGAGCTAGGAACAGAGAGTGAGTGCATGGCCCTGTGGCAGTCCCAAGGAATCCCATCTGAGTTTATTTCTTGAATCCTCTGCTGGTTTTGACAGAAGTTTTATCAAACCAGGGATGTCTTGGGTGAATTGTTTCAGGGTCAGTTCACTGGCATTTTTTTAATGAAAGTTTTTCAGCAGCTGAAAACTAGCCTGGCTTACAGGGGAAGTGAAAGCAGCTGTAATATGTGTAATATATAATGAAACAAATGGGAAAAAAAGAAAGTTGATTACGAAGAATAAATGAATATAAATGAGGAGTTAGAAATTGAAGACGATTGTAAGGAAGCAGGATACACAAAGAAATTTCCATTTAATTAAGGACTTTGATAAGTTTTTTAAAGTAAAAAAAGAGTAGTAATGGTTAAAAGGTTGTTATGCTGGCTTGTCATTATGTGGAAAAGGCAGAAATATATGTAATAATATTGGAAAAACAGAGGTAGTCAATAAATATTTCTGTTGCTTGGCTAGCAAGCCATTCCTTAAGTAATGATCTGCGATTTTCAATGTTTCATTTTGAGCAGGTTTTTATTTGTACCTTGATCCTTTTCTCCTTAATTTGCCAAATTGTGTCTCTTCAAATTCCTGGTGTTCCTTAGCAGTCTTCACCCTGGGAAGCAAACAACTTGGCTTTTTCTGTGTTCTAGAAGACTTGTATTCTGTTCTTGCAACCCCTTTTACTCCCCAAGTAGGTGTCTCATCTACTGCTCCCTTATTGTCTAACTTTGCTGCCTTTCCCAAGTGGAACTTGCTACAGGTTAATACATAAAATTCGAAGTTAGTGCTGATCCAAAATGTTCCTCTTGGTTCTCTGTGGAAAAAGAACAGGGTGATAGCCATGCACCTTGTTTTAACAATTAATGAGGATGAAAAAATGGACCTAACCTTGGACCTCTTAAAAACAGCATTTCTTTATAGTATGTCTAAATGTTACAGAAAAGCTGTCTCAGATGACCACTGTCTTTGCTTTTCAATAAAACTAATGCTGGAAAAATCCAGAAGATGAGAGGAAATCTATTGTTGAGCCAATATTTTGAAAGGGTGAAAGAGGGTACAATGGTAATTATAGGCCTGTCAGACTGACATGCATCTTAGGCAAAATAATGGCATGGCTGATATAAGACTCAATTATAAAGAGTGAAATAAGGGTAATAATAACTGTTAGACTTGTGGAAGACAGATACTTTAGAGTTGATATGACACCTTTTTGATGAGATTATGGTTTGGGTTGATAGGTCTGACAGAGCAGTTGAAGTAAGGGAGCTTTTTTTTTATGGCAAAAGGGGACTTGGGACAGCAAAGAATTTTGATTAAGCAGCTAGAAGAGTACAAAATTGTCTCAGTACATACTGTATGGATTAAGAGTGGCTAAATGAGTGATGAGTAATTATCAAGCAGTCGTGCTCTTAGAGTGGTCAGACAGGATTCCAGGGCTTGCCAATGGCCTGGAATGAACATCACCAATGTGCAGATGATGCAAAGACTGAGAGACCTTCCTGGAATCACCAATGAGTCTGTCTGTATTTGTGCGAAGCAAGGGAAAAATGTTTTTTTTCTCCCAGGCTCTCAAGTACTTTAGGGATATTTTGCAGTCATCTAATAAATAGAGCTATGTATGAAATTCCACCAGTCCTTGTAGCAATTCTATCAAATAGCTCAAATTTCCTCTTGGCAATTTAGAAACAGTGCTTGGCAAAAATGTGAATTTAAAACCAGCACTTGTTACTATTACCTCTGCCATATGAATATACTAGTTAAATATAGGCATTCCGTTTGTTTTTTCCTCCATGACTTCCTCCATCTAACAATTTTTCCTCCTTAACAGAATGTGTTGAGATCTGCTGATGAGATGATGTGTCTGTTCAATAATATTGCAAGGAAAAACCTTTTCCCTGATGCTGTAGCATCAGTCTTTAGAGAATTTGGATTGTAGACAGTCTCCAAAGACCTTTTTCTTCATCATCATTGTGCTTTTTCTAACTTGCATGGAATTAAGATTCTGAGAGTACAGGTAGTGTGAGAGTTCCTGGAGTTTAAAAACCCTGAGTACCCCAAACAACTTTGAAAAGCTGTCATTTCTCAATATGTTGTCTAAACAACTGTTAATCTTTTTGATCAGTTCCGTGCTCTTGTAACTGCCAGTGAGAAACACCCAATTTCTGTTGGTGACTGCATTTGGTGTATCAGGAAGAAATTTGCAGTTGGCGCATATGGAGGCGAACAAAGAACTGCATCAGATTGGGATGGAATGGGGCAGATTAATTAGGTCCCTGAGCAGCCAACCAGGGACTTCTGGGCTCTCTTCTGTGCTCTCACATTCTTCAGAGCCTGGAGTTTGCACATGCATGAAGCAGTGGCCCAACCCTGCTCCCATATTTGATAAAACTCCTGGTTGACACAAAGTCAGGGCAATACTGTATCTGAAAATCCACCCATAATGTTCATCAGTGGTTACTCTGGAACAGGGATAAATGAAAATTATTTGCTGCTAAAGTCATGAAGCATATTCCTCAAGACATTTCTAGCTGTTGTTCTCCACCAGTTCAGCATATAAGTATACTTATTTTAATACAGCAGGCTTGTCTGCATTCAATACAGTAAAATGGGATAGATATTATTCTGTCTGCATTTGCTAGTGAAAGTGCATGCACATCATAGATAAAAAATAAAATATTAATTATTTTTAAATACATGCAATTTTCCACCTGGGGACAGAAAGACAGAAAAATGCTAGTCATGTAGCTTAATGCACTAATAGAAAGGCACTCTGGTACCACACTGACATTAGAGGTATAAGAGCATCATTAGAATATTTATAATAGTAGCTGGTAAGCAATCCAGACAAAGGAACATGTCTTTAGGCTTTTGTAATGTATTGCATACATTTACACTTGTGTATAAATAATGGTTATTACTTAGAATACTTTTCTTAAGATATGAAGGTATTTGTTAATGCACAATGTATGGCATAGCTGTGGATCAATTATGACTGTTCTTTTTCTTTTTTTCCTTTTCTATTTTTTTCTTTTCCCTCCTGTCTGCATAGCTGGCTCCATGGCTATCTATTATTAAAGATGTAAGAGAGGAACATTTTAGTTTTCTCACTAAACCACAGCTGCCATAGTAGAAATGTATCCTTATATTTATTCTCTGAATTTAACTTAGTGTTAGAAGAATGCTTATTCCTATGCATTATTCCATGCTGTTGCACAGAAAAATGTGATGATAATGACAATGTACCTGGAAATATCACAGCAGTCTTTCAATAAATCTGCTTATATGTCACGACAAAGTCATTTAATTTCAGGAAAATGTGCCTAGAGGCATTCAGTTCATTTTGGTTGAAGTTTGTTACACAGATTTGAGGTCCCAGGGTTTTGAAGGTCGTGGTTTCATGATCATTGTCTTTTCTAGAGGGACAAATCAAAACAGGATTGTTTCCAAGTAATTCTGGCACTGTAATACTTTCATTGAAAATCCTAAACCCCTCCACATACTCATGAGAAGTTAGGGGAGGAAAGTCCTCAGAAATGCAGTAGCTAGTCTTCGCAGAGGTTGTTATTTTTTTAGGCTTTTAAAGCCATACCTCACATCTTGTAAAATTACAAAAGAGGGATGCTCGTTTGTGTTGGGAAAATATCAAGCTAGGGACCAACCCAGTAAAAATATTTAGAAATAACTGTATGTGTGGGCTAGAATCCAAAATCTTTGGACCAGAAGAACCTCACTGTTCTATTAATTAGTAAGTAGGTCATACACACTCTTCTCTGTTTTTGGGAGGACTGAACAGAAAGTCCAATTAGACATATCAAACAGTTTGTTGGCTGCCTGGACTACCTGATATTCATCACTCTTCTGATTGTACCACAACATTTCAATATTTTCTGAGTATGTAGTTTACCTGGTTGTTTTCATACTGTGTCCTGCAGAATCCAACAGAAGTGGTTTTCTCTAAGTGTGAACAGCTTCTGGTTTGTAATCCCATCACAGCTCTGCCTGTCCACCTCAAGGAACACCTCATTGTGAGCAGTGATTTTATTACAAATTATTACCATTAACAGAGTGTTTGTTTTCTACTTGTAGCCTTGGAGGAAACCATTCTTTGAACATCAGTCTACTCATTATCCTAATGGGTAAGGTGATTAAGCAGGTTGGTTGGCGCCTTAATCAGGAAAGTTTATTTTTGGATTTGATCAGAAGTAGTTAAGGGATTACCAGCAGGCAATTGTTTTTGAGCAAGGGATAGATCACAGAATATATAAATAAGGTTGGTGTTTTGCCCTTTCAGAAGAAGGCCATAACATTAACGATATTAAAAATCTAATAAACATTAAAAATAGGTATGGAGCCAGTGCAGATAAGACACTATGTCACACTTTTAGACCTTCACACAAAAGCAGCATCTGTTTAACTGAACTCACATTTAAATTAATCAAGCAACAATCCTGAAGCCCTCATATAAACCTTATACAAAAGGCTAATGTTGATTTACCTTAAGTATATTTCTTACTTAAGCTACATCACAAGAAACTTGTTGCAAATCAGTTTAAAAGTGTTCATACAGATTTGTACTATTTAATTAAGTAGACCTGCAAAATAATCTTAGTGATAAAAATGTGATTTTGTGTTTGGAGTGCCAAGTTCAATGTACATTTACTTTCCTTTGGCCCATAATAATAATAATAATTAATTACAATACAATTAAATGTAAAGAAAGTTGTTTCTTTCACGTGATAAAACAGGAAGAACTAAAATAGGAATATCGTGACAACAAAATTTCAGAATGTGCTGGAATTTTTTAATCTGAGCATAATTATGTGACTGAAAAATTTGGACAAATGAAAAAATCCAAGCCTTCTAAGTGTGTTCACTGGTTTTATTCCACAAGAAAAAATGTGAGATTACCATTTTTGGAAGTAGATCTAGGTGGCCAACCTTCCTTTTCCCCAGTACAGCATAGCCTTGTTATGACACTGTAGTAATTCTCCAAGACAATTGTTCCACAGGAAATGCTGAAGAAAGGTTTCAAATAATTTCTTCTTACTCCTTTTTCTAAAAATGATAATTAAATACAAGTCTCCTGGGCAGATGCTGTAGCCACCAGACCATGTAGTGTTTGGGTCTCTCTTGTCCAAATGAAACATTTACTTCTATATAGCAGAACAGTTTTCCAAAACAGGAGCTTTCCAAAGGGGTGGCAGAGGGAGGTTGATATCCTGGAAGAGATATCTTCCATATCCTGGGATTCAAAAGACCTGGGGTCACATTCCTTCTTCTGACTTGTAAAACTTCAGCAACCGTCAGTGAGGAAGAACTGTCCCAATTACCTTCTGAAACATGCTCTAGGCTGCAGACAAAAAGGATAACTGGAACCCAGGTTTCCTGCCAAGCACTGAATGCTTCTGCTGCTGTATTGTAAGGCCAGTGCTGTTATCTTGTTCTTCCTCCTACATTTGGAGTTAGTTATTAAAAATAAATATTCATGGGGCTATTGGCAGACTATTTCTCTAATTTTAATTAGGATCATCTGCTGGGAATTAATGGATTTGGACTATACCTGGGCAGAAGTGTTTTTGTTTCTCTCTATTCTTTTTTTACTTTGTCTTTTGTTTTGAGCACTAATTTCACTATGAACCTGAGGAGTCCTTCTGGAGAAAATATTTGGTTGACTGACAAAGAAAAAAAGATTAAAAAAACGCAAGGTTAAGTTTATGGGCTTTTGAATTAAATGGGCTACAGAATTATTAGAAGATAATCTGGAAAGTTTTTTAATGAGGGATTTGGTGGCACTAGTTGTAAGCTTCTGGTGTATGCTTCTGAAGTCTGAAATTCAAAGGCAGCATAACATGGAGGGTGGTAGAGACTCTATTATTTGGAGCCATTTCTAACTTCTCAAAGGACAGAACTCAAAATGGTGGATAAATCTACACAAGTTCAGTCATGTTTTTAAATCTCCACTCTGTAAAGCTTTTACAATGAAACTTTTTGTAATGAAGAAAAGGATGTTAAAACTGAGATTAGAAAATTCATGTCCTGGGCAAACGTAATGATAATATGCTTTTGTCATTATACAAGAAACTATATTAAAAAAAAAAAGGCATGAGATGTACAATTCATAGAGAAATTAAAGAGTCCAAATCATTATTCTGGGATGTTAAAGTAGCATGTGAAATAGATGGCAAAAGGAGCAGCAATGATCAATCCATTTTGCTGCTGAAGTGAACAAAATCACAAAGAGACAGTGGGGCCACTGCAAGGATGAAACTTTGACATAACAGAGGGCCAAAATGAATTCTTCCCCCTAATAGTTATGAACTGTGGAGGTGGTAATATTCCAGGAACAAAAAGAGATTTTTGCTCACGTTTTTTCCCCTTTCATTCCTAGCACATGAAACATTAAAAGCCTTTATCACTGTAGGAGAGCAGATTATAATAAGGCAATTAGAATGATCAAAAGCTGACGAAGAATCACGCTCAGAAAAATCACATATTAGCCCTCAAAAATTATTAGCAATAGAAAAAAGAAACTCTTCTGCCAAGAGGATTAATAGATGTGATCAGTAGTATGGAAGAGAAAGATGTTTTTGTAGGGTAGTGGGAACTAAGGGAACACACCAAATTTTCTTGGGAAGATATAGAAAATACTGGTAAAACTACAGGATATTCAGACTCAAAAACATGCTGTTCACTGCAATGCCTGTTGGCACTGATTTATAAAGAGGACTGAAGAATGTATGGGTTTTGAACATTGCTAAATCAGTAGATAACATTGAAACAGCGACATGGCAGAACTTAGTGAGGTTTTAGGAAAACATTTGATACTTGGATGGATTTACAAAATCCTGAAACAGAAATAGAATGCTGCTGAAATAGAATGAAGAGTGATGTGGCCTGAGCAAACATCCAGAAAAGAAGCAACAGCATGAATAGAAAAAGGTAC
>PYHW01010720.1:88547-113646 GCA_013186435.1 Turdus rufiventris | reverse complement strand
AGGAAGTATCTGTGGGAATCTAGAATGGGTAGGAATAGCAATATAAACAAGAATAACTATAAACAGATATGAATTGAATTGCTACACTTATTTCAGCTCTGTCTTTTTATATGCTGCTGCCTCAAAATGAATTATGTGCTCCCTGTACAGCCTTATTTCACTAAAGTATTTCCTGTTGGTAAAAAAAACTATACAGAGTGGTATCACATCCAAAAAAATATTCTCTTCTTGCTGGAGAGAAGTGAAGGTAACATTACTGTGATTCATTTTTAACGCTGGGTAATACGTGGAGATGCATCATGGATACATTTATTATTGCAGTGGAATAAACCACACTGTGCAAAGTCCTTGAAGGATGGTGTTGGATGTAGGGTGCTGCATAGTACATTACAGCTCTGCAGCTGCACTCAGGACTCGCTTGACACTTCTATTATCCTCTCCCGATTTATTGCTGGTGCACATATTACAGAAGCATCCAGAAGCCCTGGCTGAAATCATGCCTGCATTGCTCTGCTGAGCTTTTACGCTGAGTGGGAGAGATAGGGAAGTAGGAGGGGAAACAAAAAGATGAAGTGGCTTGCCCTAGGATGAGAACCAATTCACTCAGGAGGTGAGAGATGAGAGGGGTCTGGTGTGGAAGCTGGATAGCCACACAGGCAGAGACCTGAACGTGCAGCATTTGCTTCAGCTCTCAGTGGGCTTGTTAGCTCAGCTCTCTGCTAATACAATCTCTCAGTTTTCACCTGAGAACAAATCTGCCAGCAAACAGAATGAGTTTGCATCCACCTATATTGGTACTGAGGGCCATATTCTGAGAGCATTCTGTTTAAAACCTGTATTTTCCATTTCTCATCCCAGCCAACACATCATTATATTACATGCCCCATTTAGATGTATTTTTATGTCAAGAGTTGTTATCTTATTCCATCTGGGTTATTTGCCCAAAAAATCAGGTACTTCTGGGTGGGTTTTATTAATGTAGCTCAGGTGGTCATTTCCAAATAAGCAAGTTTTGGTCACCTATTGTATTTATAATAGTCACTGCTTACAATGGGATGGGATTGCTATGAGGGAAGATACTGAATTGTTCAGTAGCAGAATAGGAATCTGCAAATACAATGCTGCAATTTTTCTTTGTCTGTTTGCAAAACAAGCTCCCGAATGCTCTTTAGATTAGCTTTTCTATTAATCAAAGGTATATTTAAAAGTATCTATTTTAATCTATATGCCTAGAGAATGCCTTTATTCTTATGTGAATTATTAATGGATAAAAATCCTCTATGGTCTTTTCAGAGTTGCAAGGGATAATCAGTCTTGGAACTTGCAATGAATGGAAGTATTGATTTGCTAATATGAAGTAATTTGTGTGATCTAAATACAGTGCATACAATATGTGCAAATTGATTCCAGTTAATAATTTCTGACTGATCTCCTAAATCTTGGTAAGTGAGAACCCCGGCTTTTTCTGCTTGGATTTCTTGGTGGCTTTCAAAGGATTGATTTTTCCTTTAAATGTTTGGGCCCTCATCCAGTTCACCGCTGGTAGCCTGCTTAGATTTAATCATATGACCATCCATAATGATTTTAACAAAAAAAAAAGCACTCCATATTAAATTCAAATGGATGTTAACATGTTTTGCAGCATAAAGATCTAAGATTGCATCTTATTTGATTTTCATTTGATAGTAATTACTGGACAAAAATATTATCAGCTTCATGTTAGGTGATATGGGATTAGTTTGAAAAAACAGAGCAAAATGGAATTAAATGCACCCATTATGCAGCACACATTTACTAAACTAGCAATGAAAGATTTACAGAATTAATTGATTTAAGCAATTCATAAAATTGTTGTAATTCATTTTGATGGGAAATACATGTCTTGTTAATTTTAAATTTATCAGCCTAAAAATAAGTTTACACATTTTAAGGGAATGGGAATAGCTGATACTTGTCTGTAATTTCTATAAATATACTTATTAAGCTATTTTAAGTAGAATGGTCATATCTGAAATGTGAAGCTAGTATGACACAAAAAGACAAGCTTGTATATTAAATAAAGCCAGGCATTATTAAAAGAAATGTTTGAAATTATTATTAGCTGCCATATCCTAGTATCCTGATCACAGTGCAAATTGACTTAGCAAGTTATAGTTTGCCTATCAAAAGTTTCCCCTACAATGGAATTTGAGTCATAAAGCACCTCTCTACTACCACCTTCAATCTATGCTTTTGTGGTTTTCTTGCCTTTAATACAAATCAATTATCTCTGGAATGTCTGAATTTCAATAATATACTGAGTAGCATTTTTGGTTTTTTTTCTGTACTGTATTCTGATGAACCATAATCCCACAAAAAGCTTTCAGTGTATACACCCAAAGATATCTAATATAAGCACTTATGTAGCTGCATGACCATATCATTACTCACATCACTTTTGGTATTTTTCAACGCTTATTTGTGTCAAAATGAATGTGTTCATTGGAATGTTTATGGAAAGTGACTGAAATAAGTCAGAAATGCATCAAGATGCATCTACAACTGAATGCATATTTGTAAATGCTTAGTGGTGTCACTGATTTAATTTGTGATGTTATAGTAAGAGATGTCTTCTATGTACATTTTTAATATTGCCTAATAAGACTGTGATATTCTAGAGCCTTCTGCAAAGTTAACAAGGAAATCATATAAACAGGGGAGCTAATTAATGGGAGCCTATATACAGTGGAATCTTAGTTCTTCATAATTGTAATGCCGCTGCATGATGATTCAGGACACATAAATGCATGCAAGTGAATAAGTTAAGAGACAATAGAAAAGCACTGTGCAATAGCACCTGTCACCTCCCACCTTTCTGAAACAACCATCTGAAAACCAGAACAGAAGTCAACGTGTTCCCAAGAATGGTTCTGCTTTTCAAACTGAGAAGAATTAATAGAAACACAAATTCTGAAAGGATGTAATTTAATTAACATGTGGGAAGGGACAGAATTTATGTGTATTTTTAATAATTGATTGTCACTACATAGTAACTTCCATTTTAAATGTGCATTAATTATGTGTGATGCAGAGCACTATGGTTTTTTTTCCTCACCTTGCTGTGCGCATACAGTATTGTGAGAAAAGATTTTGCCCTTTCCAAAAGATCAGAATGTGGAAACAGTTTACCCTGTGTATAATATAGTGGGATAAGGTATAAATTTCAGCTGGTCAGCTACTTCCTACTGATCCCATTGGTGCAAAGGAGGCCTCAGATGGACTTCAGAGCTGTAGTGCCTATTCTGGTACATGATCCAGTACTACTACATTAATAACAAATCCATACAGAATATTATTAATTAAGAAATATAACGTTTACCATGTTATTCAGATGTCCATATTCTTAATGAACTTCTTTGAAGCTGCAGATTTGGGATGGAATTTCTCTTAAGTGTTTCTTAGCACCTAAGTCTATCTGACTTACCTTAAAATGTTTCTGATACCATGAATTTGATAGGTGAACAAATAAACGAGTGCAAGGGAAGAAGGGAATTAACAGAAATTTAATGAAGGGCTTTGTTACAGAATTTTTTCCTGATAGCTGCTTTTAGTTTAGGATTGCATTCAGTTTTGTTTAAAGTCTGTTGGTAGCAATGGGAATATCTTTAATATACCAATTCATGCATTTCAACATCCTTCATTGTATCTCATTTTTGCAAAATGATGCACTGTAGAGCTTCATAAAATGAACAAATGGAGCTAATTAATGCTTTTTCACTATCTGTACTTAATAATATGTTTTTAGAAGTCTAAAACTAATCCTAAAGAGAATTATATGAGGATCTGATGGGACTGAAATGCTATTTAATTATGCTTGACGGTTTTTCTATACAATTACTTAGAAACTGTGCTCAAATTTCAGAGTGATGGACACCTGGATTATGTAACACAGAGCCTGGCTGTTTGTCCTACTGGAGTGCAAACACTCCATTGCTCTTCCAGCACAGAATTTGTTTTTTTACTTTTACTTACTTAACAGCTGCTGACCTGGACATACAAGCACAACTCTAAAAAAATTAAAGTATAGCCTGTGAGCAGCAAGGAGACACTAAAAATGTTGTGTGTATGAATATTCTGAAAACCACGAGTTAAACTAAAGAAGTGTGGTTCAAAGGCCAGGGTAGAGTGCCTGGTCCTTCAAGACCTGTGGGGAGGGAATTCACCCCATCTGGGAGCTAATGTCATACCGTGGATACCAAGAAGCTTCATTTGTGCTCAGGCTCTCTGGACAGGGGTATATCCATGTGTTCTGTGTTGTGCCTTTCTGCCCTAGTACTGCTGAGTCCTTCTGACTGCTGCTCTGCCTTCTGGAATAAGAACACTTTAGGTTCACCCTGGCCTCTGCAGCAGCTTCTCAGAAGTGTGCTGCTATCAGAAGAAAGGACTGCTTTCTCAGTTTTGTTTACTTCAGTAAAACTTTAAGACCATTTCAATAAGTGAGATAAACCAAAGATATTTTTCTCAATATAATGGTCTTCACCTTGAACTCTCATTTTGCCATTGTCAAGTATAAAAGGAAAGGTTCGTGTTGCAAGTGTTTTTGTCTTGACAATACATTTGTTTATGCTGTCTTATTTTTGGTGGGTATTTCTGCTTTTATTTCCTCTTGTGCATTGGAGGCAGAACACAGCACTTGGAACTCATGCCAAGTATGTGGTTTGGGTAATCTGAAAACGTGGCTTGGCATCTTTAATATTTATTCATCAGCATGGCACAACAGAAAAGAGTGGTCTTTTAGGCCTGACGGAAAGTGACTGAACTATCTAGAAGAAATTCTGGCAAGTTTTCTTGACATTGACCTTGTTCCTTCAAGAATAATAGAATATTTTATATGGAGGCATAAGACATGAAGAGCTTAGCCTGTGTTCTCAGGTGTTTGGTCAGTCCAGGCCATAATTAATCTCATTTTGAACAGGTACTCATGCCTCTACGCCACAAAAGATTCCTAAGGTTAAGGGGCTTGCACTCATATTCTTTAGATGAAAGATAGGTCATCCTAAGCTGGTTCATTATAGAGAAACAACTTTATTATGCAGGTTTCTCAAGGACCTTATTTAACCTTATTGTGTTGGGGGTCTTGAAATATTTAGTGTTATTTTAGATAGTGAGAAATCTCTTCAGAACTTCTGAATCCCTCTCTTCTCTTGTTTAAACACGGTATGTTTTTTTTCTTTTTCTTTCTTTTAACCTCAGAGCTCTTTCAGTTTGCATTGTTCATAAATTTCCTCTTCACTTGACTGAAAGTTTTTAAACCAGGAGCTTAACAATTCAAGTGCTAAGTGAGGAGAGCCATAGCTTTCCTTCTTGTGGAAAATGCTTGGTAAAGCATTCTGCCAAATCTATGGAGTCCTGGGTTATCAATTGCAAAACCTTAGCAGAATTCCAGCCCAAACGTCACTGCAGCTGTGGCAGAAAGCAACGCAGAAGTGAAGAGGTTAACCTGAGATCAAATTGTTTCACATGGAAACAAATGAACGTTCTGTGTCTAACCAGCACACCATTCACCAATAGCTATCCAAGTAAGGGGCACATAAACTTTGTTATACATAAATATAGTCATAAATCTTAAAGCAAATTCAGTTGATCATGTACAATAATGAAGATTAAAGTCAAACATAGCTTGTTCTTTCATGTAGTTGAGGATTAGATGGGCCTCTGAGTGTCACTTATGTTTAGCAGAAGTGCTTCATAGATGACAGAGTAAGAACCACCTTTGAAAGCCAGGCACAGCTACTTTGAAGGCACAATCAGTTCATAAAATCATTGTGTGTGGATAAGTAATACCAGTTTAACTTTGTCTCAGCTCCAAGGTATCACTCAGCTCAATAGCATCCTATCTCTCTGAGCTGCAAAATTACCATTTGAATTTCTGTTTCTTTGTGTCTGGGAGAACCGTGGAGCAGAGACTTCATCTCAAGTATGTTCCACTCTTGACAGGTATTCACAAAGACCACGTCAATATGTACAGTGCATTTGTTGCTTTGTGCTGCTATTGCCAGCAGCTGGAAGAAGTGCAGAACATTTTACTGATCATCTTCTCTTCAACGTCAAGAACAATTCATTGCAACTCCCTGTGCATAATACAGTGGGAAAAAACAAAACAAAAAAAGTGGGTTTTTTTACTCAAACTGTGGTGGTTTAAGCTTAACCACTTTTACTGAAAGACACCACTTTTGCAAAACTATTTTTATGTCTAGGATTGAGCTGTGCTCTTACTTTTTGAAAAAGATTGTATACCAGGAATATTTTCCAGCTCTTGAATGTGTTTTTTCTTTCCTAACCATCACAGAGAATAAAAACCAAAGAAGCCTGGTTGTAAAGGCTTTAAGATGCCAAACTGCATTTTTAAGCTGATAATGGAAGTTGAATGTATATATCTTTTTTATTCTTCTTTTTCCTTGAGGATCCTTATCAAAAGTATGAATGTGCAAAATAAAGCATCGAGTAGAAAATGAGGGATGGTACTCTGTACTAAACTGGTTTCTAACAATTTTTGGCTATTTAATTTACCTAATCAGCTGAAGCATAGATAACAAGGAACATTAAAAGTAAATTTCTCAAGAAGTTTCAGCTCCTTAGTGAGAAATCCTGTTGCAATTCTTATTCTATCCAAGGACTGGAGGCGTGATAATTGCCTTTGAGGTGGGCAGAACTGGAGGGATCTGTAAAAGCCTGCACCAACCTGAATCTCCAAGTAAACAGAGATGCTGTATAAAAAAATATCATTTCTTTCTATACCTTTTCAGGATATGCTACTTATTCCAGGAAGATATGCCCTAAAATGACCTGGGCTTGCCACTAAGGTTTATAAAAGAGAACTTTAAATTCTTAGTTAGAAGAGATGTAACTATGTATGCAGATCTTGCAGATGTTTCAGTAACTTTTGCCTGAAAGTCGTGTGAGCAGAGGAGGATGTGAAAGAGCTGTGCTGGTCAGCCAGAACATTCAGTTGTAACAGCTGACAATGGTGATGATTTTTGTAGTAGGGGTCAGGATATTAATGGTGAGCCAGAAGTGAGAAAAATTACAGCTAAAGCCTTTATAACCTGGCATTCTTGTTAGCCTGAACATGTGTCTGTGTGTGGTTAACCTTTGTCATTCGGAGAAGTTGTATCTTTATTTTGCTCAGTGAAGTTGCAGCGTTGTCATTTGGACATCCTGTCATTCATCAGCAGGAAGCTGGGCACTCAGTCGCTGTCAGAAAGTGCCACTGGGGCTCTGAAGGGTTTGTTCTGTATGTGAGAGTTAGAGTTTTGTTCTGTTAACCTGTATAACAAAGTATCTGCTGTGTGTTAATGAAAGCTTCTCATTAAGTGTATTCTCAAGTTCACTGCAAACAGCAGAAATCCTGGGTTTACATTGTAGTGCATCAGGATTCTGCTTTATTGTGCTTCCTATTAGAACAGTGTTATTATGGGTCATCAAACCACATAATTTACAGAACCTGAGATTCTGGCCTTTGGTCTTTGCATTCCCAGTACTAAAAAAGGTTACTTACAAAAAAGGATGCACTGCAGGATTGGTTCTTCACAAACAAGAATAATGAAAAAGAATATGTATAGTTGGTTAGAAATTGATTGTGTGCCACAACCATCTTCATAATTTTCCTATAGATTTTTATCTCCAGTTCTCCATTGATTCTCATATTTACTGTGTTTTCTTTTGAAAATGGATAGCCTACTTTCCCTACCATGGATACAGCTGAACATTGTAGAAGGTTCAGCTCAAATACTGATGTTGGATGTTTCTTTGTGCAAAGACAAAGGTTATCAAGAGAGTCAGTGTGGGAGAGAGGAAATAGAAAAGACCAGAGGTAAAAACCTCCTAGTGCTATGAAACTAAATACAGAAAGGAATTCAATAGTTTTGGCTTTGCATTTGCAAAATGCTTTTGGAATAATAATAATGTGGTATTGTAGGACATGAGCCTTTTACATTTTTGTTCAGAAGTGTTTGGTTGACTCATCTTGCTAAAATAGGTAGAAGTGACAAATTACTTGTGCCAAGTATGTCATGGCCTGGCCAGCTAGGGATGAAACCCAAAACAGCAGATAATGAAAGCAGAGGGGCAGATTGATCTTCCTAAAGTTGTTTCTGGACTTCTCTTGTTATGTATTTCTCTTGTCTTATGATTTTGTGTAAAAACAATTATTTAGACTGACTTTACTGGCTGAAGGGCTTTTGTAGAAATGACTGATGGAAACTTCCATTAGATGCAGTTTAAATACAGTGGATGGAAGGAAAAGATAAAGTACAACTTTCTTTTGTTAACACTGCATAGCATGTGGGCTACATTCTCATGTGGGCATATTGCTGGAAGGAAGATCTAGTGGCAAGAAAAGGTAGCATTTCCATAAAGACAAAACAGAATTTGTTTGCTTTTTGTTACCTCTTGCCACTGTTCTGTAATGAAGACAACAATTCTGAATGCATTTGCGATAAAAACCCTAAAGCGCGTAAGATGATGAACAGATAAATACAAGATTTTAATTTCAGGGCAACAGATAAAATGTAATTTCTAACAGAGTTACTTCTTTAGAAGTGCGCTCTTGATAAATGAAAAGTGAAAGGACACTGTTCAAGTGCAAATGTGTGAAAATGTATGCTTTCTCAAGGATTATTGTGCTGTATTTGTGCTTTTAAAAAGATACAGCTCTCTTCTAGGCCCTAAACATAGAAATCCTTTGGTGCTGTGAGATATTATGTATCTAAAAAGATACAGAATGGAGATACACAAATTTTGTAGTTGAATTTGTACTTGAACTGTGGAGTACTGCTAAGCCTGAAGGCAGAGGGGGAGATAGTGTCACGATGTCTGGAGTTTTATTCCCTGGATATTAAACAAGTGAGTCTCACCACATCTGTACTTGCAGGAGCTCCTGTCTAAAAGAATAAGAAAAAAAAAAGGTCTTAGAAAATGCAATTGGGCTCTCTTGCTTGTTTTGTATTTATTTTGATGGTAATGTAGGAAGGGCAAATATTTCTTGAGTGTGTGCATACAACTTCAGTCTGAGCCATCACTGACACAGTGAATTGAAGATATTTTTCCCTCCAGGGTGCTTGCAGATGATATGTAATGCTGTGATTTTCCTAGCAGCAGCTCGAGTCAAGCTGTGCTTTAATGTTACCAAACAGCTATAAACATGAGGATGGGGATTCTCTCACCTATACACCTGTAATGTTATTTGCACTCAACATTAAGGCAAAGAGCAGAAAAACCACCTATTACAGAGTACTGTATCTTGAATCCTAGATCCACGGTTGTTCAAGTTGGCTAGAATTTACAGTGAGCTCAGCTGATGTTCATTAATCCTGATTTTCTCTCTTGCCTCCTTCACTCTTTGTTAAGCATCTTTCATTGTGTTCTGAAATATTAATTCCCTTCGTTTGCTGCTACTTCCAAAAATTTATTTCACGAGCAGTTGTTAGTGACTATGTCTACAAGGCAAGAGAGTAGCTCTTCTTGAAATGTTAATTGATTTGCAATTTAGCTGTTGAAAAAGACCCCAAAAAGGAAACCACAGTAAAACTTCATTTTCAATTAGGGCAGGATCTCTACAGCAGTGCTGTGAGATGCTGTGCAGGACTCCTTCACATCTGGACTCTTGGAGATCACAGAGGGTCCTTTGGCCCCTCAGGGAAGAAGCCAACCCCAGTGTAACTCTTTTGGATGAGCCATGGGGGTATCGTTAGCAGAGATGGCTGCAGGTCAGCCAGGATTCAAAGGCATGACAGTGGAGATCTGGAAATGAGAGAGGGAGAACCAGACTTTTGCATAGACTCTCCCAACAGCCCAGCATTCTTTGGCTTTTACCATATTATGAAGAAAAGGCACAGAAAAATAAACAATCTTCCTTTCCAGCTACTAAAGCTTTTTTAAAAGAGTGTAAAATTTGTGTGCATGAAGAATTGAGTTGCATAATTTTCCTCGGATAGCATTCTGTGCAGAAGCACAGAGGATTTCTCACTTTCAGTGGTGGTTTCTGGTGGGAAAAGGCATCTTGGCAGTAGGTGGCAGTGGAGCTCTTTGATTGCAGAATTTGTGACAGCAGCATAAATCCAACATTTACGAAGCACAGCCTTTCCAGATGCAGGCCTCAGGGCCTTATTCGGTCCTGCAATTCACTTCTTATTGCTGGGGATGTCTCGTTAGGAGATTAACTGTTTAAAATGCAGTGCTAATGTGAAAGTTTTAATTGGGAAATCCTGTGCATGTTAAATTAATCTTAAGTACTTTTATCTAGAACGCCTGCTTCCTTTCCACGGCGTCTTGGATTTGCAACCACCTCACATTCTTTTGCATCGTATTAAAAACTTGAGATCGACCAACAATGCTTTTTACATTGCTGAAAATCCTTAAGGAAGATGGTTTCTGAAGCCTGCTAAATCCTACCGTGCAGGTGTTGGTAAATGCAATGTGAGGGGAATGGTAGCAGTGCTGTAGTATATTGACAGACAGTTTGTATCCATGGAGAAAATGCAGGGCAAAGGTTTCATCCTAACCACAGCTTATGTTTCATGGATAAGCACAGTGAGCATTAGGAAATTGTGAGAACAACTGGGATTTGCAGTTTGAAAGAAAAGCAGATAGTAACTCGGCTAAACATTTAGGTTGAGATTTTCAAAGCTGCCTTGGGGATTTTGAAGACTGGAATCTTGGGCTGCTTATAAAATCCTCAGTCCTTAGGCCTGTTTTCTTTTCCTTAGGGCTTGTGCTGTTTTTAATTTGACCATATCATTTAGACAAGTGCAGGGAGTGATATATGATAGAAGGAATATATTGTTATATGTAGAACGGAGGAAACTGAAGTTGCAACTCTGCCAAACTATAAATTCTGTTCCAGCTCTTACTTTATGTGCCCATTCAGATTTTGTCTGCATACTTTTGTGGTTATTGTTGCTTTAAAAGTCTTTATGTTCCTCAGAGGCACTGTACCTGCTATTTGGCAGTCTCTCTTTTTCGTCATCCCAGGCATTTTTTCAGAGTGAGTGCTTTGGATAGACCACAGCATGCATCTTATTCCAGATTTCTTAGTCTGACTGAACTCAAACACTGGGATCCTTGCACTAGCTCTACTTTGCCCAGTGTAGACATTGCTGAAAACTTGAGAACAGTCTACAAAGCTGAAAAATGCAGACAGCTGGCCAGGCCTTCCTTTTACATAAGTATTTTGGACTTTGTCATTAAAATGGGATAATTTATTATGAAACGGACTGTGGTCTTCCTTCCTTCCTTCTTGTTAAATTATGAAGGTCACTCACACAGCAAGAGGCCACTAAAGGATGGAACTGGACTATCAGGATGAAAAGTTTCTATGTGCGTTTGTAGGTAAAGCCACTTCCAGAGATGGTGAAATAACATTAATAGCATTCAAAGAAGAAAGGTGGATATAATGATTTGAATTTTGGTCTACTTGAATAGTCACTTTAAATCATATATAAATAATGCAGCATAGGAATTACTGTGTTCTTTATCAGGATTAAATTTAATGGTGGTAAGGCTTTTTGCTATATGTGTGTCAGCTATGAAAGCTAAATGTCACATTCATCTCCTGTGCAGAATGCTTTTAAGGTAGAGAATATGAGCCCATGCTTTGCCAGAAGAGTCAGAGCAAATCTGCCAGCCCTGAGGTTTTCATGGTGCTTTAGCAGTTAATATTTAAAATGCAGAGACTTATGTTTGTTTGCATGATTTCATGGATTCTGATGAAATGTTCCATCTGATCTAGTCTCAGAAAACTCAGAGAAATATGTTAAAGGGCATGATTCATGTCTTGTATTTATATTTGCAGAGAACACGAAAAACATAAATATTACTCCAAAATACAAATATTTTACAAATTATTAAATCTTATCTTTCTGTATAACCCCTTTTTTTGTAGGTGTTATACAATGCAAGTGTGGTGCTTTGTTATTGAAGATGGTCTGCTTTTATTTGCCCAGAACACAAGATTGTTATTTGTCCTTAAGTAGTAAACTGAAGTGTTAGTGAGGCTGATTTGCCCCCACAGGGAGGAAATGGCTGAAGGCATTACAGGAGATCTGCATCAAATAAGACCCAGTAAGCCCAGGTGTATAAGTACAGACATAGATACATGCATGTAGAAGGAGGGGAAAAAAGGCTGAACTAATTTTAAAAGCAGATATTCAGCATGGTGAGGTATTTGGAAAGAAGAATCATAAAAACAGTAATCCTTGTCAAAAAGATTTGTAAAGTTCTGAGAAAGGGCCTTTCTGTGAAATTGTGATACTTTCAGAGCCAAGTCCATCAGTTTTTTCAAAATTAAGTGTCTTAGGGACATTGGTAGCTGAATGTTGTCTTCTGATAAGGGCAAAGTCATGGCAGTTTGAAAGGAAGCTGATAAATGACAAATTGCCTTGCATGTATGAAAGGGAAACCCTTGAAAGCCTGGGAAAAGATGGTCTAGTATCACACTGATGCCCAAAAAAAGATTGGCAGCAACTTCATGGATAACCTGCAATACTACTAAATTAAGTTTCACTTTAAGGCTTTTAGTTAATGATGAACAATTTGTGAATTTCTGTGATTTAGACTAAATTAACCAATTAGACCTTAGAAACAGTATGTGTCCTAAGGTCTAACAGTATGTGTCCTACATTTAAATAATGACTGGAAAAACCTGCATGGAACAGATATAAGATGTTACTAAGTTAGAATTGATAACTTCTGTTAAAGCACAACTTGTATTTTAAGCAGGGAAACTGGTTTTTAATTTATATTCTGGACTTGGTTTTCTCACTTCCCAAAGCTGTGTTGCTATCAAAGAAGATGTACCAACTGACCTCAACAAACACAGCATCTTTCTTTGCATAAGCTTTAATATAATATTCCTGAGAAGTGCCAAAGATCTAACAATATAAATTTTCCCTATTTTTAATATTTTCTACTTGGTAAGTGCAGAAAGGAACCTATTTAGATTTTTAGCAGTGTACTGACCCAGCCATGTGCCTCTCAGCCAGTTCTAAAACTGGGCACAGTTTGCTCACCAACGTTCAGAACATGAGATGTCTTTTAGCACTGCACTGTTATCAGTAATCTCATTTCACATAATACATAATGCAACATGAATTAATTTGGGTCCTTAGATTACAGTCATTTTGGCTACTGCTAATCTGTGTTGAGCAGCTAATCTGAACATTAAAGGCTCTGTATTTTTTTATTATTACTACTTCCCTGACCCATGCATTTCCCTTGCTTGTTTCATTGATAGAACATTAATAACTAGGCATGGTGAAGCATTATTTAGTTTCATTTGTCAGTTGAACAGCCTCAGTGTATCGACACTTTAGTCTACTTAATTAAGCTCCAAGCTACAAACCAAAAGCAATTAATTGCAGCAATCAATAAATATTAAATGCAAAGTATTGAACATAAAATCATGATTCCATGGAACATTGTCATAAAAGTTTTTTCAAAAAATTATTAAAGCTTGGTTATATGCTTCCTTGGAGAGCATAATTTACTGAGAATTTGATAGCACAAATGTGGCAGGATTTCCTCTGTTTGACTACTTCTGGAACTTCTTCCTCTGAAATTGTTCATAAAACATGAAGTTTGCAGGAACAAGTAAATATGTAATGTAAATAAATACATTATCCATACAGCAGCCAAGGTGAAGAGTTAGTTTAGCTTTTCAGATTAATGCCCTACCCAGTTTTTGAATCTCACTCTCCTCTTCCATTCCTAGGCATCAGGTTGGATTTTCAGTTGTCTCTGTATCCATTGTTTAACCCTAAGTAGTTATTTTAATAATGACTCCTAGTGAATATTAAAACGAGGCAGACCTTTCATTACTAGTTTGTCATGAGTTGAATTAATCACAGTTGAACAACTTTTTAAAACTATGCCTCAAGAGTTTTCAAGCTATTAAATATTTTTCTGTTATAAGGGCTTGGAATTGTTCACTGCAGAGAATAAAGTACCACTTTTGCATACATTACACAAACACTTAGTGCTTCATGAATCCACAATAAATTTTCTTGCTGATTACTCATGTAATCTAAGGATCTCCTGCTGTTTTATGGAGAGTCTTATTAATTTCATTCAAGTAGTAAAATTAGCACCTGTAGAGAACCCTTTATGGCTTTTAAACTTTTATCATCTTTATAAGGACCTGCTTCATTTATCATGTAACAGTTGGTTTATTTTATCTCTCAAAGTATTTATTGATTCTTAAGGATGTTTAATGAGGTAAAAAAAAAAGTTTAAATAAAAGGAATTATCATATCAGTAACACTGCTTATCAGTAATAGATTCAGGTAGGATCACAAGATCTGGAAGCTAGGATTTTTAGGGTTGAACACTGAGAATTTAGCTGTTCCTTTTAAAGCCAGAAGGAGTGCTGAGACACTAGCTTGGAACCTCCCTGTCTGGTCCAGCAAATAGGAACTGAATGAAGTACTCATTTCCTGGTGTTTATGTTGAGATTTTGTTCTTGAAGAGTCAGAGCCTTAACTGGAAGATTCAGTTAGAAAAATAACACAAATGTAACGTAGAATACCAGAGACTGATGATAAATCTTAGAAAGGGGAACATCAGACCCTTGAGAAAATTGGCTTTTCAGCTGAGGCAGAGAGCAGAAGACACAACTTGAATCCTTTGATAATCAAGCTTCTATCTTATATCTGCACAGTATTGTCTTTTTCTTCTCTGTATGGTCCCCAGTAATGCAAGTTTTTAGCAAACCTGTTCATACATAGTCTGAGATGAAACATGTTTTAAGTGCTAATGTTGTAATGAGGACAGTAAGCTTGGAATACCTGAGTGAATACAGCTGAATATTGTGTTCTGGTTTACACACACACAAAGTGTTCCAGGAAAATAATACAGCATCTTTTTTTCCCTATGAATTAAAATCTGTACCTATGGCTCAGAGGTAATTTTATATTTCTTCTGGAAACTGCCTATGTCCAGTTGTAGAGGTGACTTGACAACAAAATCAGAGTATCCCTGGAAGTGTTCAAAGCCAGGTTGCATGGGGCTCTGAGCAACCTGGCCTAGTAAAAAGTTCTCTGAACCTTCCTGTATTAGGTCCCAGAATATGGACTTCTTTATGATGGGCAGAAGTCCTTGATTAAAACCTCAGGCTCATTAGTAACCAATTTAACCTAAGCATTTGTTGTATTCTATCCAGAGCCCCTGGTCACAGAGCTGCCTGGTCTGTTCAGGTGGTTGTGGTACCTAACTCTGTGTGTGTTTGACTTCCTTTGTGCTAAGGACATGAGAGCTGTGTGCTGTCATTTGGGAGTCATCTAGAGAAGTATTGGTAGTAAAACGCAAGTAGTCTAGGAATTGTTTTATATAATGTATTTTTATTGATGTGATGAAGCATTTATTATAAAACATGACTGAAATAACTTGCTTTTCTGAAGATCACCCAGAAACAGCAGTGTAGGTCATCAGAAAAATTGAAGCAATTAAAGAAATTCACTTTAATTATATGAAATCACAAATTTTGGCACAAATTCTCTACAAACAGAACAGAAGATTAGATCTCTCTGTGAAATTTTGGGGGTTTTTTTGGATCCTGCTGTGAAATACAAAAACTAATGAAAGTGAAGAAAGAATTTGGAATGGCACATGGTAGAAAAAGAACAAACTAATATCACAATTGTTGTGTGTGCAATATTAAGCTCTGCTCTCTTCTCCCTTCTTTTTCCTCATTTGGATTATATTTGCATATTTGGAGATTCAGTTTCAGGAATTCTAGGCCATTAATGCAGAAATGAAATGGGCTCCTTTCTGAACAGATTTTTTCATCTTGCCTTATTGAAGTAAAGGTTCAGAAATACTAACAATGCTTGATTTAAATTATATGAAGGCATTGCAGTAAGAATTTAAATGGCAGCAGTTGCATAATTCCTGTGTTATGAATCATTTTTACCTGAGAATTAACTTACTAATTACAGCAGTTAAGTGTAATTATTCTGCCTCTTAAGGTACCTTATTACTGCTTTTTAACAATAAGACAAAGTCTGCCAAAGTTAATTATCATAATAATAATTTAGTGCGCACTTTTGGTCTTGTTAGGAATACAATATAATCTTGGAGAAATGATCTTTTCCATGTTAATCAGTCATTCACAAAGCTGTCTTTCATGTTTCTTACTCCTCTGAGAAGTGGATTGAAGCTAGATAATTGGAGAGGAACCGAATGACAGAAGAGAATGTATTGCTCTATTTCAGGGTCTGCTTTTCACCAAATACTGAAATGCTTTCAAAGGATGAGTTAAGTTTCCTCACAGTAATATAAATGTGACAAATTTTAATAATTCCCTTTAAACCCATTTCATTCTTCTGATCCCAAACCTCTCAGATGTATAAATTTTTTACCCAGTTAGTATGTCACCAGATGCTACCAGACAAGCAGAGACTTCTGGTTTTTTTGCTGTTTTCTATTTTTTAAATCAAGATATTTTGGATTTATATAGTTTCTTGCATCTGGCCATAATTTCATAAAATTGGCAAAGCCCATCTTTTTCAAGATGATAAGGTACATCTAGCAAGCCTGTTTTGCATTAATAGATTTTGATCTATTGTAATTATTTTTGTAATAAAATCAGTGACACTGATATTGCTTCTTTCATGAATAGTTGCCTTTCTCTCTGTATTCAGGTGAGATAAAAGTGAAGCAATCCTCTGTGAAAGAGACACTCCAAATGGAACTCTATCACAGAACCCTTAAAAATAAGTTATTAAAGTAAATTTTTGTATATTGATTATGGACTTGGAGAAGTTTCTCTACGTGTGTAAGACTGTGTAGGAAGAAAGATGAAAACTGTATCATCTAATGAATCATATTAGTGGAGCAAAACTTCTGATATGTTTGTAGAGACCCTGAATATTTGTTGAATTTTCTAAAATAAATATTGTGTTTATACTATGACACTTGATGCCCTCACAAGCCCCCAGGTTTATTAATCTCTTTTGTATTGAGACATTTGTCTGCTGCAATTAGGTAATAAGGACAAGGCAGATTTTAAATTTGCAATCCAGGTCTGTACAACCAGCACTGGCCTCTCTGTTGCCTTGTGAGCTAAATTTGTAAAAAAAGTACATTTTTTCTGGAAAAAGTCCATGGTATTTTAAAATAAGGGGTTCCTAGCTGTTAAAAAAATATGGAGGAAAACATAAGAGGAAGACAGTCTCTCTGAGGCTGTCTGTTCTCATAACATATTAAACATTATTGCATTTTACAGACGCAATGAATTTCTGCTGACCATGTGGTACAAAATATTTATATTCAGTATATCTTTTCTAATTTTTATTATACCCTTTCATGCTTTAACAGTATTTGAATGGACCGTCTCTGGCTACAGTTTTGTTAATTCTTATGCTTAGCATTCCTGCATTGTTTACAAAGTATTACAGATAATAATTTTGACTCTGGGAGATTACTGGTGTGGTAATATTTAACTCAAATACAATATGCATTGCTCAAAATAGCATTTGTATAGAGATTTGTATAGAGATTGTGTAGACTTTTGGTCTTTGCAACAACATAGTTGTATCTGAGTTTTGTGTTTTTGTTACTTAAAACTCCCAAAATGTGAATTTAAAACTGGAGATTCACTTTTAATGGTACCTTCTATAATGAGAAAAATGTTCTTCGTGGTTTTGGGTTTTGTTCTTAAATATCTGTGGAACAGCTGGTGACAGCAAGGGTGCTGAGTGTTGCACCAAATATAAGGAACGATTACAAAGATTTTACAGTACTAGAATTTCACTCTAGCAAGACTTTCACAGAGACAATAAGAAACGTCCTCTGTTTTTTTTTTTTTTTTTAAAAGGTATTTTTAGAAGCCCCTTCTGCAAATGAATTTCATACGTTTCCTGTGTGGTTCTGAAAATGATATTATGATGAATATTTTAGAAATGGATTTATTTTTATGGTAACAGAGACATACAGTTATCTGAGATATTTTGGGGTTTTTTTTAGATCATCAGAGTTTTAAAAACATTTAGCAAACTCTCAAAATTTATTTCTTGTCCTCAAAGACAATGCCTTTGAAATATGAGTGTCACTTCAGTAGCTTATTTTCTTTCTAATTTATTTTTATCTCACAGTGGTATTTCGCAGTCTTATTCCGGGCTTGCATGAATGGACAGAGCTCCATTGAGACAAAAGCCTGAAAACCCATTTAGACAGTAAATTCTTTGCTGCAGTTTTTGATTTTAGAGACAAGTTCTGTTCTCATATGTGAGTATGAGTTTGTTCTCATATTCTTCAGAGCTCCTAGAATTTTGTCTACTCAAGTGAGTGATATCCCAAAATTAAATGAAGGGCATCAATAATAAAATAAAATTTGCATACAGGAAAAAAGAAGCCATAATTCAGGATATAAACAGCACTTATGCTTAGACATAAGTTTCTTTGTCTTTTATTGGATATTGTTTAATTTCAGTGGTAACTGAACTGTCTTTTTCTGTGAAATAGTGTGTCTTATAACCCACATCAGCTAGGAAAGAAAATAAATTTATGTAATGTAAGTGCCTAAACAGTGCATTATTACCTCACCTTGCACTCCTCTCTTTTTAAGTCCTTCACTCAGTCTCTCTCTTTGCTGGTACTCGATTTTGGGGCATTACCTGGCTCACATCTCTGACTGCCCTGCCTGGCAGTTCAGCTCCAGCACAGGGATGCCATTTTCAGTGAGAGTGGAAAGGATGAGATGATGCATGCCCTTATCTCAGTAGATAATCAGGCTATTGTAGGATGCATACATTGATTCTCCAAGTCAGACTCTGTGATGAAGGATTGTTTTCAGTACTGTGTAGCACTGACTCTACTTGGAACAAGCTGTTTTGAATAAAAAGCCAAAGTGATTTTCATGGATTTTTTTTTTTATTGGGAAAAGATAAAATAGTTTAACAGCCTATCTGCTTTTGCAAGTAGGGAGTATTCTGTGAGGGCAGCAAAGTTATTATGTGAAAAGTGCAAATCTCAAGTACCTGCATTCAAATCACCAGTAGGAGTGTGCTGCATTATGCCAGTGATTCTGTCAAGTCTTCCATTTGAAACTGGTGGCATGACAAAGAAAAAGATCACAAAACTAATCCAATATGACAACCTCACCAAAACAAATAAAGAAACAAATCTAAAACAATCTAACTGAAAAACTCAAGATATATTTGTAATTTCTTTATGTAAACCTGATATTTAATCCCCTTGGCAGAATTGCAGTTGATTAGAACTAAGGATAGACACATTGCTTGTGGATAGGAAGGAAAATCAGAATTGTGATTGGGTTAGAGGCAGTGTTAAACTCTGCCTTCTTTCTTGCATTTTTAATAGAAGATATGAAAATACTGAATAGCTGTCTTGACTGAGGAAAAGGTGTCTGGCTGCCAATCAGTTTAAGATATTCCATGTACATATTCATATTGTTGGGGGGATTCCTCGAGTAAGATAAAATATATACTGAACAGTTCTAGGAACTGTAATCATATTCAATGGCATAAGATTGTCAGCTTATTTAGGGTGAGGAAGGGAGGAAGGTTCAAAAGAGATGGATGAAGAATTAGAACAAGATTAGCATGCCACACATGAAGAGTTTAGTGTCTCCTAATAGTAAAATCCAAGCAAATGTTGTATTGTTACCACAGCAAGCATTAGCATAGCTGTGTTGCTCTACATGATAAGTAGTGTAGCAGGAATTGACTTGAAACACAATTGCATTTTTAAATTAAAAAAGGATCAGTATTATTCAACACAAATATCATGAAAATTATAGAGCTCTGTGGAAGAAGTAAAAGAATCCATCTAATCTAATCCATCTAATGTGAGATGGGCAGCCATTTCTAGAAATAATGGGATGTGATAAACCACAGCCTTTTATTTCTAGGAGATGTTTCTCAAATGAGGAAAAGTCTTGTTGCATTAAAGAAGAAAATACAGAGAATGTCAGTGTATATGTGAAGGAGGACAAACAGAATATAAAATGTGTCATCTTAATGTCTTCCATTCTTGAGAACCAGACTTTACATAGTACACAGTTAGGTTAAAAACTGGGCCTTTGACTCTGTCAAGATATTTTTTGAGAAATTGGAAGCTCTGAGAGCAACATAGAATGAGGAAAGTTTATTGAAAATTAGCAGGTTGACAGGTCAATAATAATATTTCTTTCTTTTTTTTTTTTTTTTTTTTTTTTGTTTCTGAACATCTAACACACTACTACTTTTCATAAGGTTTGTTTGTGCCTACAAACAGAATACAGAACATTTATATTTTAAGGATCAATTTAATAATAATCAACATGCTATTAGGATATACTAGTAATTAAAAATGTAGATAATTAGAAGTGGAAGAGAGATAAGGTTTATGAGAGCCTCCTAGGTTTGATTTGGAGAGAAGAACAATTTAAAAACTTAACAGCTTTAAGGACTTGTTAATGAAGGGGAGGAGTATCAGAGTAAGTTTGCTTTCCTGGCTACAGGTTGAATATTGCAATTTTGTTTTAATGTCAATAATATATTATGAATAATGCAAAAGAACAGGATCTTTTCCATAGTATTACTCACAGACCTACATAAAAGTCATGTTTCTCTTGCTCTTGAGGTTTTTTTATTGTCTGTGTGTTACCACAGCTGAGTTGCCATTTTTGAGGGGAAGTTTCACAACCCTTCTGTAACTCTAGTTTGACACTTAATTAGACTTGGCTGCTCTGATGAGATTGCAGCCGTAATTATGTCTGCATATCCTTTTTCACATGAAATATGTAGTCATTAGCCATTGTCAGCTATTTTGGCTTTTTGAGAAGAGAGAGCCAGCAAACAATTCTAACAGCATTTGAAATAAAGGTCTAATTGCCTGCTGCATATCTAATTAAAATCTAAATGTGGACGCTGATGAAAATTCTTAGCCATTTTGAGAAAAGTAATCTGAAATAATTGAGAAATCTGGTCACTTTGTAGATACCTGCCATTATGCAAGTGTAAGCTTGACTCATCATTCCAATTCCAGTTTGCATGTGTCTGCAACTGGATCTTGCCCAGTGCTAGAGAGGCTTTACCATAAATACTGAACAGTTCACAATACATCAAATACTGAACTTCATATTTCTATAGAGCACAGGGTGAATATTGACCACAGTGGGTGTTGTTAAACAATTCAGTCAATGTTGATTAAATATTTAAATAATATTCATTAGTATCACATCAGAAGTTATAATAATGACTCCTTGTCAGTTAGTTTGAGTTTTTTTAATGTCACAAATTGCCTGTGCATTTATTGCTTGCTATTTTTAGCTGCTTTTTAATGACTTCATAATTATAGAAATGCTTTTTCTACATCAGTGAACTTTTGGACATGTTACTGCAATCATGGTCAGTTAAATATAGGAGATACTGCTCCACATTTGTTGTGATCGGAAGGTGTACATTTACATAGACCTTTGTATGTAAATTGTACATACTTTGTACATTGTCCATGTTAAGAAAGATTAATTCTCACAGTATTATAAGAGGACATTTGAATTCCTAACGTGTAATTTGTTGTGTACTGAACTTTATTGTCTTTTTCTGCATTTCTAGCACACTGTCTCCCCCTGTGTGTCTGGGACTCATGCAAATTATTTAGAACCACATTTTAATATGATTGCACCCCTTCTGGTTGGCATTGTCAAATAATTAGAAGTCAGTTTATTACTTTCTTGAAAAGAAGCTCAGCACAGCATTAGCCATTTTGCCTGAGTATGAAGATGGATTGCTTGTAGAGATGACTTAAGTCAGACAATCGATCTGAATGACTCAAACTTATGGAATTTTTAATCAAAGTATTTGAGATGTATCAAGAATTCTTATTTTGAAAGAATGTGACAGCTTTATCAATCTTGCAGTTCGTTTAGTGTTCTTTATGCTGTAAAAGAGTAGCAAGTAGAGTGTAAACTCTAAAGTGTATTATTGTAATTTGCAGTTGGCACTGTGACCATATTTCTGGTTGAATTTTTAGCTATGTTTGATAGCAAACAAAAGACACAGGATGGGTATTTCTAGGTCTTCATTCTTCATGTTGTCAATTTTTGGCAGCGAGAGGAAGGAAACCTGTGTTTCAAAAGGATGCGCCGGGTGCAGGGTTTCAAGAGAGTTGGCATCCAGCCATCTTATGTAGCATCAGCTCTTGGACAAATTTATGTGACACTGAGCCAAACATTAATCAAGGTTTAATTGATTTGCCATTGTGAGGCAGGAAAATAGTAGGTCTTCTTCCATGCAGAACAGGTGTTTTCCTATTCCACACGTGTTGTGAAGAACAGTCTTTAGGAAAAAACCACAAAGATACCTTAGAAGATAAAGGTATCATCTACAGTACATATTCAAATCTAAAGCTCCAATAACTCAATGGATAAATGCTTAACGTAACTACTGCTGGCTGGCTGTTCTTCAGAGGGAGATTAAGAAAATAATTGGTCATTAATTCCTTCATAGCAAGAGGTTTATGCACTGAAATCCAATGCTTTGAGCAGCTCTTCAACCAAAATAATGAACTAGAAAAAATTGTAGAAAAAAATTTAGAAGTTGATATTCTGAGGATGATAAGCATTATTATCAAAGTTTTTGAAAGTACAGTACTATATTTTGCTTTATTTTTCTCTCATTTATTTTTATAAATAAATTCTGTTTTGTCAATTTCTGCATAGCTCAAATAAATGGTAAGGTTTTTTTAAACTTCACATTTAAATTAGATGTCTTGTTCCAGTTATACCATTCTTTACGTAAAAAGGTTAATATAAATATTTATGTTTGGTAATAGTAACCTCAAAGTCGAGGAGACTTAACTGAGCTGGATTCAGAATTCTCTTAATTGGTCTGGAAACACGATAATTATTTGTCAGATTTGGAATCAAACAGGACTGCAGATTAACAATTTCAATAGACAAAACTAATGGTTGA
Source organism: Turdus rufiventris (assembly GCA_013186435.1). NCBI lineage: Eukaryota > Metazoa > Chordata > Aves > Passeriformes > Turdidae > Turdus > Turdus rufiventris. The sequence goes on along the minus strand of PYHW01010720.1, from coordinate 90,697 downwards.
TTTACAAAGATGAAAATATATCTATTACTTTTCTACAATGCCTTCAGAAAACACAACCTGAAACTTGTTTATGTTGCCCTTTCGTTTTCTTTTTGCTATATTTTCTAGAGGAAAAGCTTGCATAGTTTCCCCCTACACTATTTATTTTCTTATATTCAGAAAAAGGACAGTCAAATTGATGACAATTAATATCAAATATTTTTTATTCTTCTTGTTGAAATATATTTTAGTGGGCAAGAATTTAAACAATTCCGAGTCAATCCTGGGTTTAGAGATGTGGTTTTGAATTATGTTAATATTTCCTGACTTCAAATATTGTTTGGTGTTGATGCAGAAGCCCTAACTGGGACTTGGGGAGAGATGGCTGTGCATAGAGGTGATGCAGAAAGCTATTGACAAACAGCTTTGGGGAGCTGCAAGAGAGGCAGCCAGAGCAGCCTTTCACCCTAAAAGATGTGTAAAGAAAAGTTGTGAGTAGGCAGTGCTGGCAAAAGGAAGGCAAAGTTGTGGTGCAGACATTAAAGGCAGTCCTAGCAGGTTGAACATGGTCTGAAATGGTTTGAATAGATCAAAGGCTCTTTGAGAAGTTCTATGAAATATTCCTTATTTCCAGATTTAGCAGGCTGATTACCTGCTTTATTTTTTATTTAGATTTTAGTTGCCTTCTTGTGTATAAGGCTGAGAGAGAAGATATGGGTTAGCTGAATAGATCTGTTAAATGGGAGAAGCAGAGACCTTTTCTGTGCTACTGCTGGAATCCTCCACCTTCCCTTCTGAAAAAGGGCATCTATTAAAAAGAAGAGAAAGGTGACAGTTATATTTGACATTACAGACAGCTACATAGCTGATAAGAATAAATAATTATAAACAGCATCGTGTGAATTTACTCTGTGCTTGCCCAGACCAGCAGATAGTGAATAGGCTCAGATAGCATCCTCTTGAGCTACAGATGTAAGGGTCTGGGGCACAGAGCTGCAGTGGTTTAAAATAGCTGGCCCCATTGCACATTATTTCTAGACCCATTTAATTCCTGGCAAGAATAGCACTGACCCAGATTTCTAAATAACTGGGTAAGATAATGTCATTTTACTGCTTGCAGCTTTAATTAGGAAACTGTATTTCTTATTTGGGTCATATGTTTCATTGAAGTAGGAAATGGTCAGCTAATACAAATGTCTCAAGAAGCTTGAGCTAGAGCTGGTTCTCAGCAGTTGTATCATTTAATTCTAACAAGGGATATGCAGTTTTCCCTGAGACTGAGGATTCAATTTTAGGAAATTTAAAAAATGAATTTCAGTATTTCTTTGGACTCACATGAGGATGCACGCACTCACATAAAAACATCATCTGGCTGAAGGACTGTACTGTGGCAGAGGGAGTTCACTCAGGTAGGCAGAGTAGTCTCCTATTTTACTTTCATAGTAATTTAACACAGGCTAGAATTCAAATAAATGGATGTCAGCCACCTGGGTAGCCAGGAGTGGTATCTACTAAATGGGAATGATTTGAGATAAGAAGAGTAAAAGGCAGAAGAAAAATAAAGAGCAAAGTTTGAAGGCACAGTAGGACACTCTCTAGTTACTCCTGTGTGTTCTTGGCTCTTGTTCCTTGAGGATAGCTGAAGCACTTCAGTTTCATTGTTCCCTGAGTATCTCATGAATATTTCAGTTCCAAATGGTTGAATGTTGTTTTTTATTAGTCCATTTAGATTGCAGCACAAATATATTTTCCTGCATGTGGCTGAGATTTGGAATAAGGGAATATTTGTGGCATGAGGCAATAAACAAAAAGAAATGCAATAGTGTACAGTTCAATACAGTTGCAACAATTGAATGCTTTTTACAGTTCATACTCACAGTACTTCACAGTCCTGGGACTTGACATAATGTTCCTTTTATTTTATATTTTAATATTAATTTCTTGCCAATAACCCTGTGTGCTTCTCTCCCCCTGAAAAGTCATCCAACTGTGAGAAACAGATAACCCTTACAGTAGTTTTTTTATTTTTCCAGTGCAGTTATCTTGTTTGCTTTTTCAGCTCTCCTCTGGGCACCAGTGGGCATCATTGAAAAGAGCAGTTGTGCTGAGCTATTAGCAAGAAACATTTGTAAGGCATGTTTATCATGCCTGAATTTGATTCTTTCTTTTTT
>PYHW01010720.1:40805-88497 GCA_013186435.1 Turdus rufiventris | reverse complement strand
TTTTTTTTTTTTTTTTTTTTTTTTAATTTATAATATATTCTGGGCACATAGAACAGATCCCTGTCCAACTGAGATATCAGGTAAACAAAAAAATAGGGTCTATTAAATACCTGCTATAGACAGTGAGTCTATATCTGTTAGTTGGTCTATGCACAGTTCATTTTTTTCCCATTTAAAAAAATATTTAATAATTGTCCTTATTGGTGAAGTTCTGGGGTTTGGTTCTTTTATAACTAAGGCAGAGAAGAGTCGTTAGACATTCCTTCTGGCCAGGTTTCCTGAGATGTTTCCTAAATATCAGAATGTGATTTCCAAAGAAGCTTATTTTAAAATATTTTGCATTGGTAATGAGAGGCAGGATATTACAAGAAACAAAATCCTTTTTATGATGCTTTCTGCTGGAATTTAGCATGGAGCAGTTTGTTAGGTACTAGCATCCAGTCTAAATGATCATGGTTATAGAAATGAGAAGATTCCTAGTTTTAGCAGTGGAGATGCCAGGTAATAACAAGGCTTAGAGGCCAGCATTTGATAGGTATTGTTCCAGCACCCAGAGGTATCTGTGTTGCTTCTAGATTTCCTTCTGGGTCAATGGCATGTAATTAGATTGTTGATGGATCACCTAGTTTGCTGTGTTGACCTTGATCCTCTTTGGGGTTTGTATTTGACTTTAAGAAATTAGAACATCTTTGTTTGGGACTTGGGTAAGATATTTTGTGAGTCTCCCATGAGATTTATGCACAGCATGATTCTGTAGTAAACAATCTTCACCCATCTTCCTAATTTTTTTTTTTTAAGCAAAATATTGTAGGCCTAGGGGCACGTCATACTTATCCACCAAGTAGCATCTGTTTAAAAACCAGAGCTAGAATTTGCAGCATCTCTGTCACCAAGAAGAAAAAATTGCAGGTTTTAATGTGTGCACGCATAAGTTAATTCTTTAGGAAAAGGGCCTTAAGTTATAGATCTAAAAAAGAACATCAATGGAATATTGTTACTGCCAATCAAATCAGATGTCTCTGAAGGGTGTCCAGCCATGTGCATTGGAAAGAATGCTATTCTTTCCTCATTTTCTTTGCTGGCACAAGCAGCAGTCTGCTGATTTTCACATAATTAAAGATTGCATGATGAAGGCAACAGGCATATTATTTGATATAAAGGCTTAGATGAAGGTGCCAGCTAAGTCTGGAAGATTCTTTAATTTGATGTGACTGCTGTCAGGAGCACAAGCTTGATGGAATTAGATCTACTGGCTACCACCAGAGTAGTTGGTGAAGTGAAAAATGTACATGCAGGGCTTAGATGGGTTTCCTGAAGTCATTGACTGTATATTTTCATATATCACTCCAGGACTAATAAGTACTGTGTTAACCTTCTGCGTACCAAAGCAGAAAATTTGCATTTGATGAAATTCTGAAGCTTCAATAGCTTTAGCTCTTTTGGATCCTGACTATCAAAACAAAAGCAAAGTCTTACACCATTCAAAATGTTTGGCTCTTTGCATCCTTTGTTGATCTGCCAGTGATGTAGGCAGGGCATTTTTAAATCACAGCTAACTAAAGATCAAAATAATATGATTTTGCAGCACATTTGAAATATCTTATGTTTTATGCCTCTAATAATTGTCAGAGAAGGTGTGGAGAAAAAATATCTGATATCTAGTGGGATACTCAATAATCACTTGTGAGCAGAAAGTCCTGCCCCATTCTTCTCCCCATCTCTGGCATGCACACACTAGCAGGGGCTGGAGGCTTTTCTGACCTCTGCCCTTTTTGATTCTACCAACAAGATGAAGTTGTTGGGTGTATGGGTAGATTTCCTGTATCTAAACCAGTATTTGTCTTATGTCTTTCTGTGCTTTGGAGAGATTTTTAATTTAATTGTCTTCAAAAGAAGCCTTGAACTAATTAGGAAAAATCTGGATTTGGTCATCAGAGTGCAGAAGTAGAAACCTGGCGTGTTTCTGAATCTTCTTGTGTCATCTGTCTTCTTGTTGACCTACTGGAGTAATATGCAATTTTTTGGATCCCTGGTTTGAGGGATGAGCACAAGAAAAATTTACAATTTACTCGTTTACCTGTTTCTGGCTTCCTACAAACACATGACATCCCTTTCTCAAAAGTGCTGCTAAACTTAAGAATTTACACACCCTTTTATCTTAATACTGTAGGGTATAAAAGTGTTTTTGTACTTCATTAACTTCTAATAGCCACAATATTATTTACATATTCCCAGTTTTCGTTACTATAGGCAGCAACATTTAATTAGAAGGAAAGCTTTTCAATGAAATAAACTAATTTCCATGCTGATTTATAAGACTGTGAGTTTTCTGAAACTCCATTTAGGTGATTCCTTTACTCAGGGAAGAAGAGATATATCAGTATGCAAAGGCTACAACTCCTTGAACAGGCTATGAGGGGCTGATAAAAAAAAAAAAAAATCTGAAGGCAGCCTGGAAAAGTAGAGTAAACTGTCCATTAACCACTTAATTACTAATCTTCTGAGCCACATGTGACTGCAGGCTTAATGAAGGCAATGAAATGTGTGGAATTTGTATCCAAGGTAATTACAGGGACACTGCAATTTTCAAAAAATATTAATTTTATTAATCTTAGGACTGCAAATGCACAGAGAAAATTTGTAAAACAAAAGCTATGGCAAATGGGATGAATAAAAATACTTTAATGTGGTTTAAATTAGTGTAAATGTTTGTTTTATGAAGCTCCATTATCATTCCTAAATTCATTTGCAAATGATCTACTGAAGCTAAAATAGAACGTGGTCATGTATGTCTGTAAAACAAAAATGTTGAAATGTAAATTGTCTGATTTATTGGCAGCTGGAAACTGGAATCTGATTTACAATTGCAGTCTCCTTCGCAGCATGGCTCAGCTACCTACAGTTGAGTTGTAGATACTACAAAACCAATTATTGTTCAGTTATCACTTTACTTGCAAGGTATGTGCTTTATGAAAATAGGTCATTACAGCTGTGTCTTCTACTATTTTTTTTTCCATTTTCAGTTCTTTTTGTGTTTTTTTTTTTCTTTTGTTCTTTCTAAAATACTGATTTCTGCCTTCTAAATGAATTTTTATTTGGGCTGGACTTTTCTGTGGCCTTTAAATATATGACTCTCCCCAAATTATTAAGAAGACACAAATATGAATTGTGCATAAATTACTAGACTTTACCTGAATAGCACAATTTTAGTTCAACAACTGCCAAACTTCCTGTTTGGGCTGCCAAAAATATCTTAATCACAAATTCCTCTCCCCTCTGTTTTCCAACTCTAGAAGAACATAAAAGCAGGATGAATATGCCCTGTATTCTGTTCTGTTTTTGACCAGGTTCTGGGGGATGTTTCCCAAAGGAGAGGGCAGTACCACTGATCTTCACTGAGTTGTACCTTTGCTTAACTCTGCATGAGAGATCCCCATTCCAGGGCTAGATCCTTTGATACAATTTGAGAGGTTGATAGTTAAGTCCACAATTTAATTTAGTCCTGTTGTTGCTTTAAAACAAGAATCACTCGTGATGATGGAAACTGATAACTAATGGAGGGCAAAAAAAAGAAAAAAAAACGCCCAATCAAAAAGCTAATAACCATAGAAAACCTTAAAAAAATGTTTTTTCAGCATTTTAATGAGGCAAATAGCTATTAACCCTGAAGACCAGGCTTGATAGTTCAGTCAACTAGGTTTTTTAAAAATGCTCTTGTTAAGTATTGTGCTGAGAGGGATGAATTCAAGCATGGCTAGGGGTGTAAGAAGCCTTGGAATTCACATCCATTAAGATGACAGACAGCCTGCCAGATGGAGCCAATGGAAGCAGCCCTTTTCCTTTCCAGCTGTAAATTCTGCACGGTGATTAAAATAATGAGTTTGAACTGCTGCAGTGGCTGGGACAGAGTTCTGTTTCCATGTGAAGGGGATTTGTTGCAAACACCTCTCTCACTGTTTGTAGATTTTTAAATTGGAAAAAGCCAAACAAATCAGAGGTGGACTAGCTGTGTTATGGAACTGTAACAGCCAGGTCAGCAGTAAATGCCACAAATTGAGATATTTTTGTTAATATACATATTTTGTGGGAACCAGTACCCGTAAATGATTTTAGGAACATCCATAGAAGATTTTTCCAGTAGGCAAAAGTGTAATTAGCTAAACTGTATTTTAAACACATTAAACAGAAGAGCTACAAATACCAAATCAAGCATAGCAATCTAATGTGTTCAAAATTTTCTTGGGATGGATGAGTCTGTCAGACTCCTTAGCTAAAAGTGGTGTCACAAGGATCTTTGATCTTTTTTTCCCCCATCACAAGTCGCACAATATTTTTGTCAGTCTGTGCTGTATAAAGAGTAGTTTTCATTTCCACATTAATTTTCTTTTTAGCTGACAGTATTGTAATCATTTGACTCTCATTTGGATAATGATGTTTTGTACTTTTCTTTTAGTTTCAATAGAATAGTTTCAGTGAATAGTTTTTCACATACATTTGTAAGATTTCTGTATGCCAGGAAAGGTCTTACAGATAGCACTGACTTACCTGAGAAAGCAAGGAAGAGTTCTTAATGAGGGGAAAGAAATGAACAATTTTTATTTCAATTATATCTGTGTCCTCCTTTGGCCTAAAATCTGCTTGGATCCAAAATGCTAATACTGTGCACATTCTGCTTCCCAGTATTTTGTTCAACAGTTGGTATGCTGGCAAAATCAAAGAAAAAAATACTGAAATATTTGGTGACAACAAACTATTAAATTAGGCAAATTAAACCAGTGTTGTCTGTTTGGCATGCCTATTTTCAGCTTTCTTTTGAAATACAGAGTTCTAAGTAAACACAGGCTGTGTTTTTAGAAGTGCTGGGGTCAAGCTGAGCTTCAATTAAATTACAGAATGAAAAAGCAAGACATTGATGATTTATGAATGTACCTTTAGGCAGTCAAGTATTGGGGTTAAGACATATGAAAATGTTGGAAAGTATTACATTAATACTTCTTAAAGTGGTAACTTAGTGACCTAATTTTCCAAAAAATCCCATTGAAAGTTAATGAGATATATGTGGCAAAGTACCCAGTTTCTTTTAGAAGAAGCTTTCTTTTAGTCAATAAGCTCTTAAATGTCACTGAGAAGCACTATGTCACATTTTGGTTTTAGTCCAACCTCAGTGGTATATATTGGTTTTAGAGAGACAAAACCAATGTTTTGTCTTCACTCTCACAGGCTGAGAACATTATATTCATTTATATTTTTCCAACTGATAATTCAATAACTAATAATCTACTTTTCAAGATGTTTCTAATAAGGTGATGACAACACTGAATGGATTTTCTGTGCCACTTTTCACTACAATGGATTATCATGAGGCAAGATTGTTTCATTACCATTATGTGGCATTCTTCAAAACTTTTCACCCAGTATGTTGTCATTAGAACTGATAAATCAATGAAGATATCTGACCAACTTCTACTAATTTTATTTTGAACTGCAAAGTAAACTGTATGGATCACAAATGACATATCAATACGTGCTAATAAAACAGTAAAAAAAAAATACACAGAGTGTAAGTAAGAGAGAAATTAATCTCAAAACCATTGTATTAAACTAGTTAAATAATAAGGGAAGAGTTCCTGTTGTATTTCTCTGTAACCAACTTGGTCTCAAGACCCTCCTTTGAATTGCAAAAGTTTCTCTTACTGTTCTGCATTTATTTCAGCTCCCAAGGGAGGTGTTGATCAGCCTTTCCAAATGTATCCACGACCTTCATGGATAAACCTGTCAGAAGAGTGAAAAAGAAGGTATGAAATCCCACTTCCATAGAACAAAATTTCCTCTTTTTTTCACTGCTATCCAGAATTTTCCTCTGTGATGTGTGGTTCTGAAAGTAAACTAGCATTTTGTTTTCAGAATTGTATTTATGAAAGTCTAAGGATATGAATGCAAAAAGGGTCTCTTAGGTGCTGATTTGTAGATTGAGACAGGTGGAGCTCAGTTTAAGAAAACATTGTTTGGGGGGCCACTTGAGAACTCAGCATATGCAATAGAGCATTTAATTGTTTTTCCCTTAAGTGTGAAGACTTTCAGCATTTTACCCTCTTAAGTGTTGTTGATAGATGTGTAAGCAAGATGCCATTCACAAAAGGAATGAGATGAACTGTGTTCACTTTGTTAGGTTGGCAGCTGGTAGAAAAAGGAAGGTTAAAATAAACTAGAGAAAATAATGAAAGCAAGCAGCTCTTTGTGGGGCCTGATTTTACTGATGAGCACTAATGAGCTCTTTGACCAACCTCACCTGGGAGCTCCCACAAGCCCTTCCCAAGGTGTAGACCTTTGCCTGGCCCTGTCTCCTGTCCCATCACCGACTGCTCCTGACAGGAATTGTCTGGACTTGGCTCACTGCCATGTGTAGAGCTGCTGGCAGGTCCTCTGACCAGCACTGTGTCCTGCCTGTGAGAACACAGCCAGCACAGGGGACCCCCAGCTCCTGGCTCCCCATCCCTGAGCAAGCAGCTGGCTCTCGCTGTGTCCTGGCAGCAGCACTTGTCAGCACTGTCCTCTGTGATGAGTTCATCCTGTCACAGCCAAAACTTCGAGGCCCACCAGCTTTCCCTTTGATCTCCTTCCTTAACAGAACACAGCTGTCAAGTTTACAAAACTGACACACAGCTATCAGATTCACAAGCTTAAAAGGAAAAAGAAATAGCTCCTTTACAAAACCAAGGATGAAAACAAGAACACTCTGTCATACTACTTGTAAATAGAAAAATAAAGTCATTGCAGAACAGAGAAAGATAAAATTATATGCCATTTTCTAAAGTTAATTTTATACACAGATGTTCTGTAAGTTATACTCTTACCAAAATAAGATAACAAAAAAACAAAGCATGGACTTCATTGGAGCCATAATTTCACTCTAAATCTTCATATTTCAGATGTCTGTGTTAAAAAATCCTGAACTACTCTGAGAGCAGTAGGGAAGTTTCTGCATGACCTGTTATTGTGCTCACAAGGCAGGTCTCATTTCTTCTGTTTTGCTGGTTACATTGGTGAGACACCTAGAGATCTTTAAACTGATCAAGACTTTATCCTATATAGTTATACTAGATTTTAGTTTCCACTCCAGTGAATTTCTAAACCAGTGTTGAGACAGAGAAGATGAGGAGCCAGAAGATGAAGGTGTCTGTAATAATGAAGTGATTCAGTTTTGTTAAGCTGGCTTTTCTAGGTGAGTTGTTTTGTTTCATATCAGCCGGGACAATTTTCAAGACGGCAAAGCAGATGAAGAATTTAATTTGCAATGAGATAATGATGTGGTTCTGAGGACTATAATCAATGTTCTCCCATAGAGAAGGACCAGAATAGGAGTACAGATTAGGAAGGCTGGTAAGGTTTATAAAAAATATTGAAAATTAATAGAAAAATTGTTATTGATGCATTGGGATATTTCACTTTGGTGTGAAACTAGGTGTTTAAAAATTAGTACATCTAATAGTCCAGATATCACAACAAATGCATGCTTGCCTCTGTCATTGGCAGGAGTTTGATTACAAACACCTTCCACTGAAGAAGAATTGAGTGTTCTATCAACTAGAGATACTTTATGACTCTTAGATATGAGTACAAGCCCATAACTATTTAATAACTTTAACCATATTTAACACAAAAAGAAACAAACAAATCCAAAGTCTAGATCTCAGAACAGACAGTTCTTTTACCATGACTTGACATTGTCAAAATTCAAAGAGGAATGGACTGTAAATACAAGGCTTATTAGGCAGGAAGTACCAACTAATAGTTATTTAGGTATACCATTAAAACAAACAAAATGGACACTAATAAAAACAATGAAGATTTCAAAAGATGCAATGAAAGTAATTAATCTTGAATATTTGCTGTGTAACCTGTAAATAGTATCAGTGTCTCATCAGAGTACATTTCCAGATGTGTCTCAGAAATGCCAAATTTGGGTTTATGGGAAATGTGACCCTCAGTTAAACAGTTTTGTATTAAACTCTGATTCAGACCTTCCCTAAATTCCAACAACTAGACTTTGCAACATTAGTGGAGACTTTCAAAATAGCTTTTATCTGGAAATTGTTTACTTCATACATCAATTTTTATTGTTGTACTCGATACCTTGAGAAATTTCTCTATGCTTTATAAGCTACAGATAGACTTCTCTCAGTGTTAGTATAATAAATTTACTTCTGAAGGATCCCTTTGTTGACTTAACAAATACTAGCACATTATACTGGATATCCAATTTAATGTGAAATTTATAGGTTTTAGAAAAAACAACAGCATCTGCCTGAATTTACCTCTAAAATACTCTGTGCTCTGGTTTTGTTATTTTTTAATCCATGCTGCCTCATGTGTAATTGAAAAGTGACTTCCTCTGGTACATGGACAGATCAAGAAAGAAAAGAAAGAAAAAACCTCCCAAAAATGGCGTAAAATGATTTTCTGACTTAAAACTTTATAATAAACTCTTTCAATGAGAAGTAGTACCTTACTAATCTTTCTATAATGTATATGCTCCAACTAAAATGTATATTAATCATTGACTGAACTATACAACATGTAATCCTTTTAGAGTTCATATTTTTAATGTTCTCTGCTTTTCTGTTTACCCAGAATGCAGTCTAGGATAACAGCATAAACCTATGATTAATTCTCTACATATGGTTTACACAGAGATTTTGTTTGAGTACTTGTTAAAATTGATATATCACAGAATTAGAAGCCATGCTGAGAATCTGTTTAGATGTGAAGAACAAATCTGTACACAAAGCTGTTCATTTTTTCCAAAATCACAGAATGTTCTGAGTTGGAAGGGGCGCACAAGGAGTAACAATCCAACTCCTAAGTGAATAACCTACCTGGGCATTTATTAGCTCCATGCTCTGACCAACTGAGCCAAGCTCATTATTTACACTGTAATTAAAGAATATGGAGATCGATTTTAAATCAATGGGGCCTTAGGCCAATATCATTGACACAGTAATAACAATTACATTGACCCAGATAATCTGATCTACATGCAGCAATGCTCTGTGATGGAATTACTACATTTTACACAGTAGCAGCAAAGATGATGGCAGTAGGAATTAAATAGAGTCCATCTGCAATGGACTGGGAATTGGTTTTATTGATCATAATAAAAATTACATGTAGAATGCTTGATAGCTGCATAAGGTGAAATGGCCATCACACTTTTCCAGTGCTGTGCCCTGGGTTCATCATGGAGAGCTTCCTTTCATCAATGTCGTGGTCACACATGTGACATTCCTTACTTCTGGAGAGAGACTGTTCCTGTCAGAGACATTTTGTATGATTCTCCATGTCTCATATCACTGAAATAAATCACTGAGCTGCTTAGTTAGTAAAATTGAATCTCTGAGGATAATTTTGCTGTTGGCAGATGTCCTTTATATAAAAACAAATTCCTGATATCTGCTTTTTGGTGGTAGTGAAATAATATTTATACATATACTTAATATTAAATGTAAATTATATCAATATAACTCTATATAAAACAAGTAAATACATAAAAGTTGTGATAACAAAATGTTCCAACATTCCTCATATTTTTCTGCTGCTAGTTAGAAGCTTCCCTTCAGTTCTTTTATTGCTCTTCAAGAAGTTACTCTTCTCACTTCTCACAGGTTTTTCTTTTCCCCCCCGATCTTTAGTTCCTGTTTGCTTATTATCATTGATGAGCTTGTTGCCTGACTAACAAATAACCGTGGCTGCAAATCACATCTCTTCTGCAGTTTGTCATTTTGGAATACCAGCCTCTTAACATGGAAGGAAATTAAAGAGAGCTTCCTAAATGAAACAAATAGTCCCAGCAACACCATTTGTTTGCACAGGATCCTGTAGAGGAAGCACCACAGATTCCAAAGGAAAAAGGCAGATAGATAGTACTCATCTTAGTTACAGCAGAGTTTTGGGAACTTATGCATCTAAAACTGAAGTTTACTTGGATGTGTGGTCTGGTGTTGAGCTTCTTTAGAGCCTTGGCTGATTTGTGACAAAGAAGATTAACTTTATCACTACCACTGGAATCTACAAATAAATTCTATAGCCAAGCCAAATATCAGTGAGAGAGTTTCCCTTCCCTTACATTTGGGAAACTCATTCTCTGCACTGCTGTCAGCATCCAAACCCTGCTCTAGATAAACCTGGCTGGCCTATATTGCATTTTAAACTTTTAAAAGTAGTTTTGTAGATGTAGTGGTTTAACCATAGATAAGGTAGACTTTTTTAGGCAGAGCTGACATCTTTTGTTGTGCCAAGTGATACAGCTGACAAAAAAGGAGTGCTTCAGAGGGATTTTTAATCCTTTACATTAACCGTGGAGCAGAGAATACTAAAGAATGACAAAACTGAGCTGAGATTTTCTTCTTCTGGGAGGGAGGGAGAAATAAAAAAGAAGAACTTTTATCCTCCATTGTGTAATGGGATTATACAGAGGCTAAACTGTTGAGTGTCCTGCCCACTCATAATTTTGAATGGCAGCATCGTGTCTAACAGCCATTCCCAGAGAACCCACATGGAAAGAACTACTTGGCAGAATATCTGGAGAAGTCTGTATCCTCACCCAGGCAGGTAAAACTGCCCTGTGCATAGGACTGCTGTGTGCATCCTTTTGGAGAGGAGGACACAAGAAGGCACTAAGAGTGAGAAAGGGAAGGTATAGAGTCCTAGGTCTTTTTGGAAGCAAAGAGACTTTGGCTGAAGTATAGGATACCTGCCAATTTGGATTTACTTGTCTTATTTATTATCCTAGAATGTATAACAGATTTGCAGAAATTTACATGTCTCCTCTCAACTAACCAAGAGTTCTTTCAGTGCTCAGTAATTTCTTTCTTTGGATCTTTGTTTAAAGCCCTTACTCCAATAAATTTATTTTTTTTTTCCTCTGAAAGAGTAGCATTCAAAAGTTTTTTCTTAAAATACAGTTAAAGAAATTGGTGAATAACCTGCTTTGAAATAGTACCTGAAATAGGGTAGCAATCCTTCCCATTCTCTCACTGGCCTGAATATATTACAGAGCCAGTTAGCTACTAGTGAAATACAGAGTTATGTTGAATCTGTTTGACTTTCCAGATCTTTTAGCTGCATTTATCTGCAATAGATAACTAATTTTGAGATGTTGGATGCTGCACAGATTTGCTGTTACAGTATCCAAGCCTCCTTTTCAGCTTATTTGTAAAGCCTCAGTGATGAAGCACTTTATCAAAGCATATGGAGTGACAAAGCTAAAAGGAATTTAGGTTTTATTTTCCTATAGAAAGAAAGCAAACTGCCAAGAGGAATAGAAAACAAACAAGGCTGCCTGCAATATATTCTGTACAAGGAAATTATAAAAGGTCTGATATTTTGATATGCTTTTGCTTGTGATCTGTGCCTTGATCTCAAGTAACAAATCAATCTACTAAAGCAACAGAAACCCTGAATTTGCATATCTGACTGAATATTCATGTGACGTGTTTAAATGGCGTTCAGCTGCAAAGGCTTCACTGAGTGTTTCTGTAAAGGCTACCTAATACTTTGCATTTCTGTGAATGTTTCTGAGTTAAGCAGATAACACCTACTTCCAGCTTTTTAATTTATCATAGTAGGAGCTGTAAGAAAAGCTAAAAAAAATTAAAAAAAAATTCCCAGCTACCCACAAGGCCTGAAGCTATTATATAAAGATTTCAAATCTAAACACTGTGTGAAGATCAGTCCTCTAAGAATAAAAAAATAGGCAATTTCAAATTAGAATTATTATTTTATTGAAAATGAGCTGTTTCACTGTCAGTCCATCTAGAATCTTATACAAATTTTTCTCTGACACAATTTAAAACAAAGCCAGAGTATCAAAGGCAAGCTGCCAGAGATCAAACTCGGTAAAGCTGACATTGCAGAATGAAAATGAAATCAGGGGACCATGTGTCAGAAGCCAGGCTATTGATACACAATCTTATTAACTGGAGTTTGTAAAGTTTTTAAAATTTTCTTAGAGTTTCAGATCAGAAAGAATTATTTCACCTAATTTAGTCTCTTTTATATCACAGGCCTTTGTGGTTCTTATTACCAGAGCTGGAAGATCTTAATGAGACTAAAGCATTTTGTTCCTTGGAGCACTGAGACAGAAGTGAGCCCAGAGGTTTTGGTGCCATGGAGACATCAGTGTTGGCAAGAGGTTGTTTGGGTCACATCTCCAAGGATTATTTCAGCAGGTGAGTACAGCCTGCAGAGGAGGTGCTAAATCTAAAGTCGTGCTCTACATCAACACGCCATTACAGAGGAAATTCTTTCTGACACCGGGGTTGCTTTTGGAAATCTGTTCCTTTTGAAAGACAGTAAATATGTGGAAAGTGTTTAGATACAACAATTTAAAAACCCCAAAATTTAGCTGCTGTAGTTCATGCCTTTCATAAACTGCTTCTAGCTTTGGCCAATTTATCATTCTTCAGCCAGAACAAATCCTCCATTGCACCCAGGTAAACTTCAGCAGCCGTATGTAGAGGCTTTACCCAGGAGGATGACAGTGTTAAACTGTGATGCAGAAAACTGACAGTAATTCTTGTCTTTTCTATGAAGTGTCATAGGCATATGAGGTATTCTGTCAACCTTCATCTTATTAAAGCCCCAGACTGGAAAGGATGAACAGTAAGACTCATCAATCCACAAATTCCAAGGCCAGAGGCAGCTCCCCTTTTGGGGGAGATATAAAGCTGTTTTTTAAATACAACTCCAAATACTAGTCAGCTCTCAAAAAGGTCCTAGCAATGTTGGCTGTGAGAATGTTGGCCTATTCAGTTTATATATATATACACGTGAACAGAGGCATTTTCCTTTTTTCACTCATGCTACACATTCATTTATCAAGACATCTGAGTATTTTGCCTTCTGTTCATGCTGTAATTTTTGAAGTATTAGGTGGCATGTGTATTTTTCTTGGATTACAGGTATTTCACAAGGTGATTGATTGTTAGAGAATGATGAAAAAGACCATAGAAAAGATGCCTCTAGCCCATTAATATGTGACTGGGACAAAATCAAATATCTTATGCTTAAGACAAACAACAATTTTTAAACCTTTTTTTTTTTTTTTTTTTTTTTTTTCTGGAATACTCTGGACTTTTTTTTACCAATTTGAAACTTAGCTAAAGATACCATTTTTATATCTGAATTTCCTGGCTTTGCCCCTGAACTTGCCTAGTGGTTTTTTTTTGGACCCGTATAAACATGTTACTCACAATAATCTTTAAGTTAAGAAGTTATCTCACTTAACTAGAGTGTTGTTAAGCGCCACTTCATTTTTTAGGTGACTTTTCTTCTTGCTAGTTTCATGTGATGCCTCTAGGTCTTAACCTGAAAGACACAGTCAGTAGTTGATCTCTGTTCACATACTCTTTTCCACTCTGTTTTATACACCTCAGTTACATTCCTTCCAGTCATCTGGATAATTAACTCAAAATTACTTTATCTTCAAGCATTTCATTATATACTAGTAGTTCCACTAATTTATAGGGGATAATTGTCAGGCTGATCTGCCTATAATTCCCTATGGTTTTGTAAGTTGAATATATTAGGATGGTGTTGGCAGGACAAGGCTGTCTTGGGAAGATTTTTAATTTTGAAAGATTTGTTAAAAAGTATCATTAGTGGTTCATCTGTCTCCTAAGCTACTTCGTTTAAGGCTATTGGCTAAAGATTCTCAAGCTTCTGGTTTGAAAATACTTTTAGCTAGAAGTAGGTAGGTCTTCCTTCTCCTCAGCATCACCATTATGGGTCTTGCCCTTTTTCTATTCCAGCTCTTCTTTCAGAAATTGCATTGAACAGTTGATCTACACAAACATTGGAATTTTCTAATATAAAATCAGAAACTTTTTTTTTTTAATATTCAGCAAAACTTTTTTGTAGCATAGGTGACTTGCTGTTAAGGAAGTATTCACTGAAAATATATCCTTAAGAACAGGCTAAATTAAAGCTAAAGAAACACAGGGAAACTGATTTTTTGTGCTAGAGTAGTGCCATAAAAACATAGTTTTTGTCTTTGGTCTCCTAAAACATATACACAAGAGTTTTTGAACACCTGCTGTAATTACACAACATTCTACTGTAAGAAGAAAAGAGACCCCCCTTTATCCATCCACAAGATTCCTTAATTGGCCCAGCAGTACTGGATGAAGGAATTATCTTGCACAGCTGTTTGTAGCATTCATGGTATGTTTAGAGTTGACAGAGATAAATGACACTACGATTGGCAGTTTAGTTTTCTTCTGTAGAGTTTTGTAAGCTAGAAGATCAATTGGACATCCCCAATCTTTGGAAGGGAGAAATAGATCTATTTCTACTTCCAATTATTTTTATTCTACATGCCGTGCTGAAACCTGTCATAGCTAAGACCAAATTGTCCAGTTTTAATATGGTTCACTCTCTTGCATCAAAATAGCTTCTATTACACTTCATCAAAATAAAT
Organism: Turdus rufiventris; assembly: GCA_013186435.1. Taxonomy (NCBI): domain Eukaryota; kingdom Metazoa; phylum Chordata; class Aves; order Passeriformes; family Turdidae; genus Turdus; species Turdus rufiventris. Next base: position 74,021 of record PYHW01010720.1, on the reverse strand, counting down.
GACACTGCTAAGGTAATTGGAGGCATGTATCTCAGTTTATTGTGAGAGAAATACCCAAGTAACTTATTTACCTCAAATTAATCATGCAAACAAAAGAGAGGGCACTTCTTTGGGCAAAAAAGTTGCCTCTTCATGGAAGCCTTTTCTTGAAGGAGCAGCCTCAGTCTCCTTCATGATAGCCCACTGTTCTCTAAAATGCCTTCACTTTACTCATTCTCAATAAATAGCCAATTACACATAGTCTGACAATATTCTTCTTTTCACTAATTATCCGGTTGTAACTAATGTGTATGCCCTTAGTCCAACACTGACCAACAAGTGAAGCTGAAAACTAGAGTTAATGATTTTGCCTCTCTAGAAAAACAATGAAACATTTGATTTTCCTCTCTACATGTCCCTTTTTTATACTTCTGAGGAGGAAAGACACATGATGGAGAGTCTGTGTGGGGAAGGTAAATTGTTCTGGGGAAATGAACAGTGATTCCAAAGAATCCTTGTGTGTGTGCATGGATGTGCACATGGGTGTGTGCATGTGGGGAAGAGACAAGAGCTTGAGAGGTTGTTGGGAGGTGTGGGGATGTTTTGGGGATTGTCTACAGGCTCCTGACAGGAATTGACAAAAATATAGAAGGGAAGAGGTGATTGATGTGAAAGGCAAACAGGAGCAGAGAAGAGATGGAAAGCAAGCTGTATGGGGAAAGAGGGAAATTAATTAGATGGGGAAATCTGCCAAGATAAATACCAGATGAATTTAAATTTAAAGAGGAAAAAAAAAATACAGTTAAGCAAAATTAAACAAAGCAAAAAATAAAAATAAAAAAAAAGTTTAAAAAAACCCTAACACATGCAAGGAGACCTAAGAGTTGAAAGAATGTTTACTTAATGAAAGCTCGAGGCAAATATGTTTTCTCTGTTTGAAAATGTTAACCAGGAACAAATTAGTAAAAGAGAAATAAGAAATCTCATTTCCTAGCTTGCCTGAGGCAGCAGAGGGCCCAAAGCCTAAATGATGAGGGAACATTATTTAGCAGAAATTGGTGTTCAGAAAGGGCTATGATCCTTTGTATTGTGAGTGAATGAGATTGTCATGAAAGAAAGAAATACTTTTTCTGAGCTGGAAGATTGCACATCAGTAAGCACTTTTGGTCCCACTGAGCTTTGATTTCGTCTGCAGGACCTCCTGTTATATCAAGACACAAGACATGCCTTTCTGGGATGTGCTGCTGTAAAGCACAAAGCTGGAAGTAGCTGCAGTGGTTATGAATGATTGATGAAGGCCAGAGTAGAAAGATGAATTTTTTTATTTTTTTATTTTATTGCTTCTGATATTCATTATCCTTCACCAAGCCTGTCCTGGCAGCTTTAGATCATAAAGATAAGGACACACTTGAAGGCACAGCACTAACTTTAAGGGTTATAAGGCCCTAATGGCACTGAAATGGTAATGGAAGCCCAATTTTGTGGATGTGGAGCCCTCCTTTGCAGCTATGAACAGTTGCATGAAGAAGGTGGGGCAGCATTCTGTGTTGTTATGGAGCTAACTTTCTTTCAAATCAATGTTTTTGAGGGGTGAATGGAAGTTGCAAATTTGCATTTGTGCATTTGTGACCAAACACAAGGGTCTAGAAATCTTAAAAAAAACTGGAGAAGCTAAGGGACAGGTATAGGTTCACTATTCCTTGACCTCCAGAGAGGGGGACACGACTTTACCTTGGTGCCACTATTCCAGGCTGTCAGCTTTCTGCATATTCAACACCAGCAGAAGAGTTCAATGCAATTTTATTTTTGCTTTCAGAGTTACTCCTCTCAACAGATGTGCTTTTGCTGTAATAGGAAAGAATGCATCAATTAACTGGAGCAGCTTCTGTCCTTTGCTTTAGCCTCACTATTTTTTTGTGCTCAGTTATTTACTTAGACTCTTTAGCAAGGCAAGTGCACACTCCTTTTCTGTGCCCGTTTCCTATTTGTTTATTTTCAGTGAAAGCAGATGCACATTAGAACTGCATTTTTGGGTAATTTAGCATGTGCCAAATTACAGTGATATCTCTAGTGCTTTGTACAGAATTACCTCAATGCAAAAATGGTTGATTACTTCCTGTTGTCTTACCAAACACCAGAGTAATGATTACAGTAATGCATATTGTTACCTTGATGTTGTTTACACCCAAGTGTTCTTCATCCAATAGCAAAGAAAGCTAAATAGTTGTAACTGCAGCCCTGAGTCTATGCTGTATCCACCAGCAAAATGAAAAAAACAAAAAACCCCCAAAAAACCCCACAAAACACCACAAAAAAAGGACCCCAAACAAACAAACAAACAAAAAAGGAAATGCAGGCTGTACATTGACAAGTGGCAATGAATACATTGAACATAAAGTAATAAATTAACACTTCTGTTTCTCTTCCTCAGTGTCCCGGAAAGTTGTTACATAGATGATAGCATAATGTGCTACTGATCTGTTGCAGCTGCTTCTCTGTTTTCTGTCAGAATGTAGCCCACTTCTCTTTTGTACAGCTCTGAATCTCAACATTACACCCTTTATTAAAATTTCTGTCAAATGTCTACCCTTTTCAAAAAAATTACAGTAATTCCAATTTATAATTCATCTTAAAAAAAGAAAAGAAGAGGAAAATCTGTGTACTCTGGGAATGTAAAATTGCTTTTTCTTATTCAGGTGTCAGTGCAGTTGTTGTCACTAGGACTGCAATCATTACAGAGTTTGGTTGATATGTAAACAGGTGTTGTGCATGTGAATATAGCTATATAATATTTTTTTTTTTAATATTCAGAGTGCAGGCACATTGAAGTATGCATTTAAGTAGCTCCTTGTTTTCAGTTCTGTTTTTGAAAAGTGATCCTTAGCTGCAAATCTTTGTCCTGGAAATGTAGATTTGCCTGAGTCAATGGACACCCAGATATTATGAGCCTTACCTCTATGTTTAGAAATGTTCTATGTTTAAAACCTCTGGGTTTGAAAAACTTAGTGAGAACTTTGGCAAAATCTGGGAAGTTTTCACCTTTCCTCTCTTAGGTTCCTAAGCAAAATCAGAAAGATAGCAATTTTCATTCTGAAAGCTGTATTTCCGACACATGGAAATAATATTAACTCACCTGCTTTAGCTTTTGTTTGGTATGAAACTGAGATTGGGTTTTGTTGGACGTCACTAGAGTAATTACTGTATTTTTAGAGACTATGAGATTGGCATGCTTTGATATTTTCTATCCAAAGTGAAATGGTCATAAACATGAGATCAGGTTAAGAAAACACATGGACACTTCGGCTTGTAATGCATGACATAGACATGCATATGACAAATGCATGGACAACTGAGATTTAGCTAGATTTGCATGTTAGCTGTATGAGAAGATCCTATTTAATCTCTGTATTTAAGAATAAAATCAATATTCTATTTCCTATCAGCAGTCACACATGGCAGTCACAGAACAGAACCTTAGGAATGTCCTTTTTTTTTTTTCCAGAGTGCCATAATTCTAATGTTATTCTACAAGATTTCATTTCAATTTAAATTTTCTTAATCTGTTTTTCCTTTTCTTTCCCCAGTGCTGTGTCTCTGAACTACGTGGGCAAGAACATTTAAAGCTACAAGACCAGGAAAATAAAAATCAAAGATGCAGGAATGAAGTCTTTGTAGCCCTTGTTATAGAAGGGAAAGAGGAAACAGAGGAATAAAGTAAGATTTTTAAAGGTGTGTTTTTATTTAAATTTTAGTGAGATAAGAGCAAAAATGTGATTCTTGTGATCATTAACCTGATTTAATATAAATTCTACTCCTTGAAGCCCATTCTTTTTAGAGCAGAAATTAATTTGGTGACTTAAGATATGTAATGCTGATAGGGTTCACTGTTGATTTTTAGGGGTTAACAACAGCAGTATAAAATCAGATGTAATTTTGAACTCAAACTTTAAATTTTGGTTTGATTGTACCCCAGTTATTAAATGGCCAGATAATAAGTTTAGTCTAGGACTGTCACCATCAAATCTGTTATCAGGAGCAGTGTCTATTGTCAGTGCCAGTCTAGGCTGGAGTTTGCTCTTGTGAAATGGACATCCATATGCACATAATTAACCCTTACAAATACTTTTTTTTTTCTCCTCTGGTTAGTCTTCTATTTGTTCCTTCTTTTTCTGCAGTTTCTTGTTCACACCGATGCCTCTGGTTTTATTTGTGAGCATTTAGATCATTGAACTTTATTCCTAGCATTTCTAATTTTGCATTTATAATCAGGCTCAGCTAGCCATATGCTTCCAAAATTTATGAAAACTTGTGAAAATCACTTACCAATTTTGCATGACAGAAGGTTTTTACCAGCATAGATCTTGATACATGTTACTATTTATAATATTTATATATTGCATTATTGCAAGCCATGTATGAGGAAGCCAGTAGTAATAGACATCTTCTGCATCACAGTGCTACATTTCTTTCCCAAACCTATGAAAAACAACACAAACAAATTCTTAGTCTTTTATTATTCCATTACAATAAATGTGCTTCCTAAAAGGCAAACCAATGCTATTAAACTTCAGTCTCCTACAAAGGCTGACCTCGACAAACTTGTGTGCATTATGTGGGAGTCTTCATTCAGTCTTCTCTCTTCCTGACGCCAAAATGTTGAGCAGATTAATTATTAAAATCTCATTAATACATTTAATGCCATTGTTGGAAGTGGAAACCAACAAATGGACAGGAAAATTTTAGTCCTGCTCTGTAATGGACAGGCTTAACTTTTTTAGTTGCTTCAGATGTGAATAATGCAGACTTAGACAATTGGATATTGTTCTTTTCTCATGTGTTGCTGAACCCTCAAGAAAAAAAAAAAAGACCCAATGTGAACCTTGGTTATGTTTATGTTTTCTTTTCCTCTTAATAAGGTACTTATCATATCTGTACAATGACTACATTCATTTTTTAAGGGATTCATCTTAGATAGTCATCTACATATTGCTCTATAAAAATACATTTAAAAGATTTGCTTAGTAGCCAAAAAATTATCAAATGTATGCATACTTCTCTCTGCATTTGTGAAAATAGCTTTTGTATGTTGGTAAAAATGTCAAAAAAACATGTCAAATACCACAGTGAAACAGGAGAAAGCAACAATCAAACTTTTGAACATTTTAAAGCATTGGTAAGGAATTTCACTAAGTGACTAGCTGGAACCACACTGTGTTCTTTGAGCAGGGTTATAATGTAATTGCATAATTGTCTTTGGTCCATCCTCTTTACTCAAAATCAGAAGCAACTTATGAAAGCTCAAAGTTTCATATTTAACCATCTAAGGGTCTGTGTGTGGTATTCTCATTTACTGTCATTGGTGGTTTTTTCAGTATGAAGCAATATAAACATGGAGAAGGAAATCCCAGCTGGAATGTGGATAGCATTGAGGGAGAGCTGGGCTGGTTGCAGAATGAGATCTTTGGAATTTAGGCCTTTTGTTCTGGGAAGAGTAGAAAAACTTGCTAATGCATTTTAGATGGTTATAAAAGTGCAATTTCCCATACTACATTTAGAACTCTGATGTTAGATGTTTGCATATATACTAGCCAGCCCCTTTTCAGCACTGTGGAACACTTATTCTTTAAAGTGTTTGAGAAACAGAATCTTACAGAACATCACCAAAATAAGAGAAGTTAAAAAAAACTAATCCAATGCTTAAACAACTGTGGAGTGTCCATCTCACAGCAGAATTCTGGCTTTATCTCTCTTCTTGAAATGTTGTGTCCAGCTTGGTTCCTCAAGTCCTTATCAGATTGATTGTGTGAGTATTACACCAATCTTTTTATTAGGCATGTTCTGTATGCTGGGGTCAGGATAGAAGGAAATTACATCAGCAGGGTTTAGGATGGTAGTGATGGAACAGACTTTTACACTTGCTGCTGCTGAAACCTCCACGATTTCCCAGCAAGGGGCTGCAATTCTGCTCACAATTGTTCCCTCATGTGCAGCACACAGCAGGATCATAATCCTGGTTATGGCAATGGGAAATGGGGCAGCAAGTGGCTGACAAAAAGGAAGACCCCTTCTGCACTGGAGCAGCCTGATGTGCAATGTTTTGTCTATTTAGAGTCATCCCTGTGGTCTGCACTAATGACATTATCTCCCAGGAGACCATTATCTGATGATTGCATCCCATCACGGGTTGCTCTGAGTGGCCTGAGTGCTTTTGGAAAATATTATTTTTGTAACACCTGCTACATCCCCGTCTCCTGTTGGAAATCTAATTCCTCTCTTGGCCTGATGCTTTTTTACATTTCCCACAGTCTGTTTTCCTCTGTTGCAAAGCCAGTTTGGTTTCCTGTGGTGTAGCTGCACAGGGCTACTGCTCCTATCAGCCTTGTCTCGCTCATCATCTCTGTATCAGCCTTATCTGATGTGGTGTCATCTTTGCTGCTGGCATATAAATGACATTGTTGATTTTCTGTGTTTTCTCTGGCTTAAGGCTTTTAGAAGCATGGGATCTGGCTCTGACAATTTGCCATTTCTGGAATCCATGACTGTCTTGTCTTGTATTAATTTGTCTTATAAAACCCACTATTTCAGCAAGAGTATGAGCTACTCTGTTAGCATTCTCTACTGGTATTACTTCATTACATCTGTCAGTATTTTTCTGAAGGGTCTTGCACTTTGATACTTCTTCTTCCTACACAATTTTTTCCATTTCTGTTTTTCCCTCTCTGTCATTTCTAGGGAGCTGACTATTTACATTTTATTGTGCGGAGCAAGTTGTTATATTTGTATCAAAATATAGCTGAGATGAAAATTGCTGTTTCCAAACCACAATTTTAAACCCAGTATATTTATATGTCTCTACATATGCCATATACTTATAACAAAGTCACAGGGCTGGATTTGCATATGGCTTGCATTAAGCTTCCTATGTCTCCTGGAGGGTTTGCCAGTACTTTATTAAAATCATATGCTTTAATTTTTTATAATTAGAAAGATATTTGAAATGTATTAAAATATTAAAATTGTGTTAAGATAGGATATGCTTTATCTTACAGCCTCATACTAGCTATTCTCAATTTTCTTTATCCGTATTTTTGAGGGATTAGTCATTCTTACCCACTGAGGTGAGTTACTTTTCTAACACTTCATATTAAAAGTGTGGAAAATGATACAGTTAGATGGTATTCTTTTTGTCCAAAAAAGCTACATAAAGAAAGCCCCATTTTAAAGACTTTAGGGCTTCTGAAATGTAAGAAGAAACAGAATTTTAAAAAGAGAAAACATCTAAAGGCTAATTTTTGTCTGTCTGAATCTTAAAGCAAAAAGCAGTCTTAAGAAAAGCATCTTAGATGAACAGGGCACCTTAAATTGCAAACTGAGAACTCATGTTACAAAGCCCTTTCATTTTCAGAACTGTATGCAGAAATTACTGTGAACTTTTATGCAGGTTTCCCTTTTTCAGGGCTTTTTGAAGTTCTCCTTTACCTGTCTGCTCTGCATCCTGATTGAGGTTCAGCACATTTATATCCAAAGGAAATCACATCACGGCTGAAAGTAAATGGCATTGCTTCAGAAGACTACTGCTTCTTAAAGAAATAATTTTTTCAACCTCCTTTTGATCTTCCAAAAGAAATATTAATATAATTATTTGAAGCAGAAAAACCTTTAAGCTTTCAGCCATTACTATAACCTATAAAAATAGCCCTTTGTAATAAATTAATTACCTTTTCAGTTCATGTATTCATTTAAAACTGTCTGTGCAGAATCACAGTGAGTGGATCATTGGGTCCTACCTGCAAGTGGGAGCTTGAACAAGGTTAGGTTATATTTTATTTCTGACCATTTTAAACCAAGTTACCATTTTTAAGTGAGCCCAGAGTGGAGAGGTTGGGACTGGCTCACCTAGCTCTCAAGAGCATTTTTTTCTGAATCCACCTGGAAAGCCTTAGACTCTTAAAAAAAATTATTTGCTGGCAAGCTACAGTTAACAGTTGGAAAGGAGGGGTTTGGGTGGGGTCATTTATCTTGTTTTGGTTTGTTTTTTATTAATTTTATTTTTTCCTCACAGAAAGTATCAGGCTGATTTGCATGCCAACTTGGAGCTCTAGCCTGTGAAGAAGGGCAAGGCAGTATATGCAGTGGAGGTCACATGGGGTTTTTCTTGTCTTGATGATCTATTTGGCAGAATCTATTACACAGTTAGACTCTCAAAAAGGTCTCTAAAATGTCCACAATGACTATTGACTACTGTGAATTGAATTAAGGGCCAGTTGCTGGAAACTATTGTGTGCATAGTATTTTCAGCAAGACAAGTCAATATGAGATGACTTTTGGTTTTTTATTTTGTGAGAAAATGCAAAATCCATCTTTGAGCCCAAGCCTTCCCACAAATGCTTTAAAACAGTAAACTCATTAGACTTTAAAATAAAATTATGCTCCATATGAAAATTTATGCTTGCCAGCCAGCAAAAAGAGAAGATAAATCCATTTCTTGTATTGCTCCTTGGAAGTAGATGCTTTGGTATCCACCTGAACACAGAGATCAATTTTTAAGGTCAGCTGAGGTTGACAGAAGGTATTTTAAGCTGGTTACTCATTCCTGAAGCTGCATCTCAGTTGAGTAGTCTGATTCAGTTGAATAGGAGGGAAAAAACCCAAACCAAGCATTTTCTTTTAAGGAAGGTCCCTTTGTCCATCCACTTGTGTCAGGCAGTGCCCTATGTTTATTTATTACCTTCAGTAGTTGTCTTTGAAAACTGTCTTTTATTCAGATACAGGTATTTGCCCTGAAATGAGTCTTCCTCTTGTAGAGTGAAAAGTTTTGGTTTCAAGATCAGTTACCTTTTGTGGGAAAAAATGTGTCTATTCTTTTTAAAATACTACACCTGAATAGGAAATGTCTCAACTTTGAAAGGAACATTTAAAGACTTTCTTTTTTATACAATTCTTTTCTTTTTGTTTTCAATGAAAAAAAATTATAGCAATGAACTTTACGGGATCTTCGGTGAATATATTCTTTTTTCAACAGCAATCCAAGTTATCATAGCATCAGATCTCCTTGAGCCCATCATCCATGTTTTTATAAATTAAAGAAAATCAGAAAAAAAAAATTTAGCTTGGGATTTAGCCTAGGATGCCAATAGCATGGTGCTTCTCCTGATGTTCCCCAACTGAAATTGCCAAGCACATCCCTCTGGGAGCTGCCAGGGGTTGTCTTTGCTGGACATGGAGGAAGCTTCTGGCAGCATCTCACAGAAGCCACCCCTGCTCCCAAATCCTGATGACGCAAACATTCTTGCTTTACAAATTACACTACTGTGGGAGGTATCTTCAAAGTACAGGGTACACAGTTTAGAGCAGTGTTATTAAGGGAAAAGAGCAAAGAAGCCAACAAAAATAAAGTGCTGTAGAAAGAGAAGGGGGCTACCGGGAGAGCTGGGACATCACCACCAGTGAGAACAAACCTGACAAGCCAGGTGTTTTTTATATGTGTCTCGCCTGAGGTAGAAAGGGAACGAGTGTTTTCTTGCTCTGCTATGATATTTCAGTGGGATTTGCCCATATTTTCTGAACTGAGCAGGATGGAGATTTTGCAGAGCAGAGCTGAGGCTGTGTGGAGCACTGAATTGCTCGCTGTTTCCTATGTGTGACATCTTTCTATGTCATCAGGATATTTAGTGGGTTTAGTGGTCTGTATAACCTGTAGGGCACTGTTGGAAGGAACTTGCCAGAGAAGCTGTTACAGAGCATATATTAACTACTGAAAAGGCCATACAGAAAACTCCTCTGGGCCACTCAGAGCTATGAATTGCTGGTGCAGCTGTGTCTGTGTAGCAATAAAGAGCTTTATGCACTCCAGTCAAATGGCTTTAGCGTGCTAACCTCACTGCAATCGGTCCATCAGAGATAATTTAGTGTGTGAAAGAATGTGTCTGCAGCACAGAGCACTAAGAAACTTTCTTGATTGATAATTCATCAGGGAAAAGGCACTTTCTTTCTGGTCAGCTGCCAAGAGCTCACCATCTGATTCATAAGCAAAGGAAGATGTGAGAATTCCCTATGGATTAGCAAATATCATCCAGAACAATTTACAAAGGCTGTCAGCATAAGACAGAAGAGGCTCTGACATTTGGCAGGCTGCAGGAGAAAGATTATGCTACTTAATTCTGAATTCTCTTTCAAATCTGTCTTGTTTCTCCAAAATGTGGACTGAAACAAAAACTGTCCAAGTCAAGCACCCCGTGACTCTGTGCACCTTGATCTTTTTGTAGGCTCTCTGTCTGGGAGGTGAATTTTGCTCTTTGGTGTGGCTGTCTCAGCTTCTGCCACATTCTGAAAACTGGGTGAAAACTCAAGGTGGGGGAGAACATCCCCCTCCTGCCAGGGGGTTCTTTGTCCCCACTTGTAGAGGAATATTGAATAAAAGTGAAAATAAACATGTCATTTCTCACACAGCAGCCTTTCATTTTCATCAGTAATATTGTGAGTTATCTTTACAATTGATTAGAATGCACTGTCTTTGCCTGTTTTAGGATTAGAAAAATTGATATGGAGATATATATATATATATATATATGTATCTAATTTCAGTCAACAACAGTACAAAGAATGGATAGGATATGAAGAAGAATGGAGATTCCTGCTTTTTTTTGGCAGCTGAAAATTTAAGTTCTTTTAATTCGTAGAAAAACATATTTCTGAGATTTCTTCCAATTCAGCAAATTTCTTTGGAATATTGCCACAGTCTTTAGTAATTACTATTGAGATTATGTCACCTGATCTTTTGAATTGCTGCAAAAGATAGGAAATGTCAACCAGGAAATGGTTAACCATTTTTTAAAAATTATTTTAAATGGACAAGAAAATAACCTGTAAACTAAAGGCATATATTTTAAAGAAAATATACTATTTATAATAGTAAATGTGTATTTAATAATCTAAAATTTCATTTTTCCATGTTATCCAATTTAGTATTAAAATTGCTTCTATTTTAGATGTGCATTTATTAATGGAAATGTTAAAGCAACGGTAATTTCATGAGGCATATTTATTTTTTAATAAATGGTTTGTCCATTGAAATTTAAAAACTTAATCTTTCACAGAGAATTGCAGATTAAGTCAGTGTATGTATTTATATGCTAATGACTCTAAGGAAGAAAGCAGAATTAACATATAATGCTTAATTATGAGGAAAAAAATGCAATAATCCTATAACTTGGAAGTAAAGTTCTGGTGCATAATAGGGGTTTTAATTATGTACTTTCAGTGTAACAATTCTTAAGTGATGGTTCTGAAACTAACTGTAAGAGAAAAGAAAAAATTCCTTAAGAAAATAACTGAAATAAAATAATCCTATCCAGTTATAGTTTTGGAAAGCTCATTTCTCACAGTCTTGTTTGTGCATTTACATCATTGTGTAGAATGGTTTGTCATTAAATATTTCACATGAGAGTGTTGAATGCTGCCCAATGCCTGCCAGTGTGCAAGGTCTGCCATTCCATTGTCTTCAAAAAAGAGCCAATGAGTTTTGGATACTGGGTTATATTTAAGGTTTTTTCTTAGATTTTTATCCATATCATTGTTTTTCTTTGCACTGTTTTAGTGGTTCAGAGCAGCATTGGTGCTTCAAGCTGCTCTTGTGGTTTCCTTGCAGGTGTTTACCAAGAAACTGCACTTTGAGATTAAGAACAAAATCCTTTTGGTTCTACACTCATCAGTTATTTACTGTGGGCTGCATGGCTGGTCCAGAATTAAACATCTTCCCCAATTCAAATGGAAATTAATCTCGGAGAAACTGAAGGAGTCTACTATTTGCAGAAATTTTAAGTAAGTGATTTCTCAGCATTTTACTTTCAGATTTAAAAGACCTAATAAGAACAAAATTGATCATAAAAGGCAAAAAGTCCTTCATAACTATGTTTAATCCATTAACCATAACATTTCAGTCCCTCACACCACCTCTGTAGGAAAAATCAATGTATCATACAAAGAAATAAAGAAATGCCAAATGGTCTGCACCCATATATCTCTTTCAGACTTTGAACAATGGTATTCATAAAAAAAACCTGGCTACTGACTTTTTCTGAGGAACAGTCTAAATATTACACAAACACATTGGTATCAGGATTAAATAAGAAAAACTGAAGAAAATTAAACTGCTAGGCTCCGAAGATTCAGGACGGATATCTGATGCTAGAAAACAATTCAGAAGGAAAAAAGCAGCAGCTGACTGTCTGTGTGTGTGTGTCCAACTTTTGCTTCATTAATAGTATAATTGGGTTGAAAGTAATTTTACATCTAGAGATATGTTCTGGTGGGCTGCTGATTTCTGCTGGCTGTATTTTGTCATGTTTCTCTACATCCAGTCCACACCAGAGTGTTTGTACCCAGGTGTTAGCATGCTCTCCAGTATGCCAGTTCATAGCAGCTGGCAATCCTAATCCCTGCTTTTAACAGAAGCTGTGCATAAATTTGCTTTACTTGCTTGAGAGTAAAATCCACCCTCAAAGGATGCTGCCTTCTAAACCCGGTTTTGTAAATGCAAGTGGGATGGCGAAGGGATAAGAAAGGTCCTACTCATGTGTCCTACCTCAAGGTATAAACTTCAAGCTGCTTCCTTCTTGTAAAGCGTCCAGAAAAATAGCAGGAGAACCCAACTTTGGGAAATTGGTGAATGGTGGGGATTGGGGTACAAACAAAATATGTGATTAGTAGCAGAGCAGCTAGAACACAGAGAATGCTGCTTTTGTCACTGCTTTCCCCAGACTCCCTGCCCATTCTTTCCCCACAGTTGTTTCTCACATACTGTGCTCATGAAAGATTTTCTTCTGAGGTTACCTACCCTCCCCTGCTCTTGATTTTGTGCCTGTGTTCATTTCTTCCCCCTATTTATCTTATTCACTAATGTGAACTGAAACTTTTGTGTTAGGTTGCCTTTCAGCTGCATAAGCCTTTGATGAAGCATTAGAAAAAATTTCAGTGTTTGTTGTATTCTTGTTTTCATGAATGTTTTATGTTGTATTCAAGATTTCCCAATGCTGCTTTTTTTTCTTTTTGAGTTTTTTACAGCACAAAATTCAAAATTCTGAAGGCCTTCATTTGCCAACAGGCCAAATTGCATATCTAAATATCATCTGAACTGTGTAAATATTATAATATGCACTTGAAAATTAGTCCATAATTTGAGTATAACATTGAAAGAAAGCATTTCCAAGAAAACCATTTCCTGCACTTCACTATTTTGGTAAATGTGCTCTAAAGAGGCATAAGATTAAAGTGTGAGAGTGTGAGTAAATACAGGGTTTATAAGAAGCAGCTTCATTTGAACAGTAAGGTGGCTCTGAAAACAACTCCTGAAGGATCAGGATAGTTACTTTCATAGAGAGAAAACAAGAAATAATCAAAAGTTTTAGAGAACATTTTTACACTCTTGATTAATATGTGGGCTATATTCTGAGAAATGTTTAAATTAATCCATATTTGAACATAAATGTCAATTAACATTTTCTTTTGGTAGAAGTCCCATGCAGCCACATTCCATTCAGATGCCTCAACCAGATAGGAAGTTCCCTGTCATTCAGAGTAATGAGACCAGCTCTGCAGTCAAGTGCTGATGAAGCTTCAAAAGGTAATACTACAGCTATGGACTTGAAAGGCTGATTTTTCCATATGAATAATAGCATTTACAGTTATACCAACTGTGATGAAAATTATGAGGTTAATGAATCCTTGGGGTTCAGGACACACAGTGAGTACTGACTGGAATCAAGAATAAGTTTTATCCAAAGCACTGAGAAGTGAGCAGCTTTCTGGATAAGGGGTTTGTACCTTTTGCTCTAGGAACCAGAAGGGGTTTGCTGGTTTGTAATAATCTCTATTAGCAGAGGTTAGGTGGAATGTTGTGGGATGGCTTGCTTAGATCATATTTTTGCCTTAAAAATACAGAGAGAAATTTTTTTGTATTAAACTAAACAACCAGGATCTTTAAGAAAGTTATACAAGGAAAGCTGCCGATTTTATTGTTTTTATTAAGTAATTCACAACTGGAACTAATGGTATGAGTCCTAAAAGCATCTAAAAGTTCAACTCTTTAATATCTCAGTTACATAATTTTAAAACATTAAATGGGCAAATAGTAATCCTTCACTCCACATACATGCTGTTATCTTCTTTTCTCAACAAGACTATAGCTGTATCATAAAATGTAGCAATAATTGACAGCAGAAAAGGGAAGGTTTCTGGAGTTTCATCTCCTTGAGTAGATCAGATAACATCACCATGAAAGTTCCTTTTTAAATTGGTATTATTGACCAGAAAATGAGGCAACCCTTGGTTGACCCCACAAGGGCATTTAATGGATATGACCATAGTGGGATTTTGCAGATGAATCAGAGCTTTCTGGGCCTGTGCTGAACAATTTAGACACAAAGTTTTGTATTGACCATTCCAGAAAGGGAACCACAGAAATGTGGAACTATGTGCTAGAGACTGCAAGGGCTGGCTCACAATCTTTTAGTTAAACATCAATCCTGTACACCATGTGTCTCAAGGAATACAAGGGAACACTCAGGATTGTTTTGAACATTTCAAATATGAGGGAATCCAGAACACCCCTGGTTAAGTTTCCTCACTGGTTAATAATTATTACTGTTTAAAACAGCCCTTATTTCTAATTTCCATTTTGTAAGCTTTAACTCTGTCAAGGAATATAGTTGTATCTCAGCCTGCTATGTGGAAAACCCTCTGGTGAAAGATACACTTCTCCCCCTGTCTGTTCTTACAGATCCCTTAAGCTTGACTTTGATGAGCTAAATAGATTGAACCTATTAAATCTCTTTCTGTAAGGCAGATTTTCCAGTCTTTAAATCATCCTTGCAGTTTGCTACTTTCTCAAATTTTGCAGCATGGTTTTAATCATGCGGAGATTAGACTTGGATATACTTTTTCAGTAAACATCTTGAATATTATCTTTATTTTTGTCCAGATATCCACCTGTTAAACACTGCTAAAGACCTTATTAACTCTTTCAGCTGGACATCCTCTTAAGAAGTCAATCTGAAATGGACATTTCTCAATTTTTTTTTCTCGCCCCAAATCACTGCTAGAATAGGATCATAAGTATGAACTATAACCTTTGTTTTAGAAACATGGCATTAAGAGCAGAAAAAACTTTAAATATATGGTGCTTAATGACTTCTGTGATATAATAGCAGTTCACTGCCTAACTAAAACAGTAATATAAATAACCTCTAAAACATTTTCAAAAAATATTTACCACAGAGCCTTTAATTGCAAAAGCTTAGCAGTTGACCATGCTTTTCAAAAATGGCTGGCACATACAATGAATATGACTGGCAGGAGAAATGTCATTGCCCAGGCTGCGTTTGGATGGGAACATTTCATGGTACCTGGTGTTTTCTGCTGTGTAAATCTGCACAGACTATTTCAGGCATAACCAGGACATCTCACAGACAGAATAAAAATCCCTCTTGTCCCTATGCCCTTTACAGAATTTCTAAAAGAGCCTTTCAACACGCTTTTTTTTTTTTTTTCCAGTTTATGATTTTACATATTCAAGCTGAACTGGGAGAGTTGCAATTTTAACCTATGCTAATTGCTACAGTGCAAGATGACTTAGTGGTTTAAAAACTAATTAGTGGTAGCTAGTTCTAAAACAGGGGGAGGAGAAAATATTCTTGATCCTCTACAAAATCAGTGCCAGTGTCTTTTTAAAAGGAGCTGAAGCAGATTTTTGTGAGTTCTGTGAACATGACAGAGTGTATCTTCTCATATACATTCTGTTCGGAGTTTTGCCATTAAATAACTGGGAAATACCTACTTGAAAATGTCAAATATGATTGTATTGAGGCTTCACAATGAAGCCAAGTATGAAAAAGAAAGGTCTTAGTGTTTTTAAACTGTAGGTATAAATTTGTATTGTAACACATAAGGATTTTAATATTTGATATATTCTTTCTGTATTAAGAAAAACTTCATGAAAGATCTCTTATTAAATAGATAACTCAATTAGGCTGAGTGGATTCCAGCAAACTAGATTAGGTAAAGGAGGATTTAACTTCAACTTCAGTCAAACTACTACTAAAGTTGACAGCTGAATTAATGATGTTTGAGTCGATAGCAATTCTTTTAAGGTCAGATATGTCCAGAAGGACTTGGTCCAGGAGGCACAAAAATAAATAGTTACAGATCAAACACGTTATAAACTCCACTGGGTAGGACCCAGACATGATAGCTCAGGTTCAAGGAAGGTATGTACTAATAGAGATCAAGAAGGAACAACTCAAGTATCTTCTTTGAACTTGTTTTGTTTTCTCTTTAATAGACATTAAATGGAAAGTGAACATTTAGAAGTACAAAATATTTTCTGTCCAAAGTTTTGATCCATTTTGATCAAATGCTCAAAATTCTGACTCTGAAAATTAGCATTATTTCTCTAATTCTAAAAGATCTGAATCGATTTTAAAGCCACATTAATTATTTTGGTATGCCATAAGTACAGCCACAAGTATTCTAAACTTGAGCAAACCCAAAATTAGAATTCAACCCCAGCATTCTCATATGGCTTATAAAATGTGCATGTGTTTATAAAGCATGCTCACACTGAGCTGTGCAGAGAAGGGAACTGAGCAACTCACTACTTGGCTGCTATTGACACATCAAAAAGAGGAAAAGACAGATTTTATTTCCTATTTGGAGAGTCCTGTTATTGTCCAAATGGTGGGCTATGGTCCCAGTGTGGGATGTGCAATTCAGGGGACATCCTGCAGTGCCCTGCTGGGCATGTGAACAATCTGTGCAGTTCTACAGGATCTTGCAGAGCACAGGCAAGGCATGGCCATCCCACTGGCTTTTTCAGTGCTTGAGTTTGCATAAGTGTTCATGGGTGTAGGAGAAGATGTACTTGCCTGTTTCTGTAAAGACTAATTTATCCCTTATTTTCAAAGTGCTATGGCATGGCAATGGAGTGTGAATGACTAAAAGTCCAGGCAAGTCTCTTTTTTTGCAGCTAACTTTCCTCTTTCAGTTTCTTCCAACAAAGCACTTCTTCAGGGTTACCTGTCTGTGTGACAGATGTCCTAGTTTTTCATTGACATCTGATTTTTGGGCAGCTTTTCTATTAAGCTCTGTGAATATTCATGAAGAGATTCTGATGTACCTAGAGTTGACTTAACCGGGCAATGAATCAATTGCTGCTAAAACTTATGTTAAAAAGAGAACTAAAAGAGAAGAATAGAGGGGGAAAATCCTCACCCCTAACCATCTTTCCATCTTTTTTAGAAATATTACATTGATTGGGAATAATTTCAGGCTAAAAGAATCTCTCATGGGACTGAGAGTGAAATTATTGTATTGCAGCTACATGGTTGAATGTAGCAGGATCTGTATGACAAACAGAATCCTGATTTTTATTTTGTTTATGCAAATGGTTTTGCTGTTCAACATACCTTATTTTGTGCTTCCTCATTCTCCTGACTTAGTGTTCTGCCCCTGCTGATTTCCCAGTCGTTGCCAAGCTAAATCCATGCCAGGGTTAGTAGCCACACCCCCTAATTTAGCAAATACATTTTGAACTCTAGGCATTTTAACAAAGAATTTATAAAAATATTTTTTTTCTTTCCTAGATAAAAAACTTTTGTCTCAGCACAGTGTTCACAGAGACTGCTCTGTCTGACTGCTTGATTTGTTTTCTATTTATAAATAGAGTTATATCTCCAAAGAGGTTCATTTTTGAGGGAGATCAGCTCTAGCCAGTAGCGTGAACAGAACAGATTGGGGAAACAAAGCTTTGGAGGGAGGCTAAAATAAATTAACAAATTAACTGTGCAGCTTTCATTTGGTTTCCATTGTTCAAAGTAAGATAGCACTGTGGATTTTTTTAAAGGAAAAAGCACTGGAATCCCAATTATCCAAGCATCCACAGTCAGAGTCACTCTCTCCAATGAATTTTCAGTGTCTTTACTCCCCAGTTATTGACTTGCTATTAGTCATATTTCCATTAACTGTGTTATCCCAAAATATCCCTGTGAGAATAGCACACAGTCACTAGGTAAGAATAAAAAAATCCTCAATAAGAATAGTCATGCTTTGGGACTGATGTTGAGTATTCTCCTTTAATCCACAGAATCTTTAAAAACTTGAGTTTGGGAGGATTTTTTGTCCCATGGGTGAGATTTCACCTGATGCTGTTTCCAGCAGAAGTGCCTGCATCTAATTTCTGAGTCTCATGTACCATCTCCCTTTAATAATTTTTTTTTCCTTCAGAGATGGAGATAACGTATCTGTGTGCCTAGAGATACTGGTACATATCTGACCTTTATGTCTTCTGGTAAATGGCTGGAATTTCAATTGCTTGGCTGGTGGAATGTTTCAGCTTTTCCTCATGAGAGCTGATCTTCTGTATTTGTGAGGCCCATTAAAAGCAGAACATGGTCACATCCTGGCAGATGAGCTAATCTATTTTTTCTTCAAACTGTCACTTAAACCAGTGTGATTTCTGAAGTTATATAATAAATAGAACAGTACTAAATTGCATCCTGCTCAATAGAATACAGGATATATCTACCCAAACTATATATATGTGCAAATATATGTCTCTTTTGTTGTGCATTCTAGAAGAAGACAAATCAACCTCCTTTGTTCAAATTTTACAGCTATGCTTATGAGAAAACCACAGGACCTAAGTATATAGCAGGTACAACTTAAAACACAAATTCTGTTTCTTTACAGTCTCCAAAAAAGAATGTTCTCATTTTCATCTTAGCCTGGTGCCTTTCTATCCCATAATGCCTCCAGTCACAGTATATACCAAATATTTAAGCAAAGCTAGCTTCCTATTCTTAGTTCCATCTGTGTGTATATGTATATACATAAATGGGAAAAAAATGAGACCTCTTCAGAACTGATGATTAAATCTCCTTTCATGAAGTTTGGTGGTTTGAGTAGAATGTCAGCTTTCAATAAAAGAAGGAACTATGTAAGTGAATGTGTGCATAGTAATTTTTCTGAAGAGAATGAGAAAATGAAACTTGCTATTCTGGATTGCTAGAATCTGAGACTTGTTCTGACAGAGCAAACAGCTGACAGGGCTCCCCCAGATATTACAAATAAAAGCAGAAACAATTTAGAAAACGTAAATAGGAGACTAAGAAAAAATGCTGTAGAATGAAACACTTTGATGCTTTGCATTTGTTACAGACTGTCTTTGCCTGTGACAGATCTTCAGAGTAAAACAACAGATATTTAAACACTGGCAAATTTCACCCCTTAAATTTTACAGAAAACCTGCAAATCACTTCATTTGCTAAGAAATCTAGAAGGATTAGATAGATAAAGATGTGATGAGCAGCTGACTCCAGTTTTTTAAGGACATCATAAGATACTAACATGGACCAGCAGAGCACTGCAAATATTCTTACAGAAAATAACAACTTGTCTCATAATTTTTGAATATTTGTCCCTTTACCTAACAAGTTCACAGTCGCTGTCAAACTTTTTTTTTTTTTCCCCTTTTCCCCTAATTGTGTTTCTGTAAGTCTTTCAGGAATAATTATTGGTGAATCTCTACAAGATATAAATGAAGAAAGTTGGTAGCATACTTGAGGGAAAGGCATTCCTCTTTTTTTTTCCCCTGCAATTAAAGATCTCAGTCCAATATAAATTATTCAATTTAATTACTTTAATTCCATGGGATTACTTGGGATTTTTTTAGCTCTTAGGGTTGCTGGATCTTTTTTGACCTGAGATCAGGATATAAACATGTATTTCTCAGTAGTATAATTTTAATCACTTCTCTATAATATGAAATGTATCAGAAATGTGAGGATAAGCATGTTTCCTTTTTTTTTTTTCCCTTGGCAGAAAAAATTCGTTTGTAATTTTGCGAAGTTTGGCCCATTACACAAATAATTTCAGTGAATCATCCTTGAGTGTTTTCATTCTCTATAGAGATGCCCAGTTATATGCAAAATACTCTAATACTATGGCAGCTTTTTGAATTTTGAGTTCAGATAACCCCAAATCACCAATGACTTCAGAAGAAATGTAAAGTTTAGAGGCTTATGTAGAAAGCAGGAGGACATGTAATGAATGACCATGCTTCTTGTCCAGCAAGATTTTATTCAGGCTCCTTCTAAGTGACACCTTTAGTAGAACCTCACATTAAAAATCTAGAAGAGAGGAAAATGAATTGGTAATGTAAGAACAGCCATGCATTACAGAATATTATTAAAAAATTAACCTGAGTTGGGATTCTTTGTTTTTATTCTCCTATTTAGCCAATAATAATTTGTTCTAGGTTTCTGAACGGCAGGTTTTCCTAGTCTTGCTCTGGACTCATGAAAACTGCTTTGGAAAATTTTCTTTCATACTTAGTAATTAAGATGTTAATGAGCATAAATGAGTACTTGGTAATCAAGGTGATACTACATCAATATGTATTATTTTAAGTTCCACTCCTTCCTGCTTTCTTAATCTCTTTCTGTCTGTGTATATGGTTATATTACTAATATGTTTTTTTGACAGTGTGAGAATTAATGCCTCTTTGCCCTCATAAATGGGAGCCCCTTTCTTTGAAAGAGTTAACAGCAGATGGACCCTGGCTTGTGCAGCAGCACTGTCAGTGAAGTCAGATGATGCTGGATTAGGCAATACTGTCACCATCCAGCTGTAATGTACTGGCTTTGTAGACAGTGGAAGAACTAGAAGGAATAGATTCTGCCTTAGGAAATACACACCAGGTGTTTTTTTTCCACAGATGAAACGATGCTAATTTAGCATACTTGGGACTGTGGCCAATTAGAGAGAACTAGTGCAAAGCTGCAGTGCCACATTTGTTGTGATACACTCCAATACTACAACTACCGCTTGATGAATTTGAGAGGTCAAGGACTATCTGAGCCTTTCCTGAGATGTAAGGTATAATGTTTCATGGAAACCAAATTGATTTTATGAGTAAGGAAGTCCTTCATTGCAATGTTTGCTGTTTAAGTTACAGTTCCAGAATAATTCGTGATTGAAACACTAGATTCCATCTGGGAATTGGAATCTCTGAAGTCTGTAGCCATGACTAGGAGCTGCAGTACTCTGACAGCGTCAGCTGGCTGGGTCATCCAGCACAGTTCTGCCACTGTGACCATACACAGCCTTTTAATTAGCGCCATGGAGCATGAGAGTTAGAGGCTCTCTAACCAGCCTCTTTCTGCTGAAATACGAGTTTGTGTGTGCATTTTGGTAGGGATTGTATGGTTAGTCTGAAAAAGGTTGTCAGACAAGATGAAGCCCACATCTGATTCAGTGTAGTAATCCCTGTGTTAGTACAGTTAGTTGCTATGGAAATAATAATTACAACATAGTCCAACACTAGCAGGAGACAATCAGAGAATTGGAATTTTACAGTCTTCTTCAAAATGAAAAACACGTGTTGAAAGTCATATTGATTATTTTAATCCCATCTCCCACAGCAATATCGTTTCAGCGGTATGACTCCTCCTTGTCTGTAGTAGTCCTGGCAGGAAAGAAACAAAGACATTGATCTGCTGTTGACTAAATATACTGGAAAATACTTTGTACCAACCTTTTGAATAGGAAGTGGAAAATGCTCTAAAATAACATTTGCTACCATGCTTCATGATATTGCCATAGAAACTAAGAGTTTCCTCTGCATGCTTTGCGTTCATATTTGTATTTTCACACAGAAAAGGGATGTTAGCTACTGGTCTTAAATAAGAAAAGTGATCATTAATTTTGCATTTTGTAAAGTGCAAAAAGACAGGCATCAAACAAAGAACATAGAAATTTAAAATTGCAGGAAACTGTGATTCAATACACCATTAAAATGGTTTATTTAAATCTATATTTGAAAATGTAATAATGCTACAGAGCCTTTAAAAGTCCAAGTAAAGAAAAAGGTGTCTAGATAGCTCAGCAGTTTTCAGTAAGATGTTGAAGCAAACATCTGTTTATGTCCTTGCACAAACAGCTTGAGTTGGCAGGAAAAGAAAGCTGTTTCTAGACTGTGATTTGATAGCACTAGTAAAATACACTTGTGATGTTCTGAGAGCTCTTTAAGTATTATGAAACTTATTTCTAATGGCAATCAATTGGCTGCTTAGTAATAGTGATGGGAAGATGATGCCATGAAGAGAAAATAAACAACTGAGAGACCTTGAACGAAGAGATTTCTCTCTAATGGACAAATCTGCAGATGTTTGTGTGCTATGGTCGCTGTGTTGTATCTCCAGCATCACAGTAAAGCCTACTGCCAGCTAATCCCAATAGGTTTCAAATTCCAAACCCTGTTAATCACGTGCCTACAATTGTGGTTGGGATAGTCACACTGGCTTTAGTAATTAATATTGACAGTAGACTAAAATGGTAACAATTGCTATAATTTTAATTAGGATAGTACTTTCCCTCATCCTACACAGGTCCAGAGAACTACAGTGGGAGAGGATGAAGAGTTTCAGTCCCATTTCACTCCATGTGAAAACAGTGTGATACAAAATGCTCATGGAGGCTTGCTTTTCCCTTTGACAACTCCACTAGGAGTGTGGCACAGCAGTGGATTTTAGGAAGCAAAATATGGGTGAACCCAGTGTAGAACGGAGAAGGAAGCAAATATTATGGAATGGCTGTGCTGACTGAGTCTTAAGTAAGTAAAAATAAGTATCTGTCCCTGCATCAGAAGCTGTTCTCTTCCTCAAGCAAAGAGAAATTCCATCACAATGGTACAGCTTCTTGATTCATAAACTTAGAGGGATTAGACACACTACATGAAACGTGAAACTGGAATGGTCTCTGTGATGGTCTCTGAGCTGCTAAAGCTGAGCCAGTGCAGCAGAAATTTATACGTTGCCAGGGAAAGGATTGGCCTGTCCTAGCTGAAGTACTCAAGTTCTTGATTTGTACACATGAAATTAATTTTACAGGTTCACTTAACATTCCCATGCTTTTTTGTTTTTTTGTTTTTTTTTTTTTTGTTAGCATTTTTCATTTAATCCACAAGGTATGATTACCACGCAGTTAAAATAAGCTTCTCATAATGAAATGCATGAAATTGTATCCTTAGCAGCCATAGTGCTTGATTTAAAACTGACATTAAGAATATTTAAAAATGCCTCTATAGAATGCAGCTAGAATATATAGCACAAATGTTGCCATTAGTGTAACACACTGTAATAAGTTCAATAGATTAGCAGAAAAAAAATTATAACAAGTGAGTAATAACAGTTAACAACTCGGAAAAACTAACTGCTTTAGGGTAAAATCTTCGGAAATATTATCATTTGTAGCACTGTTGAGTATTAGTGTAGCCTCATACATACATCCCTTTAGGGCTCTTTAATGGTACAACAATGCACCAAGGAATAGTAATGAAAAAATTATGTAACTTCAAAAAAAGATATGGATAATACTCATTCATTACTGGTCAAACTTTTCTGGGTGTTAGGGAAGTGAGTTAGCTGTAAGTACTTGTTTCAAACTAGATTTCACACTGGAAGTAAGAAAAGACATTTGCCTTCCAGGTACTTAATGATTCCATTAGACAATGATGGATTTTTTGTATTATAGAGATTCTTAGAAGATGAAGAATACTGATTGCTTCCCTTCTCTAATATAGCAATAGTTCATGTCTGAGAACTAGTTTTATTGTCAAAGTGAATAATATTTTAATATGTTTAGAGATGGCCTCATTCTTCTTGGTGGAAAAATGAAATTACTTTTGACATTAGGGTGTTTTGTTATCTGTTCCTTGAGTAGCATCAATATCACATAATTTTGATGGCATGCTTCAGGTGTGATTTCTGGAAACAAAATGCAAGAGACAAAAATGTCCTTAATGCATCACAGCTTGAGTTCTTTTTCTGTAAATAGTGATTGTGTGTTAGATAAAAAATATCTGGGTTTTCTATGGAACGAATACTAAACCAAACCAAAGGTCTCTATCAGAATGTTCTTTTAATTAAAATTTTAAAAATAGTAAATCTCTAAATTGAAATAAAATTAAAAGTTTAAAAATTAATTCTTTAGTATTAAAATGTTTACCTTCTTATCACACAACACTGTTTGATTTCTAAGCCTGACCTCAGTGAACAATTATAGTATCTGAGGGGAGTTCTGAACCAGAGGAACTCTACCTACTTTAAAGATAAGTAATTTATAGTCTGATTTATCTTTATTATAAGTGGTTGGTAATTCGTTGAATATTTTAATTTATGTAAATAGGCTTAATACTTAATGATTTTTTTTTAAATTTTGTGCACATAAATAGAATTTTTTCTCCCATTTTCTTAATATTATTATGACTGGTGTCAATCAGTTTTAGTGCTCTCTGTGATATTATTACAGTCTTTGCAGTCTCTGTTTTTCATGACATATAGGTTTAAAAAAAATGTCAGGAAGGCATTCCCCATCTGGAAGTATTTCATTGATTACAGTATCAAATGCCAATGATCCAATTTTACATATCTGCCATTCCCAGATCTTACACAATGCTTCCCGGCAATTCCTTCCTTTATTGGGATTTTACTCCTGTTCTCGTTAAGAACTGAGTCAGAAAGAGAAAGCAAGCAGGCAGAGTTTTTGATAACTTCACTCCTTTTTTTTCTACACCTTGAGAAGTCATGTTATATGAAAAATAAAAATAAAAAAAATCCTAAATAAGCCTGTGAAATTCCTAGTTTGTGCCTTTTAATTTTTTATTTTTTTTTAATAGAAATCTCATTGTTCTTAAGGGAAGGGTGTTTGTCTGAGTCCAGTGTCCTTTTCTGGTGGCTGCTCCTCAACTCCTGCTTTTGTGTAAGTGCAGTATCATTCCTTCCCTGACTTCTGCCTTGTCAGCCTTGCAGAGCTGAGCTGGCATCCTGCTTGCATTTTTCATGACTTCAGTTTGCCTAAGCCTGCACCCTTTATCTACTTCTCTAAGGCTGAGCTGTTCTGTTCTGTTCTGCTGTCCTTATCTTCATAACTCAGAGGCTTCTCCAGTTCAGTGCAGGCAGGTAATAAATGGTGGAAGCAGCAGATCCAGCAGACACAACAATGAAACCCGTTTTGAAATTCAGTGCCATAGCAAAGAAAGCAGTTGACCTAGCCAAATAATTAAATAAATAAAAAAAACACATGAGAGAGAGAGGGAAAAGAAACTTCTGAGGAAATCTGTGTGTTTACAAAAATCAAGGAGTAAGGAGTAGGAAAAAGGGACTGTCCAAGAAAATCAGAATGGGGGAAGATTCTTGTCTACACTACTGTATTCAGTGAATCTAAAAATTCAGCAAACCTGATGTAAATCTGAGATTATTATATTGAAGTAGTGCTTTAGAGGAGAAACTAATCTGGAAAGAAAGAACTCAAGACTGAGTTCCTACAAAGCATTTTTTTATTATGAATATGCTTTATTGGTGTAACTAGGGAATTATGCAATCAGGATAAAAGCACAGAAAATGTAAAAGTATATAAAACAAGAAAGAAGCTAAGCACTCATAGTAGAAAAAGCTTTAAAATTATTAATATAATATTGGGCCATATCCTTGCACTTGTAATTGGTTGGGGTGACATCATGCTTCACTGTAATGGTGCTGGGAATCAGGGAAAGAAAGATTTGTGTTTGTTTCTATTTAGCCAGATAGGATTATCCATTAATCCAATGAATTCTTATGATAATTATGAGATGGTTTGAGACATTGCAGCTTCTAGTGCTTTGCCTATTGCAACAGGCAAGATTTTTGTAATACTTAGAATAACTCCCTTTCCTCCATTTTCTGCAAAAAGTAACTAAAATCCTGTAGACCAACCTGAACAATTTATTTGTGCCGTTGTTGTTTATACCTTCAGATACACAGATAATTGACATTGTATTCTGTGACATAGGAGTTTTTCTTATTTATCTACATATTTATCTTACCTTCCTCGAGGGGAGTTAAGATCCCTTACACAATAGTGTCCTAGGGTTTGATTTTTAAATCTGTCAATCCACTGGAATGCTGTAATTAACTGTTTAAAACACTAAAATTATTATGCAATATTTCACTCAGTTCTTGTACACATTGCTGTTGAGACCATTTCTTTCCAGAGCTGAAGCTGTAATAGGTTTTGCATTGGTACTCCCTGTAATTCAACTATTCAAGTAATATCTATTTACTTAACTAGAGGACTGCAATGAAATTTACAGTTGTTTTTGGAGTGCTGAGTTCTCTTGAAATTAAGCCTAAATATTTGATTATTATTTTTTTCTACTTTAAATATTTCTTTAAGTGAATAGATACAGTGAATGACACTTTAAAAGATTTACCCTCTGTGGTGGTGCACCATTCAGGCCACCCTCTTCTTTTATCTTTAAGCTCTCACTATTATCCACTGGTATTATTTTTCTCCTATCATTTACTGCCTCTTCCCATTTCCTTGACTTCTCAGAAATCTTGTGTATTACTGCCTTGATTCATTAGAATATATAACTGGAATAGCTAATTTGTATAGATTCATAGAAATATTATCTACCATTCTCCAATTACACTTTTCAAATATGAAAAGTATCTTTTAAAATACTGACTTGTCTTGTACTTCTCAAGTTTTCAGGGTTGCTTCTCCACAGCCAGACATATTCTGAGACATGAAACAAGAAAACAACAAAGACATGCATTAAGAAATATGTTCTGTGGATTCCTAATATCTGTCCTAGTCTGAGTGCTTTCTCTCTCTGTATTTCTTATGTTGAGGTCACAGCTGCTCAGAGGCTGTAGCCTATAGTGCACTTGTCACCATAACATGCAGCAAGCAGAGAAAATGAGAAATCATTAGGTTAGTCTGAAAAGAAAAAAAAAAGGTGAAAAAAGTGTGAAACATGAACATTTTAAAAATCATTTTAAATCTGACAAAGAGGCAGTCTAGTCTGGCAGGATGTTGATACAGTTCAATTCCACTGAGGATCTGAGTTGTTTTAAGCTGTGCATGTTGAAGCTTGTGAGCGACAAACCACTGTATCAAAGAGGCGTACAAACAGGGTATTACAATAATCCAGACTTGATGTTATAAAAAACATGAATCAAGAGCTCAGCACCCTGTGGAGACAGTAAGCTTTAATCTTTACCCACTACTAAATTCCCGAAATGGTATTAGGTGCTTACGACTCTCAAAGTCTTATCATGTGTACTGAGCTGAACACGGTAACTTTTCATTGGCATTAGTTAAGTTTACACTTTACTTCAATTAAGTGATCTCCAAAGTTCCCTTTTTCAAATTGATTGGGATCTCTCAGGCTGTCATTCATAACTCGTTCAAATTTCCACCATTCAGATCGATGCAATTACTTTTCTTCTTTAACTTTCCAGGAGTAAGATATTTTTAAAATAGAATTGATGACAGTGTTCCAAGAATGATTTTGTCAAAGCAGGGTAAAAGGCCTTTAAAGGAAAATTAATCTTCCTTTTTGTATCAAGATTATAGCAGAAGATCAGTTCTTCACTTTTTAAACTCCTTCCACAATGCCACCTGGAGATCATTGACCCAGAGTGTTAAGTGTCACTTAACATATGTGGGTCAATCAGGAGGAAATAGTTATAGACTTTAAAATATCTGTATTCTTCCCTGAAATTGTATAATCTACAGCTTTGGAAATCCTAAATGACACCTTTTTTTCATGTTGGATTACCAATTTTGTCCAACAGAAAGAAAAAATTAAATGTATCCTGGAACATTCTATTCTCTCAGACATACCATATTTATGAGAGTGATGTACAGCCTTTTATTGCCTAGTTCCAGACATGAAAATTTACTATTTCCTGAGCTTGAGCTAAAACATAATTGCAATTTTATTTAAAAGGAGAATTTAACTCAAAATATAGCATAGAAAAGACGGAGTAAAACTTGAAAAAAATTAAGTCAATAGATGCCAGAGGAAAACAATCGGTGTCAGATAGAAAATGAAAAAGAGGTGGCGATAACAAGGAAAAGCAAATTAAAATTTTTATGTTCCTTGCATTTGTGTAGGAGCACCACCCACATGTTCTGACCTAGAATTAAGGAGCTCCCTATATTTCTAAACATTTATAGTGTAGATATAGCTGTACTGAGTTTAAACTTACATTCCCAATTGACAAACAATTGATAAACAGTAGACTTATAAGATAGAAAAGGGAACACATACCAGTTTTATGTTGTCTTATTATGGAAACCCTTTTCAAGTTGGAAAAGAAGGTTTCTTGGTTGGTTGGTTTTATTAATCTTAGGAGAAGAAGGCCATTTCCACAATGTTTCAGGTTATTTTTTCAGTTTCCCTTCTGTTTTAAATACTAGAAGCAATATATTTTCTAAGTTTTGCAATGCACACCAAACTGTATAACTTTGGAAATTTTTTTTTAGGTGCCGACTAGACAATGGAGAGATACAAAACAATCAGATCACTCAGAAGTTAGAGCTGAATTATATTTTCCTTTTACATTACTTCTTCCTCAAAAATGCACTTTCAGAGGTGGTAGAATGAGAATGCAATGCTGGAATAGTAGTTCTGAAACACAGAAGTGTTTCAATGATTGCAATACAAGCCAGAGAAATGAAGTATCACATTCAAAAATCTGCCATTGAATGGCAATGGTATTTTTTCCTAATTCCTCTCAATATCCCATAGGTTAGGGTATCCTCCTGGGAGTTCTCTTCTCAGGAGCTTTTACTCCTCTTGTTCCACCTACCAGGCAAATGTCCTAGGCTCCATATTGCAGTTATTTTTATTTTTGGTATCTGACACAAGTGCTGTCTAAGTAGTTCATGCAAAGTTGCCTCTGTCAGTGCATTTGTGATCCAGTGTGAGGAGCAGTGGCACAAATATCCCAGATGTGAGTTACTCACAGTCCCTGGGGAACAGCTGGGATCAGGAATATCTGCTTACAGCAACAAACTTTTAGATGAATGCTGTAACAGCTTCCATTTGTTCTCCTTTGTTCCAGACAGGCTGGGTGCATCAGAAACCCTAGAGCATGGAGATGAGCTGAAGCCTGGGGACTCACTGGGAGGTTTAGTGAGTGCTGAGCACACCTGAGGAAATGGAGGTAAATTTTCTTTTTGGGAAGACGAGAAATTGAAGTTCATTTTCTCTCCTTGACTCAGATTGTGGGCGTGAAATTAATTTCTGATGGAGGTATTTATAATGAATATCCACATTTTTTGTGTTTCCTGAATATATCCAAACAGTGTATTTAATATTCAGCAATAACATGCTTTCAGTTTTTGTCATCTCACAGTTGGGAGCGCTGACATCAGAATTCAAACAGTATATATTTAAATGCTGCTTAACCCCATGAGAGGTATTTTTGCAGTAATACTCGAGTTACATGGATTTAATTATTCTCCTGGAGAATTGTCTTTAAAATTAAATAGTGTCTGTGCCTTGCAAAACCAAAAAAAAAAAGGCTGAATAAGTACACATTTATTCCATGAGGTTGCTGCCTTTGCTGCATATCTGTCAAATAAATACACAAACAATTTACTGAGTTAAGAAGGGTTATCCCTAAATAAGGAAAATGATTGCTAGAGCGTTATTTCCAACCAGATTATTATTGTGCATTTATTCTTAACTGCCCTCTGTTGTAGGTTTCATTATGCTGCCAGCTAGAAATGACAGCCTGACAGCTCTGTTGTTTCTCTGGGTCAGTTTTATCTCAGTTGCTGAATACTCAAACCTCATTAACTTGTTGCCAGTCTTCCAGAACTGCATGGATTGATGTCTGCAAATATTACCCATTTGGTAACAAGTAGTTTTGCATTAATTTTGTTTTTCTGATGGGTTTAAGGGGGAAAAAAACACAGCTGAACATTGGAAAAAGGGACTGTTGGTCTGGGTGCTTCAGTGAGTACTTACATGAGTAATATTTGAGTCATTCGTCACATGTAACAATTTTTGTTCTGCTAAAGGAACTGAATACATTTTCAAGTCACTCAAAATGTTTGGCCTATATCTAGGCTATTAAATTTTTTTTTTTATTACTGTAGAGCAGCTGGATTATTAGAACCTCTCCTGTTACTAAACCAGCCTCACATATGGATCAGTAAAAATAATCCAACCTGGCAACAAGTGTTCTGCACTGGAGTGAGTACCTGTGCCCAAATAAGTCTGTATTTGTGCTCAGGCGAATCCTGATTATTATTCTGTACCCTTCTGCAACTGCTCCTAAAAGTCAAGTCAGAGTTGAAGTTTTATATAGCAATCAAAAGTAATTAAAATTAAAATATATCCATGGCTGGCAGAGGAGGAATGTGGCTGTGCCTTGTGTGCCTTACTACATCAATAGAAGGAAGAAGTGAAACCTCCAGTAAAAGCTCTGAGGTGAGGCATCCCAAGAGATTTAGCAAGAATAACCATACAGTGCAAAATAATTATTCAGATGACTCCTTCCCTCTCTCCATGGATGTATTTATCTCTGCAGTGTCTATTGCACAGCATATAAAGTAGCAAACACTGAAGACATCTCCCCTTTAAATACTATCTGCAATTAAAACAATTTCTTAAAAAGAAAGTTTTAACTTTAAGGCCTGAGTATAGCCTAAGCATTCCCCAAATTTTAGTTGTCAGTTTGAATATAATACAATTTGATGATATGCAAAATTAGTGAGTATTTTTCTCCATCAGCATCATATTACTTGGTGAAAGCAGGTCCACGAATGATATTATAACTAGCCAGCATCAGAAGATTTCTTTTTGTTCATTTAATAGAAAAAAAAATTAAAAAAAAAATAAAGAAGAGAGAAAGTCTTTATACTGACAACCTTAAACTTGTATTTCAACCATTTTAATAAATATGGATTATGACTCTTCTCCTGAAGTCACAAAAAGTACAAGAAGAATGGCAGATAACACTATTTAGGAAGAAATTGTGGAGTGATGGGAGCTAAGTGTGTGTCCTTACCTCCAGTTTCTTTCTCAGTCAGGATTGAGGAATCTTGGCAGGACAGTAAAAGAAACCTCCATCCTTTTGCTGCTGAACTGTGCATGTCAGTGGCTGTGAACAGCACATCAGCTGCCAAGGCTGCACATCCAGCACTTCTCACCTCCTAAAGGCAACAACCACATACTCACATTTTATTTCCAAGGTGATGGATGGAAAAAGTACCAAAGCTTTCCACTAAACAAATCAAGGCATTCTTGTGCTATGCTAGTTAAGTGGTTTAGATAAGCAACCCTAAACTTTTTCACATTAAAAAAAAATTCTATAAGGGGTAAGTCTATAGTCTCAGAAATTCAGGTTTCTGCTCTGCCTGAGCTCTACAAGTTAAAATCACTGAGGGTAGTGATTTTACAGTTTAGTCTTTCTTGGTTGCAATAGCTACTTCTTTATCTGTGTAAATATTTATTTGTGTTTGGCTCAATGAATAGCACTGCTGTCTTGTAGAAAGAGTCTTCAATGTTCTGTAACAATTGTAAACATAACTTTTCAGGTGATTCATAAGCATTCTTCATTCCATCAACCACACACGGATACTGTAGCACAGACTTGTTGAAATGATTATTTTTTTTTTATATGACTGCCTAATTTTAAGCAATTAAGGGTCTGATTTTTCAGGTGAGGTGAATATCTGCAGCTTCTGCTGAATAGCAGAATGTCTGGAT
Source organism: Turdus rufiventris (assembly GCA_013186435.1). Taxonomy (NCBI): domain Eukaryota; kingdom Metazoa; phylum Chordata; class Aves; order Passeriformes; family Turdidae; genus Turdus; species Turdus rufiventris. Next base: position 42,439 of record PYHW01010720.1, on the reverse strand, counting down.
TTGACTGGCACTATCCAGGAAAGCCACACTTATTGAAATACCTCATTTCTTTAGGACTGCATGCATTTTCAGAGTACTTCTTATGCCATGCAGGCAGAGCTGCCAGCTTTCTTACAAAAATAGATCTGTCGGTAGGATTTTAATTAGATACACAAATACGTCTTTTTTAAATACCCATTTTGTAAATATGTCCCAAGAATAAAGGTTGAAACGCCTTGATAAATAAATATAGTAAAAGGCATAGACACAGCAGGACATAAAGACATATGGCAATATGGACAAAGAAGCCTTCTTGACAAAAGAAATAAATGGCATATGTAGTTTGAACACCTGAGTAGGGACAGTTTAGATGAAGAAGAAAGATAGGCAAATTAAAACCTAAAAATCACTGAAAATTGGTATAGACCTCTCAGGCAAGATTTAAAAAGAAAAGAAAGATAAGGAAAACCTATAAAAAGAATAGATCATTAATCATTGGAAATTCAATTAGTTTATATTGACTGCTGGAAATTATGGACTTGATAAGGGGTACCTCTTCCTGGAGGACAGGACTCCATTCTGAAAGATTTTGCAGGCTACTCAGTAAAAGCACAGGCTATTTTGTACTTGCTCCTCATATTGCTGGGAAACAAGACAAGGATGATAAATAAGATAAAAGCTGAGAGTCATCTAGAGTCCAGTGATCTCAATGTCATCAGAACTTCAAATGCCCTTGAGGTTATAAATGTGAAAGACAATATCTCAAAATCACTGAGCTTTAAAATATAAATAAATAAAAATAGAGAGCGACTGCATGTGGAATGAGTTGGGAAAAAGAAAAGAGTTGATTAAAAATCAATTTGGGTTTTGGGAATTTGGTGTGAAAAAGTATCTAGATAACACAGAAGCAGCCCTGGGAGCTGGCCCTCAAGAGACCTTGTTTAATGAGAAATGGCTGGATTTTTATTCTCCTGGATGGTGTAGTATGGAAATAATTTTTGTAGTCTCTTGGGAAATATACCAGTGAAACAATTATTTCTCATGAAAGCCTTGTCTGTTGCTTCAGAAGACACTGTTTACTTACAGTGATTCTTTAAATGAGACATTTCAGTGTGAGGGATTACAATAAAGAATGATACTTCTATAAAAACAGGGAAAAAAAATCTAGAACAGGATTAATTTTATGCTCCCAGAACTGACACTCATCTTGAGTTATGTAAAAACAGCATGTTGAGAAGAGGGAAGCAGTAAGGTATGCATACCATATGGAAGTCAAGAGGGGGTTCTCTTAAAACAAAATGGTATCATAATTTCATAGGACAGGGAAGGCTGATGTTTGTCAGGGCTTGTCTAGTGTAAAAACAGTATTTGCTCTGATTTTTTTTTCTTGAGCTTTGTTGCTGTGGTCTTCAGTGATCTTAGTAAGAGATGCTGCTTGGGGAATGTGCAATCTGCCAGACTGCTGGTAGTGGAGTAACAATTTTCTTTTTTCTCTCAGATCTACAAAGCAGCTTTATTATGCAGAGACAGCCTGTGTTCCACCTTTTAAGACAATGCTTCCTAGTGTTCTGATCTGTGTGTAACCAATAGCTCAGTGGTTAAAGCATTTTCATGAGCCATTGGAAAATTTTGCTTTATTTCAGTAGTGATGAAGG
>PYHW01010720.1:18424-36824 GCA_013186435.1 Turdus rufiventris | reverse complement strand
AGGCCATTAAACCATACCTGCAATTGGATAAAACAAAACTCAGTGTTAAGCATATCAGGATTTTCTCCGATGTTTTTCTCATATTACTTTACTTATTTTTTGGTAATACTGAAGGAATATCTCTCTAAGTTTTACTGATCCCTTTCTTAGAAATGCCTTGTGCTAGAATTGTCTCTGCAATGCATAACTCCAAAACAAACAAACAAAAAAATCTGATATACTGAAAAGCTTTAATCACCTACTAGAGCTCACATAAACCATTATTAAAACACATTTATGCACGAACAACTAATAACTAATAACTGAAAGAAATTAGATGCAACTTGAGAAACCATTTCTTAATTGTTACTCATTAAAATAAATTATGGTATAATATCCCACTTACAATGCTGAAAATAGAATATAGCAGCAGTTGTTCTGTCAATTTATCTTTCATTCTAGCTTTTTATGGCAGTTATGTTTTGAAAATAATTTGTCCTAATCAGATGGTTGTATTTTACCAGCTAATAGCGACACCTCCTTGCAAGCATATCCTTAGAGAGGCATTGGGTTAAACATTAAAACTTACACTTATTAGAGCTAATTGAATGTTATTGTGGTGAAATAAGGAGTTGTTGCTGTGGCTCAAACAATCTGCAAATCTATAGATCCTTACAGTCGCATTGCTATCTACAGCTTTAATTATTGTAGACCATAAAGCATTATTATAGGGAGTTGATGTGGAAAAATCAACTCAACACAGACATAAGTAGCAAATGCTTTGTTATTATTGTAGTGAAGGTTCAGCTCATTCAGTGAGCGTGGCTTTTGAATCAGCTATAGGGAATCTCAGTACTGCTCCTGTGCATCTTCAGCTGGATGCCTCAACTGGAATTAGGCACACTGCACCCAAAGGAGGAGAGAGAACCACCCAATTGTGAGCACACTGATCATCTACAGTTCCCAAATATTATGAGTCCTTCAGGATATGGCCTGATTAATGTGAAGCTTTTGCTTGAATTCACTAAATAAGGACTCAAATATAAAACCAGCTTTTGTTTTCTTTCACAATTTACCACTTCCTTTCTTTGTTGTTAAACCAGTGTCTCAGGTGCCAACACCATAAGCCCAAAGGAAAAATGCTTTTTCATTTTAATCTGAAATTAAATAATAATTTCAATATATATTAACTATAATATAATTGAATGTAATTAAAGAATAATACACTAACCTTATTTTCTCTTTCTCATGGTTTAATTCTCAATTTAGTCAATTCTGTTGTCTCAAGCTGGTTCTGTAATGGATAACTAGAGCTTAAATTATGGAGATATCTACTCTATGCAGTGGAATCAGAGAGTTTTCTGAAGTGACAGCAGACTGAGCTGACAGAAAATATGACTGAAAATATTCCAAGGTTTATAGCTAAGCTCCTCCTTTATTAGACTTATTTATGTTTATTAGGTAGCATTTGGCACCTACAGGAATGGCTATAATATAGTTTTAATAGGTTTCCAAAACAGCTGCTCGATGAGGGGAGCTGGGCATGTTGGAAGAGGTTTGCTGTCCTCTGCTCCTCCTTTTGCCATGATCTCTGCTTATTATAGGCATGATTGCACTACTAACTCTGCCCTGCAAAGCATTGACTTTGAGGGCTAATAAACGTTTTCCTGTTTTCACCCCAGCTTTAAATATTTGTCTCTGTTCGCCCGTGAAAAAGTGTGTGCCCTTCAGGAATGTGTGGCATACAAATAATTAGTGCTTGTCAAGGGAGGGAAAAGGAGAAAGGTGAGAAATGCAGTGCAAATCTAAAATGAAATTGGGAGTCGGAGACATTTGGATAAAAAAGCCAGAAACATAAAAGTTACGAAAAATTTTATATTTTCAGTGACATTGTAAACTAGAATATACCTCTTGTTTCTGCTTTTTTGGAGGAGGCTGTACTATGGTACAAGTAAATTTTTTAGGTTGCACTTTAGAGACTTAATACAGTAGAATATCTATCTCTTTGCTTCACTTATTGTTTCTCTGAGGGGTTGCTACAAAAGGAAGCAGAAACCCTTTATACCAGAAACCCTGTCATATAAGTTATCTCCTTCCATCCATAGTACTGCTTTACAGGCTGAAATAAAAAGTAGATAAAAAGAGTTGGTACCATTAGATGAACCCTCTCAATCTCATTTTTCCTGGGGAAAGGCAGCTGGGGGAAGAAGGTCATTGTTGTTTATTTTAGAAGTTATTAAACCCTTGCTTTATTTGTGTTCAGTACAGATTACTGAGACTTAAAAGTGTGGAAGCTTGGAAAGAGAAGGAGGAGCCTGGAAAAATACAAGCAAGAAAGAGAGAAGAAATGAAGTAAAGTAGAGAGGAATACACTATGAATATGAAGTAAAACAAACAAACAAAAAAATGCCATGAGTGCATCTATGTCAGTGTGAATTATTAAAACACGTCTCTGTCTTCTCAGAATTGTTCCTAAACTTTCTGTTACATGAATAAATTCAACCACTGAAATTTATAAATTATCATAATGGAGAATTAAGGCTGATCTCCAGCTACACCATTCCTGGTGTCTAAGCTATGTGGTATGGTCTTTAGTTACACTAAATCTTTGCTATTTTTTTCCATGAATTTGTTGTGTAGTGCATTGCATAAGACAGAGATCACAGGATTGTTGATGCTTATCATACTGAATGACTTCCATTATTATACATGCACAATTCTTTTTTATCCATCATCATAGCTATTTCTTTTCTTTAAGGAGCCTCAAAGTGATTGAGGCTGGGATTTCACTCTGTGATCCATGCAGAAACATCACTTTGGTTCCATATTGCCTTCCTGTTGCTTGTCCAAGCAGTCAGAAAAGAAAAACTGCTTAAGGCTGTGGAGGACTCCTCTCTTTTTAATCTCTTTTCATGAGAAGTTCCCTGCTTCTCCAAGGAGAGAAGTGGCTGATATGTGGTCCTCCAATCTAAACAAGTGCCTGCTGAGCTCAGCACACACTCTTTTTGCAAAACCAGTGTTTTGGCTTGCACGTTTTCAGGATACAAGTGGTTTTGACTTAGTTCTAGCTATTGGCCTTTAGATCTTTAGAAAACCACACTTCAAACTTCTGAAGCAGAGGAACGTAAAAGGAGGCATTTGAAGTAGCCACTAAAGGAAAAGTGTGATTTAAATTAATTCCCTGAACCAAAGAATAACTGTACAACAGAGAGAAAGCATTTTGCACACACACACACATACACACACACACACTGCATTATTGCTGTCTAACCAGAAGTTAGTTCTTTCTCTTTCTTGATAACTAAGCAAAAAATACTATCCCAACACCTCTGGCTCATCACAGTCCTGTGTCCTATTTCTTCACGTGCTCCATTCAGGTCAGAGATGGGAAAAAAAACTGGTTTTCACTGCATTGACAAGTCATTCAGTTCCTGAGGTGAATGGTGCCAGTTTAACAGGTAAGGAATTCTTACATTTCTAGTAATTTTAATTGAATGTGCTAATTTATAGACACATACCAAGACAAAGAAAACCAATAGTCAGTCCAGAAAAAAAATGTGTTTCAAAATCACTTGGTATCCATACCCAGATTTAACTGCTGCAGAAATGAGATTGAACAGGTATGTGCAACCTTATCTTCAACCCTGTGTCTATACAGCCTGTACAGCACTAAGCAAAGCATTCTAAATACCATTTTGAAAGCTAAATTTGTTATTTTAGACATTAGGTTGCAAGCAGCATTTTGTAGAGCAGCTAAAAGGCAACCTCAGCATACATCATTCCTTGCTTTTGCAGCCCTTGGGTTTAAAGGGAAGGAAATGTTTTGACCCCTTTACAAGTTTTATTGCTGCTAGAGAAACATTCCATATCTATTAGATATTTGGCATTGGTTTAGATAGAAAACCAGCTTGGAGAAAGTAAAATGCTGGCTGCTTTTCCTTTTTTTTTAACACATCCTTATGGAATATTTACTGTATAACCAGTAGATACTTTGCCAAGTTAGGATTAGGATGGGAAAAATAAGGTTCTATGAAACAAAGACCAAGAGCTTATTAAAGTAAGAACTTGGCACTCCAGGGAACTGCAAAGTGTTACTAAGCTATAGATAATGCAGAAAGAATAAGAATTCTTATGGAAAACAGCTCCCTACTAGAATAAAAAAGGTCAGTGTTTGGGGCAGTAGAAATATTGAAACCATAGTACAGTACAGCTCAAATTGTACTGCTACTATAAATTAGTGCTAAAGCAAATCTAAATTGTATTTTCTGTAAATTCACTTTCTGTCTATCCAAAAGAAAAACAAACAAACAAACAACAACAAAAAAACCCCAAACAAAACAACAAACAAACCACCAAAACAAAACCAACAAAAAACCAAAACGAAACACAAAAAAAACCCAAACCCACCAAAAAAGTCCCCCAAATCCACACACACACACACACACGCAAATCCAACCTCACAACATGATTTTGATGTCATGATAGTGCCACTTTTTCACATGCCCATTGCAATTGGAGCTGGCAGAACAGAGGTTGTGATATTACACTGTTGCCATCTGCATTCATTTCTCCTTTAATAATGGAGACATTCTGGTTGGTAGAATGCACTGAGCTCACATTTTCAGCCCTTCTGTTGGTAGGTTCTGCAATATTCCACAGAACAGGAGTGGAGCTTTCTTCCCCTTCCCCTGCATGTTCTTTTTCTGTGGGTGCTCTTCCACACATGGATTTTTCTGCTGCTGCTTAGCAGTGACTTTCCAAAAGAACACCCTTATTTTTCTTTAAATGATGTGCTAGTGGAAAGGTAAGCACACAAAAAGGAGTCAGACTCCTCTCTAATCTTACTGCAATAGGCCTTTAAGTGCTTTTATCATTTCAATACTGAAAAACAAATGTTAATATTACAGTAACCTGAGTTTAACCTCAGAACACTGCTGTAAGGGGCAAATATATCATTATCTCCATTTACCAGTGGTAGCCTGGAGCATAGAAAGATTTTTGTGTGTCTGGCCCAAGGTCATGTAGAAATGCTTTAGTAGAAGTATAATTAGATGCAAGATCTCCTGAGTTCTAGTCTAATATTTAATAGCTGTCCTTTCTGTGCTCTTAATGGTAATGGGAGGCATTTACACTTCCCTAGGAGAACACTAGCCTGAAGAAATGGTTCTTTTCCAAGAATGGCAGAGAAGAATTTTGTACTGTCTGTGATGGCTTTTCTTGACCTCAGCACACAGTTAGGTAAATTTGTCTGGGCTTCAACTCGGTAATAAAAAAATCAAAGGGGTTGGAAAGTGCAATTCAGCAGTGTTGGTACAGTTAGCATTGTGAGGTTCCAGCTTGCTGTTGCTTCAGTGTTCTGAGTCATATATATTCTGTTCAAAAATAGAGAGGAATTTTCTTCCTGCTGTTTTTGGCTGCTGGCCTTTTATCAGTCCATTTTAGCAATAAAAAGTCAAGCTGGTTACTGGTGGTGTTCACATCAACAATGTGTGTGGTGCTTCCTGCAGTCAGCTTATTTTCTTCTGGGCCACAAAAGGTAAAATGCCTTCTTGCTCTTCTGCAAGCTAAGAGAGAAGAGAAACACAATTAGTCAGTGTCAGAAAGATGTGGCAATAGAGAAATCAGAACAAATGTTCATACTTTTGCCATTGTTTTCTGTTGTCAATATAATTTGTTTCTCTGTTTTCTGTAGCAGAGCAGTGCTTCCAAGGCCTCTGTTCTGCCAGAAGTGGCAGAGCACAGGAGGGCACTTCACCCGCTTATTTCCTTTATTGTACCATGTGTGCTTACCTCCATGGGGTCCCACTATGGACTGAACTGCAGCTTTCAAAGCTCAAATATGTGTTTTCACTATTTAACCTTCTGATGCCTGTATTCTTCATTAAAATGCACATTTCATGCGCTGGAGATATACAGGCAGGGATGTCACAAAAGGATTCAGAACTTCAATTAAAATTTTATAGGAAAAATAAAATCAATCTTAAAGGGGCAAAATACTTCTTTGAAGTCTCCCTAAGTCGCTTAAAAAAACCCAGCTGTGAAGTCTCTGTATATCACAGAAATATCTTTGTATTGCAAAAGATTGCCAGTTACATGGAAATTAGGTCTTTTCTTCAAACACAGCAAGTGATGCAGTTCTACTAGTGACACTGAGCATGAAAACATCTGTGTAAAATCTTTCTCAGATGTGAGGCAGTATTAAATGGTGGGTTTTTTGTTGATTTTTTAAAATTCTTCTGTTGTTCCAGTCCACATTATTAAATTTAGGTTCACTGCTATTCCAAAATGTCTCTCTTCATGAAATTTAGCAATGGTGACAAAGACAGGACCAAGCTCTTTACATAAGACATATGTTATAAACCAAATGCAGGTTGCTATAATCTACTTGCTAATAAAATTGCACAAGAAAAAAAAAAAGGTAAATGACACAATTTATTTTTCCTTGCTGAATCCAGAAAAGACATAATTGTTTAGTAATCTCACCCAATAGATGGCAGCAGCATCTTTATAATGAAATACTTTTTTAGCAAGTACAGAGATATTTGGGACAAGTTTCAGCTTCTGCCTGCCAATTGATAAAAAAAATATGGTACTTTATCTTTTAGGAAGTAGCATTATAGGAAAACGTAGCAAAGTGCATTTTTTTCTAATGGAATTTTGTCAGTTCTCCTTAATAGAATCAAAATTTCATTCACTGGGAGTGTTGCTATTCACACTAATCAAGAGGAAAAAGTACAGGTTGAATGGTTCCAAATGGTCATTGATTCCTGACTGCAAAAGACCTTGTTTCTCTTTATTGAACAAAATTTGGAAGAGGAAATCTCAGTCCCATTAGGAGAGTCAGAAATAGGTCTGCACACAATGCACATGCATGTGAATATACAAACTACACAATAATGTGCAGTCTTCAAGCTGTCAAATGACCAAAAAAAAATTGTAGGTACAAACATTTTTAAATATACTGTTGTTACAGAGCTATTATTTAAGAAAGAAAGAAGAATAGATCTGCATATTAAAGTATGTTCTCATGCTGGGAATGGTGAATCTACGTAGTCAAAGATGAACACCAAAACCATGAACATATCCAAATATAACTCCATTAATACATAATTAATAGATTTGACAACAATTATTTCCTAATTTAGATGAAAACTGAATGGTAGGTGGCTGACTTTCAAATTTTGTTTTAAGGAAAGGCTTCAAGCTCATTGACCATTCTGAATGCCAGCACTGTTATATTTAGAACAAAAAAAGGATACTCTGTTTGGGAAGTTAAAAAAAAGGTTGCTGATCACTTTTAGAATAATCTTCTCTTTCTCAGTTTGAAAATGTCGTTAATTCATTAGATTCCTATTTACCAGATATAAATATTATGGGTGCTGGTAATCCCTGATTCTGAAAATAACAGAATGTGGTTACCAGAATCACCTCACCACACACATAGACCAGAGTGTTGTTATTTTCTCCGCAATAACAAGACTGTTTAAGGCAGACTGTCATTAAAATAATTCTGCTTACACTTCTAGAAAATATCTCTACATGTTTCTTTCTGGTTTCTAGACTAGATTGTCTTTTTTTTTAAGATGGTAAAATAAATTAAACTTTACTTTGAAAATGATATAACTATCAGAAGAGCAAAGCTTGCTGTTCAGCACATCCTGTGACATTTTATGTCCTTCCCCCACTGAAATACCTTGACTTTCAACAGGGCACTTTGCATTAAGCAGAGAAACCCCTATGCACCCATAATTACAGACAGTTGTTAATTATTGTAAGCAGTGCATGATTTTGGAATAATTAAAGCTGTGAAATCCATCCTGCAATACTGTTCTTATTTAAAAGAGGAGTTTTAAAATTAGGATAATTAAGGTGAAAATATCATAACCTCCTCTCTTATTGACAAGTTAAATCACATAAAGTAAGAGTTGGCTGAATTCTCTGTTCTTTTGAAATGTTCTCTAAAAAAATTGGGGAGCTATAGTTCAGATTGATGCTTGATGCCTAATTAGTTGTGTATGGAATTGCTGTGCATGTATCTAATAGCTGGTATATGTTATATTATTAACTTTTGAATATAAGCATAGCAAATGGAAGGGACAGTTGGAAGGAAAATGAAATTAGGATTTGTGAAATTTTCCAAATATATGGTAGGGAACCCAACGACTGTTCATTTTCTATGCCCATCTTCTAGGAAAGCTATGGTAAAATTACTAATAAGCAGTTGAAATGGTAGAGCAAACAAAGAGCTTTCATACAGGAGGAGACTGCAGATCTTTAGGAAAGGGCAGGACATGAGCAGATGCATTTGGGGACTATTTGCAAGTGTCCTTGCCTGGTTGTATTGATTTTGGTACAGCAAATACCATTTTAGCTCCCCAAGAGGTCCTTACATGAAGACAACATAGAAAGTGGTAGAACCTCATTTTTGTCTCACTTCAAGATCTGTACTTTCACTGATGAATCTTCTAGACATGATGTAACATTCTATTTGTACCAAAACTTGAGACCAATTGCTTTGGTTGGCGCTGATCCCACCAAATTTTGAGTACTTAATTGAAGATCCTAATTAGCAGTGTAGTTGTCCTAGGTTCTTGTATAAATCAATAGAGAGAAGCTTCTGGAGGGCAATTCAGGCCTTCCATTAACTCAGTCACTGCAGGGTAAGAAGCTCCTCTCCACTAAGTCTTAATGATCTTTTTATTAACTAAATGGTTGTTAATGCTGTTTCACATTATAGGCGTGAGGGTAGACACCTAGCTTTGAAAACCAGACTCTTAAAGTGGTTAATTTTTTTAATTTTCGTGCCATAGCAGAATTTTTTATTTCCTCTGTCTGCCTTTTCTACCATTCTTTATATAGACCTGCTCTTAATGTTTGGGTGAATATACAGGAATCAAAACTCTGATTCAGAACATAGTTTCCAAGAAGGAAAAAAAAGAACGTGAAAAAATGTTACAACATCAGTCCTTTAAAACATCTGAAGAAGTCCAGTCTTTCCTTGAAGATCTTTAAACAGTGGCATGAAAGGTAATGGATACCTACTCTCTGCCTTGAACTGAACATAATATTCCTAAAAGTAATTTGTATTGCTCCTTGTTTTTCTAGGAATGTTGTCATTCAGGGTTTTGTATGCACACTGCATTCTCTCCCCCACTCCCAAACATAACCTCACTGCAGATAATGACCTGTGATGGATTCATTTGGTATTTTTGAGCAATTACTTTACTCATTTCTTGTGTTCCCTGCTTCAATTTCTCTGCTGGTCTCAAAGCCTAGAGAGTCTTAGACCTGAACACCAAAAGTGCAGGCATGCTTGACAAGATACTGACATCCATCTCAGCTCAATGTTCAGCTGGTGGGATCACAAATTTTCTCTTCCCTCCCTTTAGCACTGAAAAAGCAGTACTTTAGTTTTGATGTGAGGGTTTTGAATTGGTTGGACCAGGCTGGGCTTTCACTCTGAGGTCTAGCTCAGGTTGCTTGAAGTGGTACAGGTATTTTTTTTTTTTCCCTTAACAAAAGAAACAGAACATTATTTTTAGGTGCCTGAAGGGTTGGCTGGCTGAGTCACAAACCAACCCATGTAATCAGCTTCAGAACTTAATAGCATTCAAGTGAACAGGGATGCAGAATGCAGGATAACAGAAAGTCAAATGCACATAACAGCTCACTTCAGCTCTGCAATCAGACTTGCACTTTCTCAGGATGTCGTAGTCCTGCATGTATAAAATTTAAATATTAATTTTAAAAGTCTTAATTATAGCAACCAGAATAGTTCTCCTCAAAATAGTGCCCAAAATAACATAGCAAGAAGCTATTAGCAATTTACCTGATTGAGGAACAGGTAGAGGTTTAATTAGAAATGGAAAATACAGTTTGTTCCTATTTGCATAGTAAGTAGGAAAGGAATTTGCTCATTTGGGGGGGAGTTTTTACTTGTTATTCATTATTGAAATAATAGGTTATCAACAAATTCATAAAAAATAATGTTCAATGGATGAAGACAAACATATGATTTGCACCCATATCTTCTGGATTCTTGTCTGTTTTTTTTATCTGTGAATAATAGGTAAACAGATTGCAGTACGTAAACAAAGTCTTTTTAGAGTCATCCATTTTTTGATACATGAAAATAGCATAATTTGCTAATTTATTTCTCAATGGAAATAGAATTTTAATGGCAAGTAAATGCTTTGCAGGTTTGTAGTTTTGTCTCAAGCAGTGGTTGTGCAATGAATTTCCACTGGGATTTCCTGGCTTCCCATGGCTGCTATGGAGCTCTCCATACTGGCTCCCAACAGCAACCCTTTTCAAGTGCATTGCTCTTAATTTCAATATTATTACTAACAGCACCAGTCCACAGGACCATGCTATCACAAATAAAGGAAAAACAAGGTTCATTGATAATTACTGTAGAATGGAAATGAAGTTGTGATCTGATCGGCCAGGTCCCATGGATCCTGCTGTGGAGACATCACATTATAAGTGGATCAAACAGAAGAAGAATGTTTGCTCCACATTTTGTGAGTACTATGAAATTTAAATATTTTTTTTTACATCCCAGAGAAGAGCACTTCTTGATTTCTAACTACTCTGTTTCAGTTAATTCAGATATTTTCCTTTCTTCCTCCCCTACACTGAACTCAGTAATTTTCCTCTTGTCTTTAATGAGCACATTACATGAGTTCTTGTTCTTTTCTTTTCCCCTTTGCTTTTCCCACCCCCCAGTTTTCAGGATTTACCTTTCAGAATGTCATTCACAACGCAGTGACCCTTTCTTTGAGTTACCAAAGTTATTGAGCTGGTGTGAGAACTGTTAAAATACTTCCCATTACTCTTAATTTACCTTTGATGGATGCAGAGAAACTTTTTTATGATAAAAACCTTGTATCCATCTATTCAGTGTAGATGTTTGCAGTACAGTGGAGAGAACACTGAGAAGTACTGTAAAAATTGGTGTTCAGTGATCTCTCAAAAAGATGCATATTTATTTACTTGTATTGTCCAAAGAGAAACTCTGCTTGAGGGAAAATGGTTTTATTATTCTGAGAGAATTTTCTGTTTAAAAGATTCAATACAGTGGGCTTGAGGGTAGGAAAAAGAAGACCAAGCAGATTAAATACTTTCTAGCTTGGCAATTTTATTATTTTCTTGAGACTGGGATTCAAGTAGTAGTTTGTTCTGAAAAATAATCACTACATGCAAGGTAGAATAAGACTTGCAGAATGTGAGAGAAAACAGTGAGGGTTGAGACACTGGGAAATGGAAAACAGATTCATTCTTCAAAATTAAATCAGCTTCTTTGTGTGCCAAAAATAGACAGTTGGCTTTTGCACTGCTTTTGTCCATCATGGCCATAAATTTTCTTCTGGGCATGAGATATTTGGTGGGTTTTAGTGGTTGAGTCTGTCCACGAATGAGCAATTTCTGATGAAAACATTTAACTGGTGAGTTTTTTACTGGCTGAAGACACTAGAGGGGGTTACTTCAGAGCTGTACAATATCAGTGTACAACCCACTAACCTTGATCATGCTCATCCCTTAAAAAAAAACTGTGGTCACTTTTTTTTTTTTCCCTTTTTTTTCCTGCAGCTGAATTAATCAGCAAAGATTCAGTGGAAATGGTGACAGTAAATTGCATAAGCTATGTGTTGCCCCAAGCCTGGTCTAAATTAATCTTCTCTGAGCTGTGTGTCCTGAATTTAGATCACCATACTGGCCTTTCCTGTAAATACTGTAGAAAATGTAGAATACAAATACCGTGTGAAATACAGCATCAAAATAAATGATCTGTTGCCTCATCTTTAACACAAAGCTTGCCTCATAAAAATTGAAGGAGGCTTTCATGCTTTTGGAAATGGCTTCTAATGATCTCTCATAAATTAATCCTTCTTTCTGGAAGTAGAAACCAAGTGAACATTGTTGATTGCCATCAAAACAACGTGTGCTGTACAATTTACATCACTGGTCAGAAAAATCACATCAGGACTGATAAAGCTGCATCTGTTACCAAGATTAGTTTACACAGCTCTCACTTAGGGTAGATTTCCTTTTTATACAGGTGTTGAGACAACTCAGCAATGAAAATAGACAGAGTAAATATACCATCAAAAATAAAAAAGAAATAGCCACCAAAACCTAAATGGCTTTCTCTGACAGTGCTGAAACAGTACCATCTGTTTCCATTGCATTATAAATTTATATAGAAAATTGCTATGCAGTGCTATTTCTGGGTAGCTTCTCATTTGCATTTGCTTTTGTTCAAAAATGGGCCCAACTGAAAACCATCAGGCTGAAACCCACTGGACTTTGGAAGGAAGCATTCAAACCAGCCTGGGGTGTTTCAGCCTGGACCTGGATCCACAGCTAAATGGTGCAGCTGCCCACACATGTATCCTGTGTTAAAACACAGCTTTGCATCCAGGCACCACATGGCTCCTCAGATGTTCGGGCTCCTGGTCCAAACTGCCCACTTTTATTTTATTTAGCACTTTAACAATTGACTCATGATGGTGGCACAAGGCTGAGCACCCAGCTATGTTAAACAGCCTTATAATCATTTTGACTCGGGCAGCCAATGTGTGATAGCAGCAATCAGGGCACTTCCAAGGGGTACCAAGAATACAAACTCAGTTGTCTTTGGTTTATTCAGTAAAATTAAATCACTAGAACACAGCAGGATCACCATTTGCCATGGCCATGATTGTGATTAATCTCAATGTAAATCACCACCCAAAACAACTTTTCATCCTGTGGCTGGAGGAAACTGAGTTACGGCTTTCTAACCCTCTATAATAGTCCAAATCACTTGCAGGCAGAAATGGAAAAGCCAGAGAGCTTGTCAGACCTAAACTGGTGACATATTGTCTCTGTTGGAGTCAGTGCTGGGCAAGAACAGATGTAAATGAAACTCCTCCCTGTCATCCATTTCTTTCTCTGCATTATCAGTTTTGGATAGGCTTAAAAGACAAAAGATGCAGAACCAGCTCCAAAAGGTAGGTGTCCATGGTGGATATGTCTGTCTCCATGAGGAGATGTATTTGTGAAGCAAGGATTTTCATGATTTTGCTTCACAGCACAAGAAGCTTTGGATGTCTACTTTATTCCAAAAAGCCACAGCTATATTTCCTGTTCTCTCATAAAACTGAAATAATATTTTTTTATTTGGTTTAATTGTCTCCATTCATTGTTAACTTTATGGGCTTCTGAAAGGAAGAGGAAGGAGAATTCAGCAAAGATTGAATTTGCTCAAAGAAAGTTCTTTCTGTACTATTTGAGCACGCTGTTTTGTAGGGGTGCTAGAATCAGTGTGAATGAAAAACTCCTTGTGCTGTCTATTTGTATTTCTGGTAGTTAGAAATTTTTTTCAAAAATACAATCAAGTTATGGTTGAACCCCTCTCACATCTGTGGGGTGCAAAGGATTGTTTGCACAATTGCTGAGAGATATGGCAATAATATCCACACCTCTACAGACCAGCAGGAAATGTAATTTTGACAGCAGGATGGTGATATGCACAGGATGTGGGCTCCTGCTGGCTTACCACAAGAAAATTTGGATCCATCATTCCATATTCTGGGCTTAAACAGCAGCCTGGGAGTCACTGGGTGTTAGACCCTGCCTGAGTCTCCAGGGCTGGCAGGACAAGCAAGGAAAATGTTAATTTGTCTCTCCTATGTTCTCCATCTTCCAGCTGTGCAGACCTTAAATGTCTGGGTTCTAGGTTGTTATGGTATAATGTTGCATTATATGTGGTAATGTGGAAATCCAGATAAATACATAAATAGCAGATATTTGAAATTCATTGATTTACATTCAGTAAAAGATCTTGGTTACTTCTCTATATTATTTGTTAATGAACTGGAATTTTACCTTGTAAGATTCTCTAGCATTTGCTTGTTGATCAAACCACTACTTTTTAATATTTTGAGGTCATATTCACCAAAAATTTTTTATTAATGGATTTACATTTTTTTCTTTACATTGCCATGCCTCACTGATAGATTTCCAGAGAATGAAGAGATCAAAATTAATACATTAATTGAGAAACTGCAGAACTAAACCTGCTATGCATTTACTCTAAAGAACCTGAAAGTATGGAAGGCAGTAAATGTGGAAGCAGGAATATGGTGAATATAACGGAAATTCGGCATTTATCGTAGATATATAATGTTGCAAAATATTTTAGATAAATGGGTAGTTTAATTTAGCCACAGGTTTGTGACAATATGAGGGACCTCAGCTGTTTGACTGAAGGCTGTAATCCCAAATGGTGTTGAAACTGCTGTTGATTTTAATGTTGCTTATGTGTAGCCGGGTCACTGTCAGCTTTTACACCACCCTGCCTGTGTACTTTCTGAAATTTGTGCTTCATAATCTGCCTTCTGGACAATATAGCGTGGCAGCCTCAGTTTCAGACTGTGAGATGTATTCCTCTTTGGGAACTGTACTGTCCTATTTTAGTCATATCTACAGGGACAAGGACAGCTGTCTGCTGCAGAAAAGAACTTGGTGGTGTTTCTGCATCCTTGTAAAGCTGTGTCTGTAACCACAGCTTGGGCCTGCCTTGTGTCTTTAGCGTGCTTTGTTCTTGCTCAGTTTTATCCCTTGAAGTGTCTACAGTAACCAAGACCTGAATGTTAAGGACTCATAACAGAGACACTGAGTAAAACAGAGAGTAAATTATTGTCTAGGATCACAAAAAGAATCAATGACTGCTATGTCAATGAAATCAATGCACAGCAGCTTCTTCTTAGTGTAAATGCTATTCCATCTGTTAACCTGGTACTGTCCTCAGGTCATGCAATACTTGGTGAAGAAAATGTTCAGCCATATTTCCTGTTCTAAATTTGCTGTTAATAAAAATGGTAGCCATGTTATGCTTAAGACTCAGAATCTATAGACAGAGATTTTTCTTCTCACTAGAAACTAAAAATAAAACAACTTTCTGTCAGTGCTAAAGCGACCTAAAAGTCGCATTGATCATATTGAACAATGAAAGTGTTTATGTTTTATGGCTATCTTACCCATCTACAAAATATTTAGAGAAAATAAATTTACACTCCTCACAGCTGTTGGCAGCAGTAAGAAAGCATCACTAAAGCAGACTTATATTGATCATTTATGAGTTAATATTATCTGGGGGAGCGTGTCAATGTCTCTCTTACCCCCAAGACAGAGATGTGAAAGGGCAGAAGATTGGCTGCCCCCTGATAAGGAGATGCCAGTGTATTCCTCTCTCTTCCTTGAAAGCTACATCTACTTCTGGAGTTCTCAGCAGCTGGGAATAGCTGCTCAGTGTTGAAAATTCAGCATAATCAATTTTCCTTTTCAATAGGTGTCTCTTTTTTTTCCCATTGAGCTTGCAAAGAGTTGGAGAAATAAGATCTAAGGCAGATATATTTCAAGGTGAAATAGTCTCTACACTGTCCCTTAGCCGTTTTCCCAGCTCCTGAAGATGTTGAGGTGTGCATTCAGAGAATGCCACTTAGCACTGCAGCTTGGCAGGGTCATCCTAGGATATAATGCCACAATTTACTGCTGCTTCACTCCTACAGAACTGATCCTTTGAAAAAGGATAAGGTGTTTGTCTGTAAAGTTGGAAGGTCTTGTATTGCAGCAGAAAAGATTTGAGTTTTACAGGCTCTCAAAGCTGTGTCTTTTACAAACATTAGGAGAAAGCCATGAACTTGAAATCTAATTCTCAGAAATTTTAGAAGCATTTGGCATCCTAGAGGGTCTTGTCAGCCTGTTTTGGTGGAATTACTGTTACACTTTCCTAATTTTTTTCTTTCCACTATTGTGGGGAAGAAGAAACAAGTGACAAGACTAGATTGTTAAACTAGGAAAAGG
This sequence comes from Turdus rufiventris, assembly GCA_013186435.1. Classification (NCBI taxonomy): domain Eukaryota; kingdom Metazoa; phylum Chordata; class Aves; order Passeriformes; family Turdidae; genus Turdus; species Turdus rufiventris. The sequence goes on along the minus strand of PYHW01010720.1, from coordinate 20,993 downwards.
AAGGGAAATAATCACACATAGTTTTTCAACAGGAAAAAATAAATAGACTTTTTAACAAACAAAGAATGGAGAAATTATTTCCTTGCTGGATCTCTAAATGCTGTACCTCAAAATACAGGGAATATAATAGATTGGCTGTTTCACTTTCAATTTTTCCAAGATAATCTACTGAAAAAAACCATTGTCTTCCAAAAAACACTATGTAGATGGTAATAGGTCATTAAAAATATGTAGATAAATCTGAATTTGTCAATGGCCATAGAAATTAAAGGACTATCAGTCATTGTGTTAGTGATGTAATTTCTAATGTTCAAAATTTGGGGAATAACTGATTAAATACTAAAATGTATCCCATTGTAAGGACACTTCAACAAATTTGTTTATCTTTCAAGGATGTTAATGTATATGATGCAATGAAAAATTCCTTAACTGACCCATGGAAAGTGTAGACAGTTGTAGACCTGTGTCTGAACTCTTTCCCTAAAAATAATAACTGGAGTTGGCATGGGAAAAAAAAACCTCAATAAATCTTTCTGGGTACTGAATTATAGACATAGCATGTAGTGGGGAAAATGGTAGATATCTTAAACAGCCCAAATAACAAAACCTTTATCAAAATAATATTAATTTCCTTTAATTTAAATTCTTCTGGGTTTGAATCCTGAATGCTTGCCTTGATTGCTACTTTTACACTCAGTCACTTGTACTGTGCAGAATAACTCAAGTTAATACTTTGTTTTTGCATGTTGAATATAGTCTCTCATAAACAATATCATCTACTCCTTCATTACTTGGAATTATTAATTACAGCAGATTTTCAAGGTTTGATTAGGTGGCGTTTAACACTGAATTCCAGACTTATCACATTGTCTCTTTTAGGGATAATTTTGCAAACGCTTACAATCAGGCATCATTTATTCTGTGAGCTGTAAGGTACCTGGTAACAAGCTCTGTTTGTATGTTTGTAAAATTAGGACTTTACATGGCACTCTGCAACTTTTTGCTGAAATGCTTAAAATTTAAATTAAGAATTCTATTATTTTCACATTATTTAATATTAAATAAGTGCACTTTCCCCCATATTATAAATTATAGCCTTTTTTTGGTGGGGGAGAATACACAGTTGAAAAGGGACATTTCTAGAATCTAGGAAGGGGCTCAGTAGTTGAGATTTGTAGCTTTTGCACAGCTTGTATTTCCATGTTCTCTGCAGTCTTTAGAGGCGACCATTTGCCAATGTTTAAACTCTTAAATCTCTTCTATGTTTATTGATGGCCTTAATGCACTCTTCTCTTAGTAAATTCTTAAGTTTCACTTCTATTAACTGTCTGATCAATAACTTTGGCCAAATCTCTGCAGTTGTCAGAGTAGTTTTGTATGAAATCTGTGGATTTATCCCAGCCAAACATGTCTGTAGCATTTGCATCTGTCCTGGTTTTTTTGTACTTTGATTTAGCAGTAAAAATAATTTTCAAGCTAGTGTCCATAGCTGGTTTACAAACAAACAAAGGTTTTAAATCAAATTCATAAGTACAAGTACATTTCTGAGGACAGGGGGCAAATTTGGAAGAGTTGTGCACCACAGTGAGATACTAATCATAGATCATGAATCTCACAACATCTCCTGCTTAAGTGTACAAATGTTCACGAGTCTCAGATGTTTTAATTGCTTGAAATGGAGCAATTATGCATCTAAGAACTACTCCTAGACGTGCCAGTGAGGGGGTGTGATGGGAGGAGGATTTGTTATTATTTGCAGAAGGATTGTCAGCCAATATAATAATTGAAACAGTCCAGCAAGCACCCACTATCAAATCTGCGAACACATAAACCAAACATTTCACCAAAACTAGCCTGAAAATGAGTTTTCTGAACTGTTCCAGGAGAGCTTACACATAGCAAATGCATTAAAGAAAATGAGACTTTGCTTATGAACAATTCATAAATCTAATAGAACTAAGATGGTAACAAATAATCATGCAAAAGAAAGTGATAGCTCTATTACCTTCCAGTCAGCAAGGTGCATAGAAAATTTTTCATGTTGACCACCTCTTCAACTCTGTCTTTATTTGGTTTCTGCACAGTTAAATTACAACTGAAATGAAAGAAATTGGTTTACAGTTTGTCTGAGTAGCCCTAGGCTCTTCTTCATGTAATGCGTATTTTTTTGCTTTGTGAAGTATAGGACTAGAGACAGAATCATAGCATGGTTTAGGTTGGAAGGGACCTTCAAAGGCCATCTAGTCCAACCCTTCTGCGATGAGTAGGGTCATCTTCAACTAGATCAGGTTGCTCAGAGCCCCATTCAACCTGGCCTCAAATGTTTCCAGGGATGGAGCATCCACCAACTCTCTTGGAATCAGGAGCTACCACTGTTTTACCACCCTCTTAATGGAAATTTCTTCTGACATCTAGTCTGAATCCTTCCACTTTTACCTTAAAACCATTTCTCCTTGTCCTGTCAGAGCAGGCTCTGCTAAAAAGTCTCCTCCCAATTTTTTTACAAACCCCCTTTGAGTACTGAAAAGCTGCAAAAGGTCTCTCTCCTTATAGAAGAGCTTTCTCTTCT
>PYHW01010720.1:0-18297 GCA_013186435.1 Turdus rufiventris | reverse complement strand
GGGAAAATCATCCTCAGCTGTTTAAATGTTGTGAACATTTACTGAGCACCATTTTGCTCTGTTGAAATTTTCTGTGCTATTTGATACTTATTTTTAGTTTCATCCACTATTTTTCACTTGTTTCAGCAATCATAGTGATTTATGTTTTCCCTCTGCTTTCAAATTTTTATTTTTGAGACAGATTTTGTTTTGAATATGCTTAAATGTTTAAACCTATAGGAACATATCAAGGCTATTTTGTATAATCTGTTTCTCTAGGAAACATGTGGAATATTTAAACTATTTCTACTCTTCAGTTACTACAGCATTAAAGCAGTTCCTGCATTTTGGTGATATCTTGTTATGGGCCAGAGCCTAAGCTCTTTTAACCTTCATTTTTATGAGGCAAGGTTTCTGGCCATTCAGTCTTGTAAGACAATTATTTTGCATTTGTGAGCTACTCTGGAAACTGCACAGCTTCTGAAATCAGACCTGGGGCAGAGCTGAGCATCTCCAGAGGAAAGACAAGGAGGTGCACTACCTGAGAGAAAAGATTCCTGGAAGCAGGGTTGTTATTTCTAAAAGAAAATAAAAGAGAGGCACAGTGACAGTTTTCAAAATACATAGATCGTTTTAAGATTTAAAGGAATGAATTATTTTTTATATTTGTGGGGATATAAAGACATAAAGGCCTGAAACTGCAGCAAGGGAGTTTGGATTAGGTACACAGTAACTAGTGTGCTTACAATTTGCTTGTAGGGCTCAAAACATGTGTTTGAACATTTTGAGAGACTTGCTGAAATTTGTAGCTTAACAAATCTCTCTTCTCAAATTGGTTTTAGCGCAGCGCAAATCAAATTTAAATTTCACAAAATTATGAATGGCTAATTGAGGGCTACTGAGAGATGACAATGTTCTAGATGGCTGCAAATTTTTTCCCAGTGTCATTGTCTATGTCTCTGCTCCAATGCTCTGAAATGAGTCAGTAGTCAGCTTTAATTTGTTTGGTTTAATTAAATTCCACCTGAATAAATGTGTTGCGCAAATGCTGAAATTTCCTGGATGATGTCTGCAGCTGAGATCTGATTTGATCTACGCAGCCCTGGATTGTAAGCTACTCTCTTCCAGAAAGGTGTGCTCCATGTAATTACTTAAATAATAACTTAGATGAACTTGTAAAGATAATTATATAAAGAAGGCAAAGCAAAACTGCACACAGAAAACTGTTTTTGAATGTGTCATCATTCTTAGAATAAGAAAAATCATTAGCACACTAGAAGTATATTTCACTTTCAAAACAGTCTTGTTAAGTGTAGCAGCTTGTTTACTGATCCTGATACTGTCCTGTCTACATATTACATTAATTAAACTAGTGCTGTAATCGGCTAGAACAGCATTTTCTGCTAAAATGCCTTACCTTTTGTAGAATGACATTGATGAATTATATTCTTGTATATGATCTGTGATGTGAGGAACTGAAATAAATGCCAGATCATTGTTCTTCTCTTTCACACATAGTGCAAAAATGGACGAAAAATACTCCCTCTCTCCCAAATTTCCTGGTCCTGATGACTGATGGAAGTGTGGAATACTTATTTAGGCAATGAGGAAGCATGGATGCACATCAGTCAGGTAAGCAGTGCTCACAGGGGCTGGGAGCAAAAATTCCCCTTTCCAGAGTTCAGAAATTCCTTTTCTCTTGCACTATATTTTACGATATTGACTCTCCTTCAGGATCTGCATAAATTTCACTCCCATGTGTGATTTTACAGTACCTGACTGTAATTTCTGCATCAGTGTAATTTTGGAGTATTTCCTTGCATGGAAATTCACACGGGCTCCATTTTCTTTCTGCTTGCTCCTAAGATAATTTCCCTGTTACTTTTATGAATTTAATTATTTTTCTTTTGAATCCTTGTTTTGTAAGTTCTGTTTAATCTACTATAGTCTTCCAAATAACTTTATTGCCTAAAAGTTGCAAAGAAGACTTGACCAAAACTAATGGCAGATAAGTAACTAATGATTTAAGAGGTTACTCTACTCCCAATTTTTTTGTGTTTATCTAAACTACTGTAGGTCAGAAATTTCTGTACTGCTGTAGAAATATATTTTTAATATTTGCTCTCATTATGGTGATATTTTCATTACAAATTTAATTAAAACTTGCCTATACTTTTACTGAAATTTAGAGGGAGTCACGAATGTTTTCATAATTATAAAATTTAGAATAATTAACACCTATTGCTAAGAAGTCCTAGATAATCTTTTGACCTTCTAACACAGAAGAATGGGTGTAAGATATGGGAAATGCTTGGTTTTCTATAAAATTCCATATCTATTTACATAAAAATAACAGCTGTGAATTTAATTTTCCTCTAATTTCCTGTGTGAGAGGCCCTTGAAATCATCATTGGCATAGACACATAAAATTTCATAAAGGTTTTTTTATTTGCATGCTGAAAATAAAGTCCAAATTACTGAGTGCAAGATTTGGAACAAGTTGCACCGATCCACAGATCATGTCTCCCAGGAAGTTTACCCCCTGGAGGTTTTTTTAGCTTTCTGAACCTTGCCCATTCCTCATGTAATGAAGGTAAATGTAATGTAACCTCCATGTAATGGTGTAAATGCCATTCTGCACATGGTGGCACCCCGAGGTGCAATGGGAAGATGGAAAGAAGGGAGTGGCTCCTCCTGGAGTTCTCCAGACTGGTGGCAGCTCAGAGGGGAGGAGTGCACTGGCAGTGTGCATGCATAGGAGGAGAAATAAATAAAGAGGGACAGGATTGTGGATAGACTTGGTGCCTGGTTGGATAGGCAATAAAGCCCTGTGGTTTTATAACCAAAATCTGCAGGTTGATATTCCAAGGGGAGTTTGGAAGTCAGTGAGTGCTCTCAACAGTTGCTTCACCAAGGAAACAGTGAAAGACTTTGAACTATTATTATGCTTTAAATATGTGTTAAGAAAAATGGATTGATTTGGTTACTAGTAACAGGACCAAATTCAATTCCTGGAGTAAAGTAATAAATATTGGGTTTAGACACCACTCAGAGATCAGTGAAAATTAAATTGTACGGGTGCTCGGAGAGCTCCATTTTTCAGCATTTCCTCCCCAAAGGGCTGTGTGCTTTTGCATTGGATTAGGGCAGCCACTCAACCTGAGGCACATTTAGTTGATTCACTCAGGTGACTGTATTCCTTCTCCCTGAGCTACATCCTGTTCCCCACTTCATGACACGACTATTAGTTTTGTTCTTTATGGAACTATTAACAAAAATGAGAAAGAATCTATTACTGTGTTTAACTTCCTATTTCCACTTTGTTCTCCCACTTCAACACAATTTTCTCGAGTAATTTAATTCATTCTGTAAGGAATAGGGGGGAGCAGCATTTGCTCAGTGTGTTCATCTGCTTTACTAAGAGGTGTGGGGTTAGTTTTTATTTTAGTTGCTATGTCCCTTAAACCTGCATGCATGCTGCACTTTCTCAGCATGAATTTCACACTGGTTTCCTTTCTGAGATTCACTGGGCATCCTTGAAGACAGACCTGGATGCTCCATGTTTTTTGTTTCCACTATGAGGGAAAGGGCTTGCAATGATAGTTCTCTGGCTAAGGAATATCAGGGGACACCAAGTATGGATGTGAGACAGCCTCTCCCAAAAGAAACCCTACAACACAATAAATTAGTGATGTAGCTGCACCCACTGAGCTCACAAGCAGCTTAATTTAATTTTCCTGGATTTGTGTTTGTGGCTTACTATTGTGTTTATTAGGGGTTCCTAGAAAAAAGATTACCCTTGTTAGTGCCAGTCAAAGCCTGACAAGTGCTACATGTTTGTAATTGGGTGGTCAAGCTCAGCTGGATTATCTGGCAAGGATGGTAAACAGTTTAGGACAGAAGAAGTGAAAAGGATAAAGTGCCAATGCCTTGCTGGATGTCACTGGGTAGGGGTGCCCCTATTGCTTAAGGAAAGAGGCTGTGACATGCCCCCACATGCCATAGGTGTGATGTGGAGAAGGAGACAAGGGAGGGCATGCACCACACCTGAAAAAAGTCTTGTAGGAGAATCCTCACCCACAAATTTTAATAAAGGTCAGCATCTTGTCATTTAACCCCATTATGAATATAGATGTCACCACCACTTGGTACTGAAGAGAGAAATATAACAACGTTCTAATGCTCTAATTAAGAGAGTACTTTTCTAGCAATGCTAAAACAGCTTCCTTACTTTCCTTTCTTTGTAATCTGTTAATAATTGTGACATTTTTCTTGGCTTTAACTGTTTGTCCCTGAAGGCATGTTAAAGATCCCCTGTGATTACAGCAATGGGAATCATGTTGCTGAAGTGATGGTAGCACAGGCACTTATTAAAACCTGGCCCGTGCTGTTTGTAGTTGCTTAAGACTACACTTTACAAAACTTAAAGTAGAATTACATGAAGCCTGACAATTAGAAATTATGCTATAGCCCAGGTGTTGGGTGAGAATTAGAGAAGCAAGCATGGACTGTCATAACATCTGAAAACAGAAGTGGTGGTGGACTGCTTGATGGTGCATTTAACAGATTGTTGGTTTTGTGGCTGGTGTGACGCAGTTCTCTTGGCAAACTGTGTGCACAAAAAGATCACATGGTGCAGTGTGCTGTTTGAATGTTGGTCAGGCATTTTTGGTGTTTGTCTGCTGTTCTCAAGTCGGAAGTGAAAATACGATGCCACTTTCTTTAAGCCTGTCCATCTGAACAGCATTTTAAATAAATACTTGACATGATATATGTCAGAAGAGAACAGAATTGCTCTTTGACTGTAACAGGTTTACACTGACTCTGGAATCAGCAGCTTGTGTTTGTCTTGTAACTTACACAGCAATTCTGTTTTCACCTCTGGTGTTTATACTCCTTTCCCTTTCAGGCAACTGCAAAAGCCAGAAAATAGCCTTTGTGAAAATATTGCTGAGATTTAGAGCACCAGAGCAATCTCATTATCGGTTTACATCCCCAGTAGGAAATCAGAGATTGTTCAGCACATCAAACAGTGGAGTGGGGCATGTAATGTGCAGACCAGGGGCCAGATGGGACCTGCTCAGTTATGTGATGTGGTGTCCAGCTGCCCTCTCCCTGTATCCAGGGGATGGGACAGAGCAGCAGAGCTGCTGCCTGGTGCTGCTAATGAACCTGAACCACCATGCATTATTTTCCATCTGCATGCCGAGTATGGTTATGTGCACCTGTAATAAATGTCTAATGTTTATATGGAAACTGGTCATGGCCCTTGGGTTCCTCACAAGGAGCCTGTATCAACTTCAGGACAGCAAAGGGAATCTTGGTAGTGCTGGGATGAGTGCATGGTGCTAGAATTGCCTTGCAGTGTGAGCCTGGGCTGCTCTTTGCTTAACAGCTACGGAGGAATGGAACAGAAACCCCTTTAGGTCATCTTTCACACTCAGCTCTTGGGTACATGCGCAGGAAGGGAGGCAAAGAACATTCTCACTGTGCATATTTTCAGTGCCTCAACCCTTTGAGTTCAGCAGACATGTACATATAAAACCCCCACTACATCACCGAGGTCTTCTTGATGGATCTGCAAATGGCGTTACACTTGTCGAATTTTTATGCTGTGGAAAGAATTTTAATTATTTTAATTACTGTTTCTGAGTTTCTGGGAAATATACTCAGAATCTTTCATTAGTGCATCCAGCTGTGCAAATGAAATATATAATCAATATAAAATGGTTTTGTCATACCCTGTTTGAACAACGATCTATGATAGTTTAAAATTCAGAGGGTTCTTCTGTGATAAAGTTCTATTAATGCTTTCATTAACAAGAAATTACATTACAATGTCTGTGGGGCTTACTTCAGTGAAAGGACAATTTCTTTGTTGGTAATTTGGTCTTGACGTTACTCGCCTCCATTCAGCTTCCCAAAATGACATTTTTCTAAAAATCAGTGCTAATGCAGTAGTTAACCTTTCTCAATATTATTTAAGAAGATAATGCAGAGATACAGTCACACAAATAATTACACCTTGAAAACCTCCATTTTAGCCACTGCTGCAAAAGTACAGCATGACTTCTGCCATAGTACTTTTAAAATGGGAATAATGACCTTGGAATTATAAAAGAGGGTTAATTGGCTGAAATACAGAATGTGAAGATTATTTTTTGTAAGAAAAGGAAGCATGTAAAGATATTGTCAAAGCATTTGTACCAATTTCACTTACTTTTGGAAAGGAACAGGATTCTAAGGTCCTTTATATTATTTCTTTTATGATAAAAATAATATGGAACAAGATATGATGGAGGGGTTACATAACTGAAAGTTGTACAAATAGTTTACTCAAGACAGCCCTCAATTTTCCTTTATTTTATTTATTTATTGTCACCAAAATGTTACAAAAGAAATGTCTTCCCTCTTTTTGGCAGAAAAAAATCCTAGTGTGACCCCTCTTAGGCAAATTATGTCTTTGCCTGGGGAAAGCAAAGTGTGTGTGTGTGCTTTGATCCATTGGGGAATTATGAGTGACAGGTACTGGAAACTGAACTTCTACAGTTTAAAACATGGGGAATATCCATCGATCTTGACTTGCAGTGTCACTTCAAAAATGAGGTGAATGTTGCAGGGGTTTTGGTGTCCTGGCAGACTTTATTGCCATAAGTCACTTCTTCAGTGTCTCCCAAAAGTGCAGTATTCTTGAAAATGGACACCTGTAAAATGATTAATTCATGTTGTGCCTTATTTGAGTCTCCATTTATGAGGTTAGGCTGTTTTGTTTGCTAGCTGCTGTTGACAGTCATGGGGGATAAAAAGCTTCAATTTCTTTCACATGAAAGCTAAAATTCTTATCCAGTCACTGGATTCTAGGAGCTCTGATCAGCTATAGGGGGACACTTAATAATCAAAACCCTTAAACAGATATGTCTGGTCTCTTACAGGAATTTCAGTGAGAATGAAAATAGTTCTGGTGTATCATGACCAGTGAATGAGAAGAGATTCTGTGTTGTGAATCCGTTTTGATCTGCTCATAACAATGGATGCTAATGCTATATGAGTGAACGAGCTGGGGATTCCTTTCCTCTAGATAAATCCTAGTGTCATCATGGATGGTGATACCAAAATTGGTCAGATAGAATCTTTCTAAACACAGTTTTGAGTAGTAGAAAGCAGATATTCTTTATTGCAGGGTGCTGGGCACTCAGGGGTCATTTCCTCTAATCGAGTGTGGGAGTGTCCCATAAGAAATTTTTCTCATACACTCAGGAGACTTGAAATGAGCATCCTATAAATGTTCACCATCAAATTTCACAGGGCTACAAGCTGCAGAAGACCAGGCAATCAGGGAATCCTACTGCTCCTGAAAGATTATGTGCCAACACCTATAATTAAAAGTCTGGTAGGAGAGTATCACGCCACTGAAATTTTTTGGTCTAAGCACACAGTTTGCAGTACAGAGAGGTCTGATGGCCAGATTGCTGCCATCAGTTCTCTGCACTGTTTTCACTCACATTATTAAAAAGCTGAAGTGCACTGCATAGTTCCTAGTTAATTTTTAAGAGGCAGAAAAAAACTGGCAAAGCATAAAAGGCTCAAGTATCTGCAAATCAACCAGATAACAGCACAGTGTAAAAAAGGAGCTAAATATTTTATTAATATTTCAAGAAGTTCTTGCTCTACTGCTCTATGAAACTATCCTTTATTTAACCTTTATTTTTGTCAGAGCGATCTTGAGAAGTGCCAAATATAAGAGGATGCATTTTCATTGTGTTTAGCAATGTCACAGAATGAAGGTAAGTATTAAGAATTGGCATAATCTAAAAGCCACTCAATTTAAAAACAAAGAATGCATGTTTTTGTAGATGATCATGCCAGGAAAATAGCATTGGGAAATTAATATCTGTCTCTGAACAAAGAGGACTCTTTGAAAGCAAAAATAGATATAGCAAAGCAATGAATACAATGAAGACATCAAAAGACCACAAGAATGATTACATCAAATCAAAAGAGTTTAAATATTTTAAGGTGCAAGGCAGATCAAAGGCTTTTAATGGTATCAAAACTGTGAAGTCTATGAGGAAAATAAGATGCTAAGAAGCAAAGGTTAGTTAGTGAAAATGTAGCATACCACCATTTAAAGTGAAAAATTAAATACAATGTTCTAGGGTAAGCCAAAATATTTAGTATTAATAATCCTTTCATCTTTCACTAGATTAAATTAAAATATAAATAACAACTGAAAATTTATGATATTATTGAATTTGTCATCATGGTTATGCAGAATAAAAATACTGATTTCTAATTATTTAAACTTCCTTGAATGCAAAAATAAAAGTAATGGAGAAAAAGAAATGAAGGACAGGATAAACAGTGAGAAAGCCTCTGCCTTGGCTTCAGGAGAGTGGAATTAAGCATTTTACTGGAGAATTTGTATTGATGACAGTGTTAGGGCTAGCCCAAATGGAAATAGGCTAGAGGAATATTTTATGATGTAATCATAGTGGTGAAAAAATCCACACTAGGAACTATCTGTTCTGTGAAAATATTTTGGTTCACTAAGGTGATTTTACTGTTTTGTTTTATAAAAATCTCATTTTCCCTTGCTGCTTCTTACCTCGGTATAGGTCTAAGTACTGTTTGTCCAGAAAATAAGCAAGATATAAAAATATTTACTTGAGAAGCTGCATTTAAACACAATTTACCATTTATTTTTGTCTCCACAGCTCCAAACCCAGGAATTACAAAGCAAAGGGATAGACTTTTAAGCTTATTAAGAAGGGTTGAATGTGACATTTTTCTGCATCTAGACAAAGCTTCCAAACCATTCTCTTGTCCAGTCCCCAGGAACTCATTGCTTGAGGGTCTTGAAGATATCACTTGGTTCCTTTGGACCTGGGTCATGGCAGGATCCTGCTTCACATTTATCACTGGTACAAGTATGTATGGATTCCACATTTCTCTTTCCTTCTTGCCACCCTCTCTTTTGCCTCACTGTGCATGTGGTTGCTCAGCATGTGACGAAACACTAAATTCTGCAAGAACTACACAGTCAGTGTAATTCATCAGACACCTTGGGGGACGGGGACACACCACATGGAGGAGGGAGGTAATTTCTATTTTCTGTTTTGAAGGTATTAAGAGTAAACCTGTGTTTTACAGAGCAAGAAACTGCTATAGTGGGACCTGAGAGCCGCTTGGAGAGGCTGATGCAGTCTGTAATGCTCTATTACATTACAGACAAAGAAATGCAAGCAGTATGAGAGTATAGTCTGTATCCATTTGTCCATTGTCTCTAATGAAATTAAATAATGCAATGGGACCACATGTTGGAAGAATAAATACACAATACAATTCTTAACAGTGTGAAGATTAAGATAAAATGTTTTTTTTTCCTAAAGCTTTCATCCAGGGAAAAAGAGCTTCCTGCTTGCTTCAAGTAAGATTAGCTGGAAAAATCCTGTCATATACCTAGAATAAAGTCTGAGAGGCAACAGGCAAATATTTTAATGTGGAAAGATTTGTATTGGTTTTAATTAAGCAATGGCATTTTTGTTGAATGTCTTTAATCTTTAATTACCACCCAAAAGCACTGAACCTGACATGGGTTATTTATTGAGTCACTGACAAATACAGTTCAAGATTTTCTTATGAATACTTCATACAGAAAAAACAGGTCCTCACTGGATACAACAGTAATTTTTAGAAATATAAGTGTTTCAGGGTCCTAATTTGAACACAGGAAGGCAACTGGAAGAATCCCAGTGGCTTCCATGGGAGTTGGCTCATGTCTCTACTGAGTGTTAGAGCTTATAGTAGCTAAAAAAATGGTTTTTTTATGACTGAAAATGTCCCAAAAAATCAAAATGTGTCACCGAAGAGCACCCCTGAGTATGTGTTTGGTGGCTTTCATGGTTTTTTAGGGACTAGATTTAGGGTGATGTGAGCCCAGAGCAGCAGGAATTGGGGCAGGAGCGCAGGGCTGAGGAGAGTTACTGCTCAGGCAGCTGAGAGCAGCCTCAGGGTGATGTTGGTGCTGGGGACTGTGTGCACCATCCACAGTTTGCCAGGTGGACTCCTCTGAAAGGTTATCAGTGTACCCAAGCCTGAGAACCTGTCTCTGTCATCCCCTGTCTGTGAGAATCCCTTCTGATAAAATACAGACTTTTTATCTGTAGGATGGGGAATTTATTCTGTAATCAACTGTTTCTACTTCTGCTGGCATAAGCCCAGGTTGAAGGCCCTCTAAGCCGAAAATCTGCCAACTAGGAAGTTATAATGGGAAAAAACAGCTGCTGTTTTTCATACTGAAATCCTGGGCATACTGTGGAGCCCAAACTGTGATCTTAAGTTTTCCTTTCCTGGCAGAAAGCTTAAAGATGCGTGAAAGTACCAATACTGCTTGCTCACCAGAGATCATACCCCAGAAACATGCAGGGCTTCTTTAAGACTCAAAGATAGTTCTCATATGTGCTCCAGATATGCGATTTTAGCTTCTAGACAGTGTTACCTTGCATGAGAACAGTCATCAGTCAGAAGGGAGGAACTTTACCCACACTCCAGAGAAGTGTAGTTTTCTTTATTTAGAACCTGTCTCCTGAGTTTTCATGAAAGAATGAAAAAACGTTTAAGACTTGGTGAACACAGGATATGCAACATTTCAGAGGTGGGAAACTTGTCTCTATTTACAGGGCGTGTTCCTAAGGGTTTGCATCTAACCTTTCCTGCTGGAGTCAGTAGCATGTCTGATAAACCTGACATATTCAGCAAACTCTGGCTAGTAACTGTGAAGAAAATCACCTTATGAATAGCCTTAAAAAAAATCCAGTTCTGTTTAATATCCTTAATAATTTTCAAGCAGTGACTCCTGCAGAACAGAAACAATAAAAAACAATTATTTAAGTTATTAAAAGCCTGTTATGTAAAAGCTTTCAATGGGTTTTGAACTCTTTGGGTCTACTTTGGTCCAGGATTTCCAGCTTTTTACAAGATCAGGTCCCAGGTATAAGACTTAGCACTGCATCTGTGCCTACTTCATTTAAAGTTACAACAAAAAGAACCATCTAGAAATCCTGATAACATTAGCCCAGGGAGACCAAAATGGCAGCATTACTTTGAGCTGCTTGTGCCTTGTGCTGCCGGAGATACCAATTTCCTATTTTAAGTGATAATATGCCATTTTTTTCTTTCCATGGGGAAATTGTTAGCACATTGCTGTGTAGTAGCTTGTCCCCAACCAATTTCCAGAGCAATGTCTAACACTGGCCTGTGGAAGTTTCCTCCCACTGAAATGCAGAATGAAGTTTACTGAAGGAATGATATCTATGGTTTGATTGCTTGTCCACTGAAATTAAATTATATCTCTCTATTCAGTTCATTATGAATAAAATTAAGATAGAATCCAGGAAAGATAATGGAGTTTCAAACGTGTGGAAAATCTGGGGAGTGGGGACCCAAAGTAGAGAATATTTTGGTGAGAATTTGGGAAACAAAGTGTGTGCCCATACAACCTTTTTGGAGTGAGACACAAGTTTTTGTGCCTCATTTCTAGGTTGGCCAGGCATTGCATTCAGTGTGTCATTATGCTTCAGCTAGTAAATCCTACTGCAAAATAGATGAGAGCTAATTGGGCAGGGTATCTTAGATCAGATAAACCAGGTCTGGCACCTAGGGAACTTAGTTCATCAGGACAATGAGCTAAAGATAACAGGGAGTAAGGTTTTAAGAGGTTCTAGAAAATAAAGTGAAAATGGAATTAAACACTGCTGTATAGTCAGGGATTCTAAATTAAAATATTTCTGACATTAATCAGTATCTCAGTGCTTAAGTTTGCAATATAACCTTTGTCTTTAGCACTGGCTGTACAAATTCTTATACATACGTCCCTATCTTGGCTTGACAATTTAAGAAGAACACTTGGTAACTTTTAAAGTAAAAAGCAGATTTATAGGGTATCATATAATTCAGGATGGCAAGTATATGACAGATGGAAGCACTGTAAAATCTGCCTTTATCATCATTTCACTTTGTCGTGCTTTGGAACTTCTTGGTTTTATTTCCTCTGCATGGCACAATTAATTAAATTTCCAGGATTCTTCTGGCTTTATGTAGTAGCTCCTTTTTGATGAAGCAGAGATACAGAATTCCACTGGAGAGAGACATATATGGCTCTTTACCGAGCAATTTATTTTTGCCCTTAAGTTTTAGGATGGTTATGACTAAAAGAATACACTTCTCCCTTATGTACAAAAACTGTCTTTACAGAAATATACACATATATGCATTTGTGCAGGGAGTAATCAAGAAGCAGTGTACGAATTAATTACTCAAAATATTCTAATAGGCTGTCCCAAGAAGGATGGTTAATCTTTGATTAGACTTCCTACTCATGACTTAGAATAGGGACTACATATTTCATGATATATAGGATAAATCTATATTTAGGTTTGCAAACATTAGCTCTATTTATAAAATTTTAAATGTGGTCTTAGATCCTCTAAGGGGGAGTTTAATATAGATAACCTCCTCATGTGTCTTTCAAATCTAAATATTGATGAGCAGTGCTCTCAGTTATTTCAACATGAATATTCCTAGCCTATGAAAGGTAATGATTGAAATGCCAATCTACATCTAAAGCAAGACAGCAGCTTTGCCAAAGTCCACAAGGAGATTTTTAAAGTATGTTTTTCAAAAATATCAGCACTATATACATATGCTATTATTACTGTATGTTTGTATCTTAATACATAATACTGCATATTATTTTATTATGGACACAGATTGCCACTGTAACTAAGTTATGAATACATTTGTATTTGTGGACTTTGGTCTGTATTACAGTTTATGCAGTGCAACATACTCAGGAGTAGTATCCACATTAAATATTGATAATTCTGATATTCACCAGTCAAATATTCATAGGAGGATGTCTCTATCTGTACAGCAGGTGCTTACTTAATGGCAGAAAAGTGGTGGTCAGTAGCAAGTTAAAAGCAATGTCGATTTTGAATTTTCAACCCCTTGTCTGTTTAGCACCCAACTATTTGGGAGCTGGATCTTTGCCATAATCTCTTACATTCTTATCAGAAGGATGCCTTGGGGCTGATAGGGTCTTGAAAAAAGGAAAAGGTTTTCTTTAACATACATTATTAGAAATGTTTCTCTATTTCTAATTTTTTCACTCTCCTTTAGGGCATGTTTGCCATGAGCTCTGAATTCTGTTATTTCCACTTCAACATTTTCATTACATGTTCTTATTTGAGTTCCTTCTGTGCTGAGTCTGGGAGCATGACTGCTTGGGAGCTTTATATATTCTAGAGTCTCCTTTCAGCTGCCATCATGTTAGTGGCTACAAGAAGAAGCCTGCTGGGCTGCTGGGTGTAGTGACATTTTAGGTTATTTGGCAACAGCAACCACACTATTCTTGTTTCATATTCAGGAACTGCAGAAACTTAATTAATATGGAGGGTGCTCTTTCAGTCATCCCACCCCAGAAAGAAGCCTGGGGGTTTTGCCCCAAATTCTCATTTGTTCTGTGTATCTATATCCAAAATAGCAGCTTTGAATTCAAGATTGATAACTGTATTAGAGAATGAATGCTGCCAAGGAAAGTGCTGCCTGGTGATTGTAATAGCATTGATAGAAAAGACATTACAATTAACACACAGTGTTCCCCCTGACTCCCCAGCTCAGCCCAATGGAACCTCTGTGAGACAAAGAAACTGCACAGTTTTCTGTCCCAGGGTCATTCAGGGAATGAGTGCTAAAAATGGAACATAACTCTTCTGAGGCTGGAAGTCAATACTCACTATT
This sequence comes from Turdus rufiventris, assembly GCA_013186435.1. Classification (NCBI taxonomy): domain Eukaryota; kingdom Metazoa; phylum Chordata; class Aves; order Passeriformes; family Turdidae; genus Turdus; species Turdus rufiventris. The sequence continues at coordinate 4,518 of PYHW01010720.1, read as the reverse complement.
GCTCAAGTGGTGCTGGGAGGATATTGCCTGGTCCTGGGGCACCCAGGAGCAGTTAAGGAGATAGAAAGCTTAGGCTCTTGTTTTTACAGCAGGGATAAAATGGCCTCCAAGGTGTTGTTAAAAAGATTCTCCTGAAAAGTTCACATTTCATAAGATTTATATACGTATTCGCTTATTCAGAACTTTAATTAAAAATTGTAGAAGGTCCTTTAGTTCATTAATTGAAGATGTTTCCCCTGTAAATGAGAGATTAATTTATGCCTGTTTTTAATTGTTGGATGCCACCACAATTGGTGCTGCATAAAAATACATACAGTACATAGAATATGAATTAAAACAAGTGCATAATTATAACCACATCAGCCTAAAGGCAGGAGGCATTTTAATATTGGAGTCTGGTAATGGTCCATGAATTTAGAAGGATTAATTTTTCTGAGACAGTTCAGAAGTATTTAGCCTTTATTCTGCCCTTATTTAAAATGCCTCATATAATACATCTCAGTATTTTACATAATTTAAACTTTCATAAGACATTTTGTTCTCACTCTGTAAGGTTCTTCAACATACTGAAGCACTGCTAAGATCTTAAGTCTACAAATCATAATCTTTCCAAACAGATCCTTTGTTCTGAGGCTTTGCATTGGTAATCAGTAGTATCAGTGCCTGTTGTGGATCAGCTTGCTCATTTGGGGTGATGCTTCTCTCATGGAAATAGGAATACACTTAGATACAGAGGTAGGGGTGTATATATGGATAAAGGCATTCTGCACTGGTCAGAACACCTCAGTTACCAGTTGAGCATTAAAGTGTCATGGAAAAATGCTTGTATTCCTTACACCACAGTATTATTTGGGTGGCAAATATGCAGCAGAAAGCAGAGTTTGCTCCAGTGACAGAAAAATCAGACAAGATCAAGTGTTTTTATGTTCTCAGGAATTAGATAACATGTATGAACTCTCTGCCTGTTTAAGAACACACACTACAGAGGGGCACTGGTTCAGCAGTGAGACTGCTGACCATCAGCAAAGTATTTCACAATATGTGTAATTTTGAACCTTGTTCCAGTGACTGTTCAAGGGAATTAACTATATAGCTAAAAATAAGTGTGTCTGAGACCTTTTCTAGCCTTGGCTCAGGTATTTGCAGGAGCCTTTGTGGCTGTGAGGCCCTTGCTGGCCTGAGTGCATCACAGCAGATTGCATAGCTGTTGCAGTAATGTGCTTGAGTAGCTATCAGGAGGTTTCAAGAAATTTAGCAATAGAAGAAGATGTAGTGAAATGAAGAAAATTCCTAAGGCAGAAAGAAAAAAAAAAAAAGAGAATCCTTAGCAGTTGTAAAAGTTTCACAAGAGAGCTGAGGTTGTATTACTGTAATAATTCCATTATTAACTTTTTGATAGATGCTTTACATATGAATATTAACAGGGGATAGCCTGGATTCAAGATATTCACAGAGCATGGAAACATCATCTCAGGTTCCTGAATGCATCTGTCAGCATATCCTTTGATCCTGATTTGTAACATGTCTTCTGTTTCACTTCTGGGTTTCTGGGTCTTTCCTCTACAGAGTCGTCCGACTCCAACAGATTACTTCAAAATACATGGTAGCTTTGTGATGTGAACAAATATCTACTGAGATCAGGTTCTTTAAACTTTATATGAATAGGAAATTAGGTAGAAGGAATTCTGGTATGCCTGCACATCCCTCAGCATGCGAGTTTTCTCTACATTAGAAAGCAAATCACAATCAAAGAGCCTTACACGGATTTTAGATTTTGACCTTGGGCAAGTTACTGAGGCCCTCTGTGTTTTGGTTTGATGCTCAGATTCTTGCATGTGCAAAATGCTAATATTCTGTACATCAAGGTGTACATATTTTTCTCTGTCTGGGAACATGAATCCCAGAGAAGATTTATTTTTTTTTAAAACTTTTTTCGTTTTTTCTTTCTCTTGGCCAGTGCTGCACACACCTACTCCATGCATATTTCCAATCCCTGGATGTTTTGTTCCTATCTGCTGCTTTAGTACAAGAAGTCAGTTTGAAGAAGAGAGGTCCTGAGTTTTGCCTCCCTGTTTAAACAGAGCTCTTAATTGGGTTTTCATCGTGGCTGCAACAGGTTTTGTAATCCCAGAGTTCACAGGCTGCCTCTCCTTTGGCTATGAATGCTTCTCTTTCTCCTACAGGAGGAACAGTTAACTTTATTTTTTGCCCCTCTGGAAAATAATAGTATGACCTGAGAGGCTCTTTTTTATCGCAACTTTCTCACTCTTAAAACTACAACTGGGGATTTTGTGCACAGTTTTGTGCCTCTTGTGATATTCTGAGGAGTTTCAACCACTGAACTGCTGCCCATTTGATGGTCCCCTCAGAGACTCCCACTCCAGGCTCTGTAGGATTTGTTGACTTTAGAAAATGCTCTTGTTTATGTTCCTTTCAGTCTTGCCTTCCCCATGCTCACCCTGCCAAGTGGTTATAATAGCAGTTTTTTATTCTTTTTTTTTCAAATATGATTTTAGGTATAACAAAATTCTTTCTCTGATGGAAGGAGAGAGGCAGAGTTGCCTGCATCCTCTGCTTAGCTAGCACCACCAGTCTGAGAGCCAGCCCAGCCTCCTGCCAATGACTCCAAGATTTGAAAGAGCCAGGCTCAAAGAGAAGGACCCAAAAGGAAAAGAGAAATCTACTTTTCTTGACTTCTCTGCCAGCACCAGCAGAAGCACATGACTGTTTCTTACCAGGATGTGGAGGAACAGGTAAGTAGTTTGGGCATGGCAAAAACCACAAGATCACAAAGCTGCCCAGCAGCTCCTGAGGAGAGCCTGTGGTGATGAGAGACCTTATCCTTTCCAGATTCTGCCACAGAACATTCTCAGGATTAAGAATGTTTCATCCCTTCCCCAAGAAATTATGCTGGTCGCTTAAAGAGCCTACAGAGGTGAGCAGCTGACTCTGAGTGTCCTGTTTCCAGCATTAAAAGAGGAAAGGTAACTGCTCTTAATTTGGTTTCTTTTGCTAAAGTTCTTATCTTTTCCTAAATAAAAAGCAAACTGTGAAGACAGGGTTATTGTTATTTATCAAGTTATGTGTAGGGTTAATCAAGAGTTCTCGTTAAAGTAGTCCATCCTTTTCCTTCCAGGCTTCCTGGAGCTTCTGGGTTTGCATCTTGAGCTTTTCCCCTGTATTTTAAGCTTTCCAAATGTTATTCTACGGTTTGGGTACAGTTTTTAACATTTGTAATAGACTTGTGTCAGCATAAAGGAACTAATCCTCCATCTTCCTGGAGAGCCTATCCCAGCTAAGAAGATAAGTTGTGTCTGGGATCAAGAGTTCAGCCTGCAACTGTCCACAGGAGCTGATTGGTGACATCATGCCTTCTCTCAGCAGCTTGTTTTATACAGTTATGGCTTTCCTAATTAGCTCCTGTTAATTCCTCTGCCTCTCAGCACTGCTTAACTTTATGTTGACTTTTCAGTACTTTTAGCTTGTTTCTGAAGCCAGGGACAGATTCTAATTTGAGCAAAAGCAGGTTTTTTCCTTTTCTTTTTTTTTTTTTTTTTTTGTATTTGCTCAATGTCTCTGAAACACAATTTTTATTGATGGGAAAAAGTAAGGCAGAGAATAAATTGCAAGACATTTTGCTCTCCTTTAATGTCCTAAAAACAGTGGGGGATGAACAGATATATTTGCTTGTATTCAGAGATACATTTTATTTCTTTCTATTCTTTCAGTAGGCAATGCATACTGATATTATTTATGAAGCAGAAAAATATATATTATGCCATGAAATAATACTGTTTTTCATCTAGGAAAAGTTGTCTTAGTTGTTTGTGGTTTCCTGAGGTAAACATAGGACTTCCTTATGCTTTTTGTATTGAATGGAAAATTTATTTTAATTATTCTTCCTTAGCTTGGATTGTCAGTTTAAATTCACCTGCTGAGTACTCTCAACTGGTGTTGGCATCTGTATTCATGCTTGAAGATGTCCATATTCATTACTGGATTTCTTTAGCTTAACAAAGCTTGGAATTAAATGCAGCCCACAAAAGTGTGCATTTATCATTCTGCGATGCACTGAGAGCTAGTGCTGCTGAAAGAAAGGATTGTTTCAGGCTTTAAGAGTCCAGTGTGCTTATGAAACTCTGGCTGTTTGTGGTGGAACCACTGTAACAACAACATCATTACCATCTGTGGCCTCGTCAGAAGCTTCATAGCTGGATGTTTAGCATTTCAAAAATCCTACAGATGTTGCTGTTGCATTATTCATTTAGTTAGAAACTGCCACAGCTGTGTGCTTTCCTGTAGGTTCTTTCAAGCAATCTGGCAGCAGACCCTAGTTTGAGCAGGGCAGAGTACAGACTGCAATTTTGATGGGCATGGCTCTGGTGCACATGATTTGTGCCTAGCTGGAAAACTTACCATCTCTGAAGGAGAAAAGTGGAAAAAGCAAATTGTCCCCGCACCCCAGCGGTTTCAGGGTCCCAATGACAATGCCATGGGTTGAAAATGAACATGCCTTGT
>PYHW01010719.1:59532-103986 GCA_013186435.1 Turdus rufiventris | reverse complement strand
TGGAGGTGCTGCTGATGGAGGTGGCTGTGCTGGTCTTCTCTGTGGTCACAGATGGCACAATGTGTGGCACAGCTGACTCTTCATGGGTAAAGGCTGTCGGAAGGAAAGCACAGGTCTGTTTTTTATTGCTTTCTTATGGGAAATAGGGTTATAGACTCATGTTTTGTAGCTTTTGTGCTCAGTTTTCGACCAGGACTGGAGGCCCACTCAATCTGCTTGGTTTTGTATTTTTGGGGTTTGTCAGTCAATAAAGGTGTCCCTTACCCTAAATGTTTTCCACCCTGCCATTCTTCTCTTTCATAAATCCTTGCTCTTTTCCATTTTGAATATTGATCTCTAGGAATTTATATAACTCCTCTTTTCTGGAACAGTTGAGTGGGGAAGAGCTGTCACTTCTTTACTGGTACCTTGAAATTGTCTTGTTGCAGACTCCTTTTGGAGGGATCCATGGGAACTGTGTTTTTACTAAAGTTATATGGGTGCATTGGCCAGGGATGACTCTTATGTCTTTCATGACCAGAGCACTCACCTGTTACTACTTTAGTAGCTGGTGTCTTAGCTCTGGTTGGCTCCCTTGCTACAAAGAAAGGGATGAGAGAAAACAATGATTGAGTCCTGGGGAAGGATTCTAGGCAAAATATGTTGTAGCATCTTCCCAAAGGAGGACTAACACTAAGACAACTCTGGCACATGGGTCTAAGTTTTTGCCCACCCTCCACTGGTGACTCTTGCACTCGGGGTCAGCATTGGTCCTTGAGGTTCTACTTGCTGAACTGCACTTTTCCTTGGTGTGCCAGGGCCTAGGCATACTTTGGCTGGAGTTGATGCCTTGGGTTATGCCTCTCACTCAAAACTGTCCTGAGCTATAAACTGGAGATATGTTTCCAGTTTCCCTGCCTTTTGCTCACCCCTGCCCCACTGTGCATTCTCAGGGCAGCACTGTAAAAAGAGGGAGGTGTTTTAGCTTGTGTCTGATTGGTGGTTGTAGGGCAGGAACTCATGAATGCCTGAACTCTCTCTGAGGCCTGTGCCCCAGAGCCAAATCCCTGAAGTTGCAGGGAGGAGGATACAGTCAGGGTCACGTGTGAGTCAGGCCCAGGAGCTGCCAATGTCCCATGGCAATAGCAGGGGCAGTTGGGAATGAGCACCAAAACTGAGGCCTTTGTGGGACATGTTGCTTAGGAGAGAACAGTGGCAGAGCAGGAAGGGCAGGAGGGAGCCTTACCAGGATATGATGTTCCCAGCTGGGTTGAGGAGAGGGAAGAAGCAGATGAGGCTGAGGTGACAGGCAAAGAGCTGGAGCTTGGAACTTCAGGGCTGGTGGCAGGGCTGGTCTCTCTTGGGACAGAGGTGCTGCTGGTGGACGTGGCCAGGGTGGTCTGTGTCTGTGTGACAAGGTGCTGCACAGGCTGTGTCAATGTTGTTCTTATGTGGGTGACAACTACAGAGAGAAAAGCACAAGTTGATTGAGCGTGGGTCTGAAGGGCGCCTCTGAAATTTTATAGTCCCTGACTTTTTCTGAAGCTCCTGAGAAAAGAAGAGCCTCATTGGATGCACATATTTCTCCTCCCAGGTATTGCAAACTGGGCAAGACCATCATCCAGAGAAGCTGAGATAAGTGAAGCAGAGTCTTAGGGCAAGGGCATCTCTCTAGACCCTTTTACTCACCTTCTGGGTAGTGCAGAGTGGTTGCTTCGTCTCCCTCACTCTCTGTGATGAAAGAATGAGTATTAGTAATGGTTGGGAGCTGGTAAGGTTCCTAGAGGAAGCTGTAATTGCTTGCAAAGAAGACCCAGACATATGCACCCCAACAGTAGTTTGTGGGAGAGAGCTGGATTTGGGAAAGGGTGTACAGCTGCCCTCCCACTACAACAGACTTCCCATCACACACTGACCCAGCCTGTCAGTTGATAATGTAGTAATACATGCTGCCATACAGCCTCAGAGGAGACTGCTCTTCTTTGTATATTGAGTGTCAGACATTCTGAAAGGTTAATATTTTTGAGGGGAACATTTCTTACAAAGGGTAGGGGGGATATATATTCTGTGGTCTGTGAATTGTCAAGAACTTGCTTTGAAGTGTAGAGAGATTTTGTCTAAATTTGGAGGAAGTGTTGAAAGAGAAATGTTAGATTAACATAATATTTGGATGTCAGACACTTGCTCTGTTGGCAAGACAAATTTCCATTTTACTCACACTTCTTATCCATGTTCTCTCCTTTCTATTTGCAATGTTAAGACCACAAGTAAGAATGCTTGGGTTTTTTTTATAAAGAGTATATTGACATATGTCTTGTGAGTGATGGCTTCACCTGACAGAGATGAGAAAGTGCTATTTACCTGCTGTTGTTAGTTTAGGCTGGCTGAAAGTTGTGCTCTGAGTTGTGGTTTGAGTAGGTATTGAGGAGGTTGCCATCTCCCTTTTGGTGGTGGTCTTGAAAGGTGGCGAGGTGACCCTTACTTGTTCTGTCTCTGTTGAAGCAGCGGTTGATGAGGCAAAAGGTGATGAGGGAACAGACTTTGGTGTAGTGGCCAAGGTTCTTTTCACTGAGGTTGTTATGGAAGGGGTAGTGATGGTTGTAGTCATGTTTGGTGTAGTAAAAATTGATGTTGTATGTTCTTTTGGAGTAAAGATAAAAATATAATGTGAGTAACCAACTCATAGAAAAATTAAAACCAGATGAATTATAAAGAAGTTACTTAATTACTTATTTTAGAGGTAATTTTAAATTTTTCGAATATTTTCAGTATGACTGTTGAATTCATGTTCTCATAAGCTTACCAAATATTTCTGTAATTAAATTTCTCTTCTATTATCTCACGTCTGTCTTTGTTCTCATTTTCTATACTAAACAAATGTAATAAAGGAAAATAAATTTTTTTCTAAATAGTTAGCTTTGGCTAAAGTCTCTATATGGGCTTTGTCCATTGGCTTTTAATATGTTCCAAATCCAAAGCCACACTTGCAGCTTTCTGCAATCTGTATTGCAAAGCTGAATAACATCATACTATAGACTCTCCTTGCCTCAGTGCACAAATCTTCTGTCACAATGTCAGCTTTTGCGTGTTTTGACTCTTTTGGGACCTATTTTTACCTTTGCTTTTCCTGACAGCCATGGTCCAAGATGGTTTATTAGTTGAAGTGCATGGTGGTATGAGGCTAAATGAAGCTCCATAAGCCACAGAGTAAGAAAGTAATCTATGCTGGCAGAGTCACCCTCCAGAGAATAGGACTTTAGAAACCTAGGCAGAGCTGCTACACTGACACCTGTATGACTCTGCTTTGCAGCTTGCTTATATTATTCAGAGTCCATAGACTGGGGGCTCCTTGAACTCCATAAATGAACCAGTGGAGCTGGGCTTGCTCACTGCTTATAAAACTTCTAATTGTGTTTCTCAGATTAGTCACTTTTTGGTTGTATTTTTAACCTAATGCCTATATCCTTTATCTTTTCATTCACTTTCAATCTACACTTCTGAACATTTCTGGTTAATAAACTCTTTTCTGGAAGCCTGCTTTGCCTGCTTCATGATTTGGAGTCTAATGCTTGGATGTTGTATGAATTTGAAATACATTCCTAGGAACAGTATCTCAACCATGTACAGAGGTATAGAGCAAGTTCACCACAATTTATTTTAGACAATAATGCTAAAAACCTACCAGTTGTTGACTTGATTGTGACAAGAGGTTGTGAGGGTGAAGTTCTTGGAATTGTAATTTTTGCAGTTATTGTTGGATTTGCAGTCTCAGTAGTCTCAATCGATAAAGTTGTTGCAGAAGTACTAGGTTCTGTTGGTAGTGTGCTTGTGGTAGAGCTCCTTGTTACTTTAGGCTGCACTGTTGTTACTAAGAGAAAAAAAACAAAAGGAAAAGATAAGAATTAGCCCTCAATAATCTATTAATATCTATATAAATGGAATTTTTCTAAAGTAAACCCAGTGTTTTTATAGCTATTACCCGTAGCTACTATTAAAACCCATTACCTTTCAGACTGAACCTTGAAGAGCTGTTGTCCATTATATGCAGTGAATGCATTAAGCTGATATTCTTGGAGATGCTTTAAACCTTTTTCTTCACTTTAAAGTGAATTTGGCATAAGTACTTGCTCATATCAGCAGAGATGGAACAATATTCCAATCCTATATCCAGTAGTATCCATAATTTTATTATTCACACAACCCACAATGTAAAGTTTTCCAATACCATATATCTTCAGGGAAATTAATGGAATTTCTAACAAATTTAAGATCAGCATATGTAGATTCCTTTCCTATATCAGACTTCAGAGATTTGGTATAGTCAGTCACACAATTCCATCAAGACTTTCTTTAATTGTTGAAGTGTTATATGGCCAGTCCTTAGTAAGATTTGGCACAAATTTTTGTGAGATCCTTTTCATCATAGATTCATCATAGAATCATAGAAGGACTTGGGTCGGCACAGACCATTACAGATAATCTAATCCACTCCCTCTGCAATGAGCAGGGATGTATTCAATTAGGTGGGGTTGCTCAAAGGCCTCTCCAGCCGGAATTGAATGCTTCCAGATAAGGGGATTCAACAGTCTCTCTGGGCAACATCTTCCAGGGTTCTACAAGCCTCATCATAAGCAATTTCTTCCTTACATCTAGTCTGAATCTACTCTCTTCTGATTTAAAACCGTCACCCCTCGTCCCATCACAACAGGCACTACTTAAAAAGTCTGTCCCCATCTTTTTTATAAGCCCTATTCAAGTATTGAAAAGCCACAAAGAGGGCTTCATGATGGAGCCTTCACCCCAGGCTGAACAACACCAGATGTCAGCTTTTTCTCACAGCAGAGGTGTTCCAGCCCTCTGGACATTTTTGTGGCCCTCCTCTGTCTTTCTTGAATTAAAGACTGCAGAGCTGGACAGAGCATACCAGGTGGGCTCTCATCAGAGCACAGGGGCATGGTGCCCTCCCTTGACCTGCTGGCCACGCAGCTTTTGACGCAGCCCAGGATATTATGGTACCAGGGTATTTTTCATCATTTCACCTCATGCATGTGAAACTGATAATGCTGCTCTATCACACAGAAAAGGACATTACTGACTTCATAAACACTTATCAGGACATAATATCAGTGTCTAAGTTACACAGTTGGTCAACTGTGTAGACTAACCTGGTGAAGGAGAAGATGGTTCAGGTGTGGTGGTAACGTTTACTTGTCCTGTTACATAAAGGCAAAAGAGGTTAAATTTGTGAATAAAAGCATATTAAAATATCCCAGATAAGGCAAATCCCACTGGATTCCAAGAATTGTGCTAATTACTGAGGTATTCCTGAAAGTACTTAATGTTACACATTTCAGTGGTCAAATTCACATCAAAGGACTTAATCACAAAGAAGACAATACATCTCATTATTATAATGAACACTAGTAAGTTTTTCCTATCTTTGTTATGACTTTTATGGCTAAGGGCACCTCAGTTTTCAGGGATAGTGGAACATGGTTTTATTTGTAAGGAAGATCACTATCTGAGATCCTGGTTACACCAGATAGAATTTTTTTAGTAAGAATTTTGTTCTTAAGGTTTTTGGGTTTCTTTACACCTGCATGAAAATCCAAACTATCTAGCTAGAGTCTATCCAAAACATGATTTAATAAGATACATTTTCATGGAAATAAGCCATATGGTAATAAACCTCAAATTATTTAAAAAAACCCCAAAAACAACACTCTAAAAAGAGACATTTATTGAGTCCAGTAGCTAAATCTGCTCTTCTACTACACATTCCCTTTTTCTGTGAAATGTGCTGAATACCCCTGAGACTCACAGGTCTGCTGGCCTGTGCGTCATACAGATTAGAACACCAAGACTTTATTTTACAAGCAGTATAGTAATGGTTTTATTTTGAAAGGAAGTTATGTTTAGATGAACACTCATTTTGTGAGAGATACTAGAAAAATATCTTCTGTGAATCTGTGCAAATATTGTAGTATGCTTTTCAAGTTACTGTGGAGAAAGAAATGCTGCTTACCACATGGCATGCACCTTTCCTCTTCATGGTCAAAGTATTCATCATGAGAGCAGTTGTAACAGCCTGAAGAAAGGGGAAGAGAAGTCTATTTTATACTTCTCAGAGAAAGGCATTTAATTTACACTATTTATAATTGAATAGATAATATTTCTATTATTAAAAAATAGTATCAATTGCAATCATTAATTCAGTTTAAGTATTTTCCACAACCTCAGAAGGAGGTTTTGTGTATGTAGGAATTTGTTTTGTTTCTCCAGCTATATAAATTTGTTTAATAAAAATAAAATAATAAAATATTAATTAATTAAATAGTAATATTAAGTAGTTAGTTAATTAATAGTTAATATAATAATAACAATATTAATTGCTGTCTCCACATGTTTTCTTTCCTAAGTACAGTGCATTCTTTTGATTTGGTGCAAGTCAGAATTTCTCTTCCAGGCAGGCTGAGCTTGATATAAATCTAAATACAGTACACCTCCTGAGTTGATTATGTATTAAAAACACTACTAGTAAGGGAAAGATCAGCAAAACTTCTTCAAAAATAACATCAATTAGATTACCATTATTTAACTGTGATATGAGTGATTAAAAATTAAAAAAAAAAAAAAGCACTGAAAACAATTATGTTATTGTTTCCTGGTTTCCTGTAGTAGAGGTTATTACCTTCAATATTCACATATTTGTAGTTTTGATTTGGACAGTTACAAGGCCTGTAGTGCCAGTCGCATTTGTCATCATTGTAGCCATGGGAAGAAGCATCATCACTTCCTGTTGCTTTATGAGAATTGTAATACTCACAATACACAGCTAAAAAAAAGGACAAGCAATAGAGAAGTAAAATATTTTTTTTCAAATTAAGGGGATTATATTTCCACAGTACTAGAAGGATGACAAAATTAATTAACAGACGGAATAAAACAACCTTCAGTGAAGTGATTAGCTTCTGATGTAAATATATATTTTAACTCAAGGAAGTCAGTTTCTTTTTTGCAAGTACAGTATGCAGGCATTTCCACAACTCTTCATACACAATATATTGACATGTGGAAAGAAAACCCTCAAAGATGACAACTCTAACATTGATTTATAGCATGTTCATCCTCTTTTTTCCTCTATATGTGCTGTTTTGGAACACCTTGATGTCATTTTCCCGTTTTACAGTGTTCCAACCATCACAGCTGTCTTCATTCCCTTGACATCCACACAGAAGGTGATTTCATCAGAGCTCAAATGCAATATTTTTTTACAATTTCACGCTTTCTCTGCCAGCAAACTCACGGTGCACTATAGAGTGACAGCAGAATAAACAATCTGCTTTCTGTGGCCACATTATTTTCTCTCTCTTTACTCCATGATAAAAAGAGTTAAAATATTTTGGTTAATTTAGCAGAAAAGCAAAGATTTCAAAACCCAGCTGGCTTAGGTCAACTCCTTGTCCACAGAGAAAATGCAAACTTTGAGGTGGTTATTAATAAGTTTCTTATGTTGCCAAATGAATATACTGACAAATAACATCTCATAAACCTTTTTAAGGAGAGCTTAAGGAAACTCACGACAGAACTCAGGCGTCCTCCAGTCAATGCAGATGCCTTTTTCCAAGCAGGCCATGGCATAGACTGAGATGGAGTCACACATGCACTGACAGTCCCCTCCAATGTCACACCCACAGGAGTCTCGTACACACGCCTCATAGTAGGGCATCCGATTCACCTGCATGGCAAAAGGAAAGGATTCATTTTCCAAGATTATTTTGTGCTATTATACTCTATGTATATGCATAGCCACTGCAGCATTATCCACACTTCTCACTGGTTTTCACCACTTGAAAATGCATTAATCAATAACAAAAGCATCACCAACAGACTGACTAATTCCTGATTCTTAAGTCGCCATTTTTTCTTCACTCTTGTAGTTTTAATTAACAGTTAATACCATACTTAGCTTCTGTGTCCACAAAAGGGCTGATGAAACTCAAATAAAAAAGAAAATAACATAAATATGAGCCATAAAATTTTTAACATGTATTTTATTGAAACATTTTGTCAAACAGAAATATTTCGTCATGCTGTGTTGGAGCATGAGCATTTGGAAGAATATAGATTATGCCTATAAATAAAAAAAAAAAAAGCAAATAAATTCTTACTTTATTGTGACAGGCAGAAAAAACTTGGCTGTTGATGATGGAACATGTCTTTTCTGCCCATGCTTTACGATAAGGGTTCTTGCTACAGGGGTCCACTACAAAGAACACATCTCCACAAAGAGGATTCTCTTTCCAAGAATTGACAAATTCCAGCTCATTTGATGCCACGTACTTGCTTCGAGTTTCAAAGTCATCCTTCATGTTACCATTATAGTTCCCACACAAACCACAGATCGTTTCCTAGACTCAATGAAAGCATCAATATCAGTTCAGCAAGTTACAACTCTCACCTTCCCTTTTGATTACTGACAGTTTCCTGTGCTTTAGGAGTGAATGTCATTCTCATAACATACTTGTGCATGGGTTTCTCCTCTGAACTGTAAACTGTCATCATTTAGAGATCAGATTCAAATGAGCAGTTGCATAAATTACACTTATATCAAAACTCTCCCGATTGCAGTACGAAAATCCCTTAAAAGTTAGCCTCTTGTAAAGATCTCTGCTGTTTTGGAGATAATGATAAAAATGAATTGCTAGTAGCTTTTCTGGAAAACCTTTGCCATCAGAGAAATTCAAGGCAAATGTGATCAAATGCTCAGTTCAATCTGAATGGAGGCACTTTAAGGAAAATCATTCTGCAATACCTGTGTTTCTCTGGAGATCTTGATGAAGAAGTTCATGTGCTTATTCCAAATAAGGGTCATGTTGTATCTTCCTGGGATAATGATATCAAACATCAGGTGAAGGGCGTTCTTTATCACTTTGTATTGTACACCAGTATTTTCCCCAGAAATAGCAAAGGTTTCATCTCTCAGTATGATAGTCAGATTCTGGAAGAAAATTTATCTGGAAGTTACAATTTACCAAGTTTCAGTACTTTCTTTGCTGAAGTGATACTCCAGCAGGAAAACAGTATTTTTTGATTGAGCAATTCACTGCGGAGTAAATTTCAAAATTTCCTGGCTTCTATATAGACAAGATTCTTGGAGAATGAAACACAACATGAGAATTTAAAAAATCCTCAACAAAAAACAATGGCATTTCCTGCTAAAACCAAGACTCTAGGTTTAGCACGTAATTTCACTTACAATACCTTTCTCTTAAGATACAGCTAAAGCTCCCAGAAATTGAAAGAAATGAAAAAAATGAAGAAAACCTGGTCTTAAAATCTATTCAGCTGGATAATGGCAGAAAGAAGAGCTTACCCCAAGGTAAATGCTGATGGATCTGGAGCATGTAACTCCTGATTTCCCACAGATGACATTCTCAGTAACAATTTTGAAAGAAGAAATGGGTCTGTTAACACTGCAGCCATCCTAAAAAGAACCAAAACAAACCACAAGAAGCACAAAGGCTCAACAGACTGTGCCTGAAGTCTTCCAACTTAAATCATAAATGTATAAGAAAATACAGGCTGCTTAAAATGTCATGACTAATTCTGTTTTGGGAGGTGACCTGCTTTGCTGGCCAAACCAATGTAACTTCCCTAAAAGACATATTTGTCCGGTATAGGATACATTAACTATTTAAACATATTATTAAAAAATCTAAACTTGGTTATAATTGCATAAAACAATGTTTTCTTTAGAAGTAAAATATTTTTCTAAATATTGAAATAAGCATAATATATAGAAACTCAGTAAGTCATTATAAAGATTCAAAGTGCTGTACTGTTTATTGATGCTTCCTAGCATATTTTTATTAGTCATTTAAATCCAGCTATTGCTGAGATGCTGCTGAAATAACCAGGAGGAAGCAGGTTACCGTAGCTAATATGTATTCACAGTTGCCATCAAACACAAAACGCTGTCCATCAAAGGTGGTGATGTGGCCTTCTCCATACAGATTACAGGTGGAGGAACACCTTGTTTTCTGAACACATTTCCATTTGCCTTTTGTGCAAGTGCTGGGAATGAGAAATCACACTCAGATTTCAAAGAAATGCCATCTTCACCTGCTTATTTTTATATACATTCACTTTCATCAATAACATGTTCAATTAATTGACTTACGTACACTGAGACCAAGTTACAGTTAATTAATATTTATGGACCGCCTACAAAATGAATTCATAATAAGGAAGAAACCTTAAGTCATTTTTGTGCTTTTTCATGAAAGATACAGTATATAAAACCCATTTATTTTTGCATTTAATGAGATCAGAAGTCACTGCTCTGTGTAGTTTGGAGAGTGCTTTATTTTTTAATAATAGATTAGTAACTGGAAAGGGAATAAAGTACTTTAAGGATGCTGCTAAAGAGATGGGAATCTTTTTGGGGGTGATTGCTTTTATCTACAGAAAAGATTTTGCCCTCATATTTATTTAAGTAGAGTTGTTAATAATACTTGACTTTCTATCATTTACAGTCACAGACCCTACTGGATGCCTTTATTCTTGAACATACATAAGGCAGAAATTATCCCTGACACTGGTACAACAACTCTTATCCATACATATATTATCAAATGTTAAGCTTCTCTCTCTGTTAATCCCTGTACTCCATCATGATATTTCTCCTTTACAGCTGTTGCCATTTCCTACTCTCCAGTCAATTAAACACTTATTTTTATGTGGCTGTACACTTCAGTGAAACAGAGGATGTGCCATGAAAAACCCTGTGATTCTTACCAGAGCTCACATTCAGTCTGGATTTGTTCACCTCTTCCATAAGCAAGGCCACCGTATTCACATGGACACTCCTCAGCTGGCACACACTTGCCATCGAGATTTTCATAGAGACCATCAGCACACACACAGCCTGATTCACACTTCGTGGGTATCTGGGAAAGGCCAACAGATTGCAAAACAAAAAGAAAAGAATGTGAGATGCATTTTATCCTGGATGTGAACAGTGTCAGTAGTGAACCTGTGCCAAGTTCTGTTTGATCTTGATTTTAGTTTTGTGATGGTCCTTGTATTAACAAGCTGAACTAATTTCACTGAAGCTGTAACATATACTTGTGGTCTGAGATACTAAACATACCTGAAGAATCTGAAAAAATTATCTTCCATCAAGACCGGTCTTTCAGAAATAGTACATAAGAATATCCTTCATATCAAGGAAGCTTATTACAATTCTTCCAATTGGTCTGTTTCCTTAACATAAGAAAACCCTATCAGGACAGCCCAGATATTCACCTAGCCCAGGTCTCCTGCATTCTGTGAGCAGCAGAGAGTTGAGAAAAGACAGAACAAGAAGCATAAAACCCATATTTACACTGACATGGAGTCACAGCTTATGGAGTACCTGAGCAAGAGATTATAGTCATGTAGTTAAGAATCCTTAATGGATTTTTATTCAAACAGAATTTAATTCATTAATTCATGCAATTAATTTCTTTAATCACTTCTTAAATATATATACAATTTTTGTGTTCACAGCCTGATATTTAAGTGCATCATGTCAGATAAAATAATTAATTTAATTTCACTAGAAGCAATGTAGTCTCATTTGAAGTAACAACTCAAACATTCTACCTCTTTCAAAGGGATAAAAATCCCAGATCTGTGAAACTCACACATTCAATTCCAGTAGCCAGCATCTGACAGGTAGGGGCACATGCAGCTCCGTACTTGTTTTCTAAATTGTCAGAACATGATATGTATTTCTTAGGAGCTTTGCAGTTTTCTAGGAAAAAGGAAGAAAAACAAACATTGAGGAGAAATTAACATAAAAGAGACCAGCAAAGTAGTAATTTTACAACATAAAGGACAGAAAATGTTTCTAAATAAACAATATCGGACTCATACCTGCAGGATTTTGAGGTTTGCCTGTGCAACTTAGCCTCCCATTAACACAGTAGCTAGGGAGAAAAAGAAAAGCAATAAATATCTCTTATAAGAAAGACATTTTGATTTTTTGCAAAATTGTTCTATTAAAAATGTTTCACTCATGTTGCTACCTCCTTCCCATCCTCTGAAGTGGAATATGAGTCAACTTGTCTCTTCACTTTTTATATTATACAGTAACATCAGTTTGGAAAGTGAATAGTAGCCTATTATCACTAGTAGGCAATTGTCACTATGAGGATGGCCTATCAGGTCAACCAAGAAATTTGTATATAGCTAAGTGCTGCTGACAAAATCTTCTAGTAGGAATAATCAGATCTCAACTGTTATTTTCTATTTTTCTCTGTAACATTTCCAAGTTGAAGGTAAGTCAAATGCTTTCTGTTCAGCATTATAGTTTAGAAAAGGGCATAAAAGAGGTCTAGAAAAATAGATTTATGCTATTAAAAATACCAGAGACTGTATTTGTTTGGGCTGGAATGGAGTTAATTTTTTTTGGTAGCAGCTCAGTAGTACTGTTTGGGATTTGTGACCAAAACATTGTTGATAACACAATGTTGTTTTAGCTGGTGCTGAGCAGTGTCCCAGCATTCTTGCTCCTCAGGTTGCCCTGCCAGGGAGGAGGCTGAGAAGCAAAATATTTTCATTCTAAGTAAAAGCTGGGAGGGGACACAGCCAGGACAGCTCACCCCACTGACCAAACAAAGACTCCATACTATACTTCATCAAGCTCAGCAATAAAAGCTCAGGTAAAGAAGGAAGAAGGAGGGATGTTCAGTTACAGTACTTGCCTTCCCAACAAATCATTATGCATGGCAAATTCATGCTTTCCTGAAAATGTCTGAATGGCTGCCTGCTCACAGGAAGTTCTGAATCAATTCCTTATATTTAGCTTTGATTGCTCATGCTGCTTTGCTTATTAAATAAGCTTTTTGCTTATTCTTAATAAAGAAACTTAGTAAACTGTCTATATCTCTACCCATAATGTTTCTTGCTGTTCTTCTGATTCTCTTCCACATCCTGCTGGCATAAGTGGCTGTGTGGTGGTATCTGCCTACTGCAGTTGGCCCTTGACAGAGACATGAAGACCCCTCACCTCCATTTTCAGTTTGTTCACCTTTAAACCTGACCCACTTACCAGGTGATCCCACCAGTCATTGTTGACTGGTCAGGCAGGATGTACTTTCTGTCCTCCAAGTAGCAGGGACAATGAGATTTACGAACACACTCATTCTTGTGGTTCAGGTACAATCCTTTAGGACACTGGCAGCCTTCAACAGGAATATCAGTTGGATGGCATTCCAGGGCTCGGTTGGAGAGTGACAAGCACGTCCTGTCACATGCCTGAGTGTTGTAGCTGAACGTTTGATTGCCAGTGCAAGTAATGGCTATAAAACAAGACAACAGTGTATGTTAACCTTCATTTACTGATCATTTTCCTTGTGAAAGACAATGTCCTTTTGCTTATGTGCTGCTTATTTTGTGTCAACAGCTTCAATGCTTAATGCGTCCTGTTGCTTCTCTTCCTGTGGATGTGGAGCTCCAGCAAAACATGTTGCAGACCAAGACTTAGCAGCAAACTATGCAGCACAGAAGTTTGATGCAGGTAAAATACTTAACAGCTTTTTTGTGAATCTTGGAATTTAATAATGCAAAGGGGAAGCTTAGCAGACATATCAATGTATTTTTGAGTAACAGTGAAACCTGTACCTATGTCTGAGATGCAAAATAATAAAATAAAATCTGTAGTCACTTCTCCCTGGTTCTTTCTCATTTTACAGCATGGCTTTATTTTTCTGTCTATTCTGTACCTTAATTATCAAGTCCTGGAAGCATCCATATACTCACCTTAAAGCATATGAATAATACTTTTCATATAGTCTTGAAATAACAACTCTGTTCATACAGACACTAGAAAGGTATCCAACAGTTGGATATTTGTTATCCAGTTTCAGCTCTTCTTTCTGATCACTGTTTCCTCATAACTCATCTGGTGGCAGACCACTAAGAGTTGGTTCAGGTACTTACTGCAATTGTCCATACTGCTCCTCCAGTTCTCAAGGATTAAACCCATGGAACTGCATGCTCGTGCATATGATCCCAGAGCAGAACATATATAAGGAAAGGTCTCTTCATAATTACAGGCTTGGTAGACACATCTCTGAAACCCAACACATGGAGAGTACTTTGTTACTGGGGACCAGACATTTGGAAGTGCTAAACCCTGGAGTTATTTGAAAGACGTGTGGATGTGACATTAAGGGATGTGGTGTAGTGGTGGACTTGGCATTGTTGGCATATTCATGGTTGGACTCAATGATCTAAAAAATCCTTCCCAACCAACATGATTCTATGCTGAATTACAGAACTAAGTCATGATACATATCATTGCATAACTAAAACTCATGGAAAATACCTGAGTGACTGCATTGCTGATGTAAATGAAATATACTTAGTACCCTGTACTATAAAAAATGCCTTTGTTTATTTGCTGCTTCTCATTTTTTATATTCAAAATGCATTGTGTAGATTGGCATATATATTCAGATCAATTATGCACATGGTAAAAGCAATGCTTTGCACAGTTAAAGTTGTTGTCATGGACAACTGTAGCATGAGCAAAAATATTTTCTGATTCACAGGGATGAGACTAGTGCCTGTGATCAAACAGACTTTCAATGTGGTGGAGACAAAATTTTCAAAACCACACCTATTCCTAAGCTTCTCTGCATTGCCGATTCAGTGCGTGGGACACTGTACATGAGTCCAATCTTGTTTATATTTGGACTCCCTCTGTACAAAATCCATCCTACCTTGTAGAAAGGAATAGGGTTCACCACAGCATGGCATTTCTCAAACACTGTACCCTTCTTGGTCAGAATGGAGCAATGAGTCTCAGCGGATATTTCTAATGAAAGTAAACAATAAACATTAACAAGGGAAAGTTAGAGAGAAAAAGAAAAAGGAGGTTTTTTAAAAATTTTGATATTTTAGGTGAACTTTTGGCAATGAACAACAGGGAAACTTCTTAGCTTGTTAGCTTTCAGACTCTATTCTTGTACAAGCAGCTCAGTGGAGTTTGTTCTTTTCTTTTTCACATTTATTTTTTAAGACCAATAGCAACAGAGACTTGGGAAGAAAAAACCTGGATTTCAGTACTGCTGAGCAAGCCTGAGACAATTGTGGACATTGCAGTTTTACTAGACAGAACAAATCCCTCTCATTCATCATCTCAATCCCAGATCTCTAGAATGGGACCTGATGAGCTTTCACCTCATATGTATTCTAGAAAGCAGAAATGGCTTGTTGGTGACTGAATTTGTGATGTTTAACCCCCTCAGTCTCTGTTTCTGTCCAGCTCTCCAATTTCCCTGGTATGGGCTTATGAAAGTGTTGGACAAAGCCAACAGAAATTAGTTACCACAGCATCATCTACTTACTGTTCAGCTGGCTCAAAGAGCAAGGGTCAGTCTCTCTCTCTAAGGCAGGATGACAATTTCCTGCCCTCCAGGAATCTACAAACAGGGAGGCTGTCCCTTCAGTGATATCCATGCTAGTCATGAAGTCATCTGTAGTGTCTCCATTGTAATTGCCACACAAACCTGACAACATCAGAAATAAAAGGGACGGCGGAAATTAAAGCATGTGTGCACAATAGCCTATGTTTCATTCTATAACAAGTGAGAAAATTTATTCAAAGCTCTACATAGAGTGTCAATGAATACTTGGGTCAAGTAGCCAGAGAATCTTGATCATGTATACATTCAGTCACTGAGCATCTGCCTCCTCAAGTTAAGAGAGTCAGAATTTAATCAATGACAAAATCATGGAGAAGTTGTCATTTTTTCAGAAAAGAAAATGGTTTTAAATAATGGAAGAGAGAAAGGCCATGAAACACTTGAAGTTGCTTGTTTTCTTATGTATATTAAACACACAATGACAAGGAATATGCAGTTAGGCTTTTGTAAAAGCCAAAGCCTCTCTGTAATTCTCCATAATCAGAATGAAAACTATTTTTGTGTGGCTAATGTTGCTGTGCAGAAAACATCTCTAGTGATTACCAGCTGACAACCTTTCAGATTCTTAGGCTCAATGTGTTTACAGTGGTCATGAACCACCTTCCAAGAACTGTGTGCTCCAAAATGCAGAGACCACACAGAGTTATTTGTTGCTGCTACATTGTGTAGTCAAGCACATATTGAAAAAGGCACACACAAAACACAGAACAGCATTGTATTAGGTATGAAAAATATATGACACCACTAGTTTCTTTGATTAATTTTAAAGTTATTAGCAAAAAATCAATTCAGTATTCAAATGCATGTTTGTTTTTTTTCTTTGAATCTGAGGAAGAAAATTGATTTCCTAAAAGCTGAACACTAAGTTTTCAAAATTATACTCTCTACATTTTCTCCTTTGCAAGAGGACTTGTTTACTTACCTAGTGTTCTGCCTTTGAATTGTGATCCAACTTTCACATAGGCCTGGAACACAGGTGAAGTTTGAACTGCAAGTTCCAGCCCAAAGTTTGTATGCATCTGAACGTACATGGAGGACTGTCGGAAAACAGTGATGTCTCCTGAAGGAACAAGCACATTTAAAAATAGAGATGATGGTGATACTGCAAGGTAACAATTTTAACATATATATAAATGTACTAGCACTCTGTCTACAACTCTCCTCCCACATACAACCCTCCACAGAGGAACAGATGCAGCAGGAAAGACTTTAACCTTCCTCTAAAACCCCTGGTATCAGCAATTGAAAGATTGTGAAAGATGCTGGGTTGTATAAAAGCAGACATGTAATTTAATTTGAATATAACTTACATTTTCCCCCCTTTTTTTTTATACCTGATCTGTAAGGCAGCCGCCTAAGTTCAGCATCATCAGTAAGGAGATCATTTTGAGAAATCACAATTTTGTCCTGTAAGAAGAGGACATGGAACCAAAATTAACTATTTTTACAGATTATATTTATATGATAAGTTAAGCAACTATATTGTTGATGATCTATGTAAAAGAAAAAAAAAATCAAGCATTTTCTCATGTTATAACATGCTGCTTTTAGTTTTCACTTTGAAAGTACTTTCCTGAGTTGATGTAGCAACTGAGATCTTTACTGTGTATACCTGAGCAGAAACATATCTTCAGTATTTATCCTCCATAAGTTTTAAGTTCAAACTACTAATAATGACTTTAAGGACTTATTTTGCTAATCTAGTTGGATGGATCCTGTGGAGGGAATATCTACCTTTGCAGATTGGTAAATTATAGCACTAAGCGATGTCTCAGAATGAGAATAACCAGTCTTTTCATAAACAGCCATTAGGGTTCCATTGTGTGGCAGGCTGGAACTCTGGAGGGAAACAGAAAAGGGAAGTTAAAAGAGAAGCTGTAGTCAGTATAATAATGATTTCTAGAATAAATACATGAATTATAAATACATGTAGAATAAATACATGAATTATGAAGTCCTCAGTTTGAATTCCAATAGGAAACCAAAGACAGACTAAAATATATCCATTTTATATTCTGTGTTTCTAGACTGCAGGAAATTACCTTCATAAGAACATAAGTGCAAACCCCATGGAATCGATATGGCCTCGAATCAAACGTGGTAACAAAGGAGCCTCCTTCCAGGGAGCACCTTCCAGGGCAGGGCAAGTCTTTGCAGTTCCACTGACCCATCACACATTTACTGCAGAAAACAACAATTTCTGTGTAAGGTTATTCTTTTCTTCATGCTCTAAAAACTCAGCTACTTCCTAGGAATGAAATACATTGTTTTTATCACTTTTCTCCTTATGTTTTCTATGCTTTGATTTTTCTTGTCTACATATATCAGTTGAAGTTGCTCATCTTAATTCAAAGTTATTGAACTCCTGTATGGATTATCAGCAAGCTTTCCCGAATTGTGAAAGGCACTGCCCTTTGAAAGGTTAGGCAAAATTTTCCAATTGTCTGGTGAAGGTATTTTTCATTCTCTCATGAAGTACCTGTTGCTACTCACCAGGTCCTACAAGCTGCTTTCATTATCTCACCAGGAGCATATGTTTTCCCATTCAGTGTACATGGACACTGGCTAATGTGAACACATGTCCGATTCTTTGAGATATCATCAAGAACAGTTCCTGCCAAAGAAGATAAACAACACATTTCCCCCCATCCTCACTTAGCACTACAGTTATTACGGCATGAATGCTTTCTGAAATTAGCCTGAGAATGCTGTTCTTGCACAGCCAGTGCCTATACTCAGAGGTGTAACATGCAGGAAATTATCTCCTAATTAAAATGAAACTGAATATGAACAAGTGACAACAGCTTTTGACTACTTTGGCATATGAAAGCACAGTCAATTGTCCTATTTTGAAATGCAAATGATAGTAATAATCACAATTTCTGCAATGAACTAATCTTGCATTATTTTAAATGGAATTTACAAAATTCCCATAATATTGCAGAAATCCTATGAGGTATGCTGCCTCTTCCTGGTGCCTGATCAATGTATATTTAAGCAAAGAACTTTCAGCAGATGGCTTATCATTATCCCACCACAGACCATGGTCTTGTGAGGAAAATGTATTCATAGCTCTATTCTTGCAAAGAGTGACCAACCATCTTTAAGGACCACAATTGCTTAAGACTCCAGTTACATTATGTTATCTGACAAAGAGCAGTTCTAGCAGCACAATGCCCTGAAATGCACAGCTAGTTCATTATTAAGCAGTCCATTCCACTTGACTGGATATGTGCAAAAAACATTTGTGTGATCCATTAAGAATGTTATGAAATTATACCTTCTGGACAAAAGCAGCCATAGGTACAGTGACTGGAACAGCTGTACTCTGGGTTGGAACAGGTTTTAATACACGGAGAACCACATTCCTCATAGATTTGGTTCGCTGAACATTTTCCCACAGCTGCAACAAACAGTGGGATTGTTAAGATTTCTAAAGCATAAAGATAGAAGAATGTTTCGTCTACCACCTAGCAAGGAAAAGACCTGATTTCTGACACTAACATTCTTTCATTCTGCCTCAATACTAATTTAATCATCTGAGTATTCTTTATTACCATCATATATATTTACTCTGGCTTGTTTTCATTTTTCTTGCCCAAAAAATTTGCAACATTTTTTCAGAAGCTTGGAAAATGGCAAACAGTCTAACGAAGTACCACAAATCAGATTTTCTACAGTATTTCAAGGTTTTACTTTCAATCAGTCACTGTAAATAAGAAGGTTAAGCATCTGAAAAAGTACTACTGAAAATAATTTTTGAATAAAAGGAGCTATGGCAATTATTAGCAAAAAGGTTCAAAGACTTCAAGGGGCTATTTAAAGTGCTCTCTTCGCTGGCTAATTTTCCAAGTACAGTAATAAGAAAACTGTGCTTAGAACAAGCAGCCTCCTGTAGGAAGTTTGAGAAGTTAAACAGTTTTCACTTGGTGAAGTTTCATCTGTTTTATTGTCACTGATCTAGACATAGGAGGTATGTTTGGAGCTTCCTCTTCTTTGAGGTTTCCCCACTCTCCTTCTTACAGCTTTATCAAAGCCCACTGCTTTCCATAGAAAATAATTTGTTTGATTAAAGACACTAGAGACTTTTTTTATAATATTCTAGTCATTTATCATTATCCCTCTACTTAAGACACAGAAAACTTGAGCACAGTGTCTCATGAATAAACCATCTGAACTCACAGCAGAAGTTTTCAGTTCTCCAGTTGAACACCATTTGGTGTGACATAGCACATTGCCTGGAATATTCTGACAGTGTAGAGCAAGTGCAATTGTTTTGTCCTGGCTCACTGCAGTCCTGCATATCGAGCTGGCAACGAATGACAAACCTATCCTTGGGCACGTTGCAGGTTGGGGACACCAAATTAAGTAGCTGAGAGCAGGTCATGGCCTAAATAAAACGAGAAAGAAAATTGTTCCTGGTGGTGTTTCCTTCATATGAAAACCACAATGGAATAACACTGCTACTTATTAATTTCTCGTTGGTTTGTTTGCTTTTCCCCCTAGAGTTTAATAATGTGTATTCGACTTAAAATGTGTGAGAAATTCACAGATAGAAAAAAATATAAATCCATTGTACAATAGAAAGAATTTGATATATTGAAATAATCTCATTATGTAGAAAATTAAGTCCCTTTCTGCTCCATCGAACCCCCTAAAAATGGCTGAGAACATTACACATAGAAAATGCATTTTCTCATGGTAATTCAGTTCCATGAAAAACATCCCAGATTTGAAGATCAAAAAATTCATTCCTCTTTGAGCACACTTGGTGCATTTCTGTTGCCTCCATGTTTGTGCTGTGTATCACACTGCCTGCTGCCATGCAGGTTGCAAAGGCTGTCAGGCACACTAATTTTCTTTGCATTTAGAACTGTAAGTGATAGCAGTTGATGGTGGTTGTTCCTGTTATCAGTGCTGTTATCTGGCAATATGTTTTAGGCATCGTAAATATCTTCAGATCTGTACAGCTTATAGTGTCAGGTCTCTAGCTGTCAGATAAAAAGTTCTTAAAGCTTTGCTGGTCTCCATGAATTTCCTGTGATGACTTGCATGGAATTCCAGAAAGCTGTGAGCTAAATTCTGTTTGATTTTTATGAATGATTGAAATCTAGCCTTAAAAATGCCCGTGGGCTGTTATTCACATGTATTTTAATGCAAAAAACTCCTTTTCTTTCTCATATCATGCTATACAGATGTTGACCTGATTTCATGGAAGTCATTTTTATAAAACCATTGCCACTCTGCCACTCTGTTGTTGATTTCTATCCATCTATCTTGCTGCCCACAACTAAGAGTCATGCTGCAGAGAAGCCAAGAAGATCTTTCTTACATATTTTTTGTGAGGAATGGTAGAAATTGGTATCTCCTCGGACAGGCAGATCTCTGATGGATCATCCATTTTTTGCATTGCAGCAAATTTATATGTATCCAGCAATTTACCTAGAAATTGAAGGGTTATAATTTGTCAGGAAAAAGACTGCATTGATTTGTTTACTTGTTACTGTGATGCAATAAAACCCAGATTTTACTCTTTGACTGTTAAGTGTCCTACTAGTTAATCTTCCCAATGATAACAACTGCCTGTTGTGGAAGTTAGGAGTGTGATCCTTACCACCTGTTTCTAAAAGATAAGAGTCCTTATCACTTGTGTGAGGAACCCATTATATTATGCTCATAGCAGATAACAGAGTGTAGCATAATCATATGAAGTATGCTGGTGCCCCATGGGACTGCTTTACTCAATTCTGAAACACAGCAATGCTATCACAGTATTCAATTTTCACCTTGACTCACTTCAACTCGCTCTACTTCTGTCTGAAATGTCCTTGTCTCTTACCTTCCTGCACAAATTCATTCAGTTCATAGCCATCATAGTTCCCACACATTCCACACGTTTTCCCCATGTATTTTTTTTCAGCTAAAACCTAAAATAAAACAGGAAAAAAAAAGGAAAAACATTTTAAAGGATCACCCTAACTAAAATTATGTATACAGCAACACATTCAAGTAATTAAAAGAGATTCTTCTCATTAATTTCAGGGACATTTTTGGAGGAAGAATTTTGTAACCACTGATGTCTCTTCGCAATAGGCAAACAGTGATTTTGTAAAATTAGTAATTAATAAAAAGAGTAAGATTTGAAGACACAGGAATTGAGGGGGAATAACATTCTAAGGAGCCAGGAAAAAAAGAAAATAATGCTGAAGCACCCATAATATCTTTGTTGACAGAGCACAAATTTCAGGTTTCTTCTCTTAAGAAACTTAAGGTTACAGGATGAAAATTTATTTTCAGAAGAAGGTTATTCAGTTCTCTGTTGTTCTGGAGTCTGAAATGCTAGTATTACTACTGGCTACAAACAATATATAATTATGAAAATCTTAGATCAGAGAAATAAAACCATATTCTTTGTATAGTCAGATCAACCCATCACAGTAGCATTTTCTCTTCTATATGTGATAATAATGCTGATAAATCTCCCAGACAATTTACTACATTTCCTTGTTTTAGCAAACTTAATCAATTTAGAATTCAGTGTTTTTTGAGGCAATAATATCACAGGTCATGCTGACAAAATGTATTGGGGATTTTGAAGGGAAATCCTGAAAAGATTCAGAAAAAGGAAATAAAAAAGAAACTGGTAGAAGCACTTGATGATTGAGACCAAAAGATGCCCCAGGGAAGCCCGACAAAAAAGACTAAACTATAGTATACAATATTAAATTCTACACAACTTTAAACAACATCTCAAGCAAAACATTGCAGCTGCTGGAATACCCTGAGGGAAGACTAAAATGTGTAAAAGTATCCACAAATCTAAGCACTGGTGGCTTTAGCTAACTACCAAGGCTGCAAGTGAAAGTAACATGTAAAATTGTTTAGTTCAAAAGGAATGGATAAACCAGGAAAATAATAAATATCCAAATAGTAAATACATGCAAAAGCACTCATTAAGTTCAGAGAGTTCTTCCCATTCCAGTAAATCAGAGAATTTTGTTCTCTGCTCTTTGAGAACATCTTACTAACCATGAGGTAGTCATCATTGTTCCACATGACTACCAGTTCCATCTCCATCAGCTTGGCTACCAGGCGGATGTTGCCTCCATAAGGTGCTATTTGGATTCCATTGCTGGTGTAAGGCAACTGAATGACACTGAAATAACATGAGAAGAGAAACCAACCTCATAGCAATATAACACAGGTGTCAATTATTTATTTTGGCTATGATACACACACAGTCTGAGTACTTGCAGCAACATGACCCAGAATTTTTTTCCTTTTTAACAGTGACATCTCAAAACATGTGAAAGTTTCTATTGACTGTTAGCAGTTTCATAGAAGAATTACCAGAAAATGGGTTGCATAGTGATTCTACTACTGAGAATGTTTGTACAGGACTTGGCATCTTCACTTGGTTTGATTTTATTAGAGCATTTGCTGATTATCCCAAGGATATGGCATTTTAGCATGAGAATTTTGACCTAAACCAGACAAGACTAGAAAAACCCATAAAGAGAATGTTGTAGACTGTGAGTGCTTCATGGTAAGCAATAGCATTAGAGTCCAGTCAGGTGTGTTAACTTTAGTAATTTGTTAATTCATTTTTGACATAAAGCAGTCTTTAGTGCACCTGCTATATAACTTCCTGCCTTCTCTAAACACTTCACACTCCATTCATGGTAGAATCTTACCCAACACTCCCGACAGAAATGCTGCCTTTCTCAACAATGACAACAGAAGGTCCAAGCTCAATAATGATCCTTGAAATTTTTTTGTCCAGCCCACGACGGAACTGAATGTTGAAGTCTGGGCTGGTCTCATCACATACAGTTGCAAAGATGTAGTTGCAAGTCCCAGTAAAGTCATACTGGTACTTATCAAAGGTTGAAAAATGCCCTCCTCCCCAGGTAGAACAGGAGTCCTTGCTCAAAACTAAAAGAGAAAGAAACATGGATTTAACATATTTGCTCTGTCTGATTAGCATTTCAAATAAAAATACAAGGACAAGCTATTAAGTTTCTGTTCAGATTAATTCTGTAAACAACATTCTAGCCCTCTATTTGTTTGGGTTTTCTTTTCTTTTGTAATCTAAAAATTTTATCTCAAGTCAGGAAATGAAACAATATTAGGAGTGAGAGCAATTCTCATTCACTGTAAGCAGAGGAGAATTCCCTAACTTCCTAACTTGGGAAAAACCTTTCCAACTCCTATGGGTAATATAAAAGATTTACCATCTTATTTGAGTCTGCTAGATCTGTTCTCAAAGGTGACAGCTTGCAACTTTAACGTCTCAGGCACAGCATTTACTAAGCTATGGTATTACTGTATCATGATGAACTGTCAAATCCCAGATATCCAAAGACAGTCTTCAAAGCCCAACTTTCAATTCCACACTCTTTTGGCTGTGTGTTTGTGTGACAAAGTTCCAGCCAGCTTTATAAGTATAGGGATTGTTTTAATCAGTTTTCATTTTTAAGAAGTAGTCTGGACTGTTCATCTGAATAGACAGATTTTCAGATGTGGAAATTAATCAAAAGAAAAGAGATACAACTCCAGCACTTGCTGTTAGATAGTTCTGCACCTACTTACAGCATTGGAACAGTGCCTCTGAAGCTGATAATTTTATTGAAGAGCCTAAAATCATATCCTCAGTTCTGTATTTCCAGACTTACATTGTCACTTTCATTGTAAAATTATTTTTGCTTATGGTATCATATGAAGCTCAGACATCTAAGGAATATATCTTAGAGTTACAAAGTATCAGATAAGTTTATCAAAATCTATGGGCAATTTACATTAATTGTTTTGAAGCCAAAACATCTTTTTTTTACTCTAAAGGAGAGATCAAATAAAATACTGTTTCGCAATGAGTGGTTACCTGTTGGCAAAAAGTACTCCTCTTCCACACTTCTGTTCTGTCCTGAAGGTCTGACTGGAAAATAGGAATTGGCTGACTGTTATCACTGGTCCTTCATGCCCAAGTCCAGCTAGTTTCATATACTGTGCCTGAGAGATACTGACCACAAACCCCAGAGTGTGCCAAGGAATGGTTGGTTACCCAGGGCTGCATAATGGTCAGAGTGCAAGAGGTGCCCCTTTCAATAAATATGGGACCACGGTCACTGTATTTGTTTCTATTTCAATCTTTTCAAACAAAAATAGCAAATGGGAATGTCAGAACTCAAGGAAGTTTAAATCCAGATTATGTGTTTGTGTTTTGAGTTCAGCTTTTACTAAATAGTATCTAGGGATTTTCTTTTAATTAGTCTATACCCATGCTTTACTCTTTTTCTTGTTGTAAGAACAGACAGCAGACAGAGTTACAGAAAATTGTTTTCTAATGGTATGCAAAAGTAAAGTATGATATTCTGGTGTAAAATTAAAATTATTAATTAAAATTATTCATTACTAGAAAGATTGTCTGTAAATAAAATAGGGTAGAAAAAAAAGCCAGAATATTAGGACTGAGATCCTTATTATTTTAGAAAGGATCTTGTGAAAAATTTGTGTTTTCAGAAGGCCTAGCCTTCTGTATCCCATCGCAGAGGAACATCATATCCCATAAAATGTATCATATTAGCATGATGACATTTATATGTGCCTCACATTTCTTCAGAAAAGGCCATATGAAAAAGTGCATTGGTTCTGCCCAAGGGTTGATGTAGCTCCATATTTTATTTCCAGCAGTGACCATTAACAGCCTGCCCAAGGGAAGATTACCATCAGATCAAGCATATATACTTCCACAGATATTCTCTCAATCTCCAATTATTTTCAGTTCAGGGAATTTTATGAGGCTATTGAGATTTTTCTGTTTACCCCACCTTGTGCTCTGGCTTCCAAGTCCTTGTCCACCATCGTTTTGAACAGAATTAAAATTTCTTTGTGGCAGAAAATTCCACAATATAACTACAGTCAAAATTTTTCATTAAATTCTGAGTTAACATTTTAAGGATACCTGCCTTTCTAACCATACTTCTGATAGCTAGTATGTTAAATATTTAAAAGCTATGTTTTTGTTTTGTTCTGGCATTGAATATTATTTTACACAAGTAAGATAGTAGTACCTTACTATTTGTATTTCTCAGACTCAGAAGGACTAGCACAAATTCCCAATAAGTGGGTGGCTGGAGTTAATTTAGTAGCATACAGATCTGGAGGGATGCAGACAAGCCATTCTCTGGAGTTAAGGGAAAACTGCTGGTGAACTACCAGAATGTGGCAGCAGCTGGCACAGCTGAACACTGAAGCAGAGCTCTGTCCCACTCTGACCCCACTCTGGTTGCTGGCTATAAAGATAAAGAAGAAGTACTCCACACTCTGAGTGCCCATTTGCATATAAGTTTGTTTTAACCTGAAATCTTTAAAATAATTTTCAAAGACTTAATCTATATGGAAAATGACCTTTATTTCATTTCCTGGATTTTGGAATATCAGATGAATCCATATCCTGTATTTTCAGATAGTATTAGGCAGTAATGTGAAGGAATGAAAATCAAACATACCACACCAATTACCACAATAGCAGAATTTCTATATGTAGAAGGCTATTAAACTGCTCACAGTTTCTGTCCTTAGGCATCAAAACCTCAGCATGCCACACTAAAGCACTTTCAATTTAGTTTAAAACTTACCACAATCAGACAAAGCATTTTACCATCTTTTTACATGCCAAGTCTTCATTCAGAATTTCTAAAATTTAATGCTTCAAAACATATGCTCCTTGAGGCAAAGACTTATTTTTATTATGTGGTTTGTACAGTGTCTTCTCCAATATGGACTTGATGCTGAACAGAGTTATCACTCACGCTTGACTGCAAACATTAAAAACCAGGTCAGACACTTACTTCTTTGCAGAGATTCTTTCTGGTTTTGGTAAAAAATGGGGGACCAATAATTTCCTTCAAAAGCTGCGAAAGGAAAAAGACAACACAATGAAGTTATCCTCTGAGCAAAAGGAAGCTGAATATTTGTACATTTATTTATTTATTTATTTATAGGTGTGCTGCAAGTCAAAGCAGGGCCAGCACAAATTAATTGTGTTCTGTCACACAAATCAGAATGGAAATTATCATGGAAAAATCACATAATTCCTAGCTACATAATTAAGTAATAGAAAATTCTTCTCTACCAGTCAAATATTATCAAAATTTGCTGGAAATCCTATGCAATATGAAAGCTTCTATGCTTCATACTAAAATCCTATACTAAAAAAGTGGGATAAATCTTTCCTCATGTGTTTGAGTTCTTGTTTCACCATCTGGGTAGAAGTAGTGGAGGGAATAGCCAAAAGTATGAAAAAATGGGGAAAATATTGTCCCACGTGTTCTTCACAACAACTGTGGGATCTGGAGCTGAAGAGCAGGAAATCCCCAGGTGTAGTTGCTGCTTTTGCTGCTCACGTTAATGCAGAATGATGCAAGCTGTCAGCTGCTCCCTTCCATGCACCTCCCCACAAAACCTGGTTTGTTTAGCAGAAGCCAAGGAACGTTTAGAAAATGCTGAGTGCAGTGTGGCTCCTTTTCCATGTCAAAGACCTGCTCCATCAGCACAACTGCTCCACGTTGTCACACATACCCAAAGGCTCTTTCCCCCAGCATTTTCCTCCAGCACTGCTGGATTGAGCTCTCAGAGTCAATAGCTGGGTGGTAGAAACCAAAACAAGAGGCAGGAATAAAGACCTGAGGTGCTTCAGAAATGTACCACTAATTTTTAAATTTTCTCACATCTGGTATGTCTTAGCAGGAGCAAGTATCTTGTAGAACCCATGTAATTCTCTACTACATGTTTAGGATCTTTTGCAACATAGAAAATCTTGTGGCAGAAGGTTTCTTTCATCAAATAAACCAGGCCAAATCCACATACATATCTATATATACACTGCAGCTCTGCAGGGTGCTGTTGCTTCCTAGGATACTGAAGTGAATAGAAGCCTCCAGGGAGCTCACCAGCTGTAGCAGAATCTCAGCCAATTCCACGCTGTGCTGATGAAGGTTAGGTAATATTTGCCATGTGATACCTCAAGAACTACAGGAAAACAGGTGAGGCTCTGCTTTTTATGTAAGGCTAGATTAAAGGGAATTTTGGAAGTGAGTGTTTCAGCACATCTTTTTGCTTTGGATCTCAGATTCAGACATCTCCAACATTCCCATCAGTCTACACCTCAATTCTTCTTGCTGTACTTGCTGAAAAAATGATGTTATCTGTATAAATTAATCTAAGCTTTTAGGAGCTAAACTACTACACTGGTAGAACTGTATACAATGAATATTTAGGAATAAGGGAAATAAATCAAGCATGTAAGTTCAGTGACAGAAGTGTTCCCATCTTAAATGTTCTAATAGCTTAAAATTACATTTATCTCAGCCACTCCCAAGTTGTCTGACACATTCATCACAAAATCATTATACATCCTACTCATGCTGCCTTGCTGTCTGGAATTGGTCAGCACTGGCCAATAATTGTTTGGAATTTTGCCAGTGTTTTAGAAAACCTCCACGGTTGGCCTGCAACTCAGCAGGCATTTCCAAGATCCAGCATGCTCCTTCCAAGTTCCTAGTGAACTGCATCACAATAAGTACACCACAAAAAGGAACAGTCAGTTTGTGGCTTTCAAGCTAACACTGTTCATGCCTGGAGTTGCTGCTGCCTTTTTCAAACGCCTTTTTCAAACGATTTTGATACCTGCATTTGTTCAATAATCTATTATTGTTGGTTTCACAGCATTCCAATTATTACAGTTTAATCCTAAACTTCAAACACTACATGAATGGGATTTAGGAGTGTGTAACAGCTGCCTTCCAAGGATTTTAGGAAATGAATATATGCCTAAAACATTACTTCAAGTCAGATCTCAAGAGAGATGTCTAAAGCAAAAAGTCTAA
This sequence comes from Turdus rufiventris, assembly GCA_013186435.1. Classification (NCBI taxonomy): domain Eukaryota; kingdom Metazoa; phylum Chordata; class Aves; order Passeriformes; family Turdidae; genus Turdus; species Turdus rufiventris. Next base: position 75,641 of record PYHW01010719.1, on the reverse strand, counting down.
TAATTAATGGATAAATATTTTGGATTAGAACAGACAGTTTACAAAGCTTGTTTCTTAGCTTTTCACACTCAAAAATCTAAGCATGGCAAACAAATTTAACACATGCTTCAGGTTTGGTATTTAGATTAAATTTGAGCATGATAACAATCCTGGAGTATACGGAGGTGTATACAAGAGTTAGATTGAAAGTAAGTAAGGACATTAAATACACTTTAACTTTTTGCCCAAAGAATAGCTAATAAAACAAATACTGACCCATTTGCTGTCTGCCAATCAGTCTGTATCCTGTCAGATCAAACTATTATACTATTATATACAGTCATTATTCTCAGCATTTACATTCTTTTTCTCACACTTAACTCTGATCAGAATTGTGAAATCTTCCTGGCAACATTATCAACCATTTAGAAGCACAAAAAATGGCAGATTGTACAGATGTATCAAGTGCTGTGGCTATGCAGAAGTTGTATTTTGCAATAATTTCAGAAATTTTAATTTAAAAGACTGTCCTAGTGTTAAAGAGACTTCTAGTAGTGTAAGTAGTGAAATCTTCCTTACTGATATTTTACTATTACTTATTCTGTTTTCGTTTGAGAAATGACATGAAATACTTATTTTGAATTATCTCTGCAGAACTTTAACCAGAGTTTCACTTTTCTTGGATAAAGGAAGGTTTTACTTCCAATTCCCACTCTACTCCAGCTGGCCAACTTTCTTTGACAATTCTATCTGTTGAAGTGCAGTTTCTGTGTGGTCAGTCTGTCTAGCTCATGGCAGCAATACAAGCCATCAGGGAACAGGACTTTGAAGAAATAAATAATGTTGTTAATACACTATGGTTACTATGAAACATCCCTATGGGAAAACACAATTTTATGTTCTAATGTCTTCAATTGAAGTATTTACATAAAATAAACAAATTAAACAAAGCATTTAAATGAAATCTTTGTACTTTCAACTTGCAGAAATAATTTTAAATCTCTGTTTCGTAAAGGTTCCATTTTTTCTCTTCTAATTTGAGACAAACAGAAATGTTGAAATGTCAGATGTTCTGGAAAGGACAAGAACTTTAAAACAAATTATAGAAGACTAAAATTAAATTTAACACTGAGGGTACTGGTAGAGCTGTAGCTGTAATATGAGATATCAGTTGCACATGTTCATGATGATTTCTCTTCAGTATGAAATTATTAAATCCCTCTGTCTCTTGCACACATGGACATGTGAACAGCATAAATCAAGGTGACTTCCTATTTACATACTTCATAAGAAAAAGTATGACTGTACACAAACCTCTCACAAGGATCCATGCAGTTTTGATTATTGAAATAGCTAAAGGGTTGAAGGCTCAATTTAATCAATGAATCAGCACCTCTTTGTAAGCAAAGGCTAGAACTAACAGTTTTAATCAGGTTTCAGGCTTCTGCAGGTTTGGTTTTTTTACTCAAGCTAATGCATGTTTATTGATTTTCTTAAGTTATCACCTTCCATCAGACTTCACATCAAATATGTCTTTACAATCAATATTTACATTTACAGCTAGAGACAAACTCAAGGTAAAGAATTTAGATGCAGATCTATGAAGAAGAGAATTAAGTCCTGGCCTTTATCTGACTCATTCTAAGGAAACAACACTTGGATCTAGAGTTCAAAACAATGAGCACCCTCCATGTTGTCCAATTTAAGAACATACAGATCAGCATCCAAAAATTGTCTGATTTCAAATCTTTCCTTGACAGAATGAAATGTGTTTGTTTTCACTGTCTCCAACCTTGTGAGGCATTCCAAGGACCTTAAATACTGACATATCCCAAAGGAGAAAACTGCTCCATAAGAATTTTCTAGATCCTCATTCTAGGGTTTTTACCTTTAAATTCAACTTAGTCCTTTGTAGAAAAAGTTCTGATTTGTGATTGCCAAGTTTACATATAAAGCTTGTGGCTGTGTAAGTGTCCACAGCAATTTTCTATTTAATTGCAAGTATTTATTTCAGTACATCTATATCTAAAGTAGGAAGTCATGTAGAATAAGATTTTGATCTTGCAGGCACCAAAACTTGGGGTTAGGACCCATGTTCTGGTACTTAACTTGATACTGGTTACAATGGCGCTAATACAGTGAATGGAGTTACACCTGATTTATAACAATACAGCTGAGGTTAGAAATTGGCTCTGAGAGTCTACAAAAGGGTTGAGTTGCTTATATTTTAATTATTTTCATGCTACAGTTTAACTCAGTGATTTAAGAGCAGTAAATGTCCCCATACAATTTGAACTAAATGGTTCATTAAATGTAGTAAACACAATACAGAAGAAAAAAAATTAACTTTGTTCAACCTAAAGCAATTGAAGTATGCTTTTTAGCAGCATGAAATCTTTTCTTGAAATTCTAACTAATAGCTGGTAATTAAAGATAATATACAGAAGAGATTAAAATAAATTTTTAAAAAATTAAGCAATGCCAAACCATGGCAAAAAAGGCTTATTATCAAAAAAATCCACTGATAACAGCACAGAAGGAACAACAAGTAAGGTGGCCGAGTAGCTACGGAGCCAATGAATGTACCTATCAAATCTTTTTTTAGAAATTACACATTCATCTGGTGTACAGGTGGGTTGAACCAAAAAAATAAGACAGACTTCTCAGAAAGACTGAAGGATTGTACTGAATAATATATGGAGGAATACTTTAAGAGTCATGTAAAATTTTTAGACTAGAACCATTTGCCTGTTTTCCAGCACAGGATTACTTCCACCATACCATTCTTCAAAAAAGAAATGCCATCAAATAGCTCATACTTAATGCTTTTTGCAGCTCATATAACAAAGAAAAATTATTTTGATTATCACTCTACACAGAAGATATATGATATGTATTTGCAATGACATCAATAGGAGAATAGATCATAAACATCTGAAAGGTGAATGCACTCAGAAACAACAAAAGTCCATTAAAAATATATTCTTTGTATCTAGGGAATAAGTTTTAGGGAAGCATCCAACAAATCAGTAACTAACTTTCTGAAACAGTTACGAACAAATAATTTTATTTCAGTCATGTATTTATTGAATAACCTGTTGTGTTTTAAGATGAAGCAAAAGAGAAGAAAACGTGTAAACTGAATTCTGCAGGTTGTGGGAAAGGAGAACAAAACCTAAACTTAATGTGATGTAATACTGCAATTCTGCTTCAAGCCATGTACCAAGAGGAGCCCAGGCACCTCAGACTTACCGGCAGAGTGCAGGAAACTGCAGAGGATGAGCAGTACCAGTGTTGGGAGCATGATGCACGCCCTGCCTGGGCAGTGTTCTCAGTGCTCCCCTCTGTTCCAAGCGGGCAGTACCAATGCTGCCACTTTCTAGGCTGCCCTCTTCAAGCTTGGATGCTTTATATACAGAATTGCAATGCCCTCCCTCATTCCCACAGCTCACAGAAATTGGAATAGCAGAGTACCCGCCAAACAGGATCTCCTCTTTATCAAGTTCAACACACCTAAAAGCCACTTAGAAAAAGAAGAAAAAAGAAAATGCAAAGCTCCTCCAGTTCATTATCATTCTTACAAGGTTTTCATAATGGTTTCTATTTGTAACAGCTCAAACACTTCTACCTGCCTTCACTGAACAAATTTGGTATTACACCCAAAAGCAAAAAGACAAATAATACACAAATTACGATCACTGGCTGATAAGGAAAGGAATAATATTGGACCAGCACACAAAGTGGAAGAATGAAGTGCAGGAGTTTTGGAACTGCTGAAAAGAGTGTGTGAAAAAAAAAGATGGTAGGACATGAATCAACAGAGATACAGATCTCAGATTTTTGTATTAACTCTTTTTTCATTAACTTCCATTCACTCTCCTGGGTGATTGTGTTCATCTCGCCCTTGTGCGACTTTTTAAACAAAATGATAAACTTTGCCTGGGTGAAGAGGTCTGTACATGGCACAGACGATTTCCTGACTATGCAAGGGAGCTAAGTAAGCCCTTGCCCACCACCTTAGCACTGCCAAAGGCAGATGGCAAACCCAAAATGGGGCAGACTATTGCATTGTGGTACTTTGGAAACTTGTGAAAGTTAATCTCCACCTTCCTGCCAACATCACAGATCAATTCCACTTCTGTTACACTTGAATCCCTCCACATTAGAGGTGAAATGTTGAGCCATCACTGATTTGACAGTAAAAGAAGAGCTTGCTTGATCCTGTCATTTCTCACTAGCAAAATAATTGCTTGTGGAAAAAACAGTCTCGATATAAGAAAACTTGCCCTATGAAACTAAAATTCATGGGCTATCTCTCTATATTAATTTCTTCATCTTTTCCTGTTTTCACCATACTGGGGTGAGTCTCTGAAGAAAGTGGGAATAGATGAGGCCTTTTCCTCGGCAATCTGCCTGCACAAGAGGTGCCTCCTCTGTCATCCCCACCAATATCACAACAACCACATCACAGGCCATGCCCACAGCTGCCAACACTGTGCTTGCCCTGGTGCTTCCAGCAGCCAGGGGCAGTGCATTAAGGGTCAGAGAAGGGAAAGTGAGGGAAGCTCAGGCCAGGGGAGCGAAGGGGAAAGGAAATTCTCAGCGTTACCTCTTCTGAGTGGTGGGAAGAAGCTCGGGAGAGACAGTGACTTAACATAATTTCAGTTCTAGCTTAACGTGGTTGTAATTAAAATAAGAACATTAACTTTTAGTTGACATGAAGGTCTGCCTTTTTGGTTTTCATAGTTATTTTTTCCCCCATTCTGCTCCCCAGTAATAGAAGGTGGATGAAGTATATGGCTATTGATAACGGAATTGTGATCCTAAATTTAAAAATTTCAGTTGAAAATGTTCTGTATCTGCCTTATAAAAGCCCTAAATTAATGAACAAAATCACTTGTCACTCCCGAAAATCACAATCAAAGTGAAAAAATAGTAAGTCCTCCATACAGCCTCTAACCATACTATGATAAATATATAATTAATATGATACTATGATAAATATGTAATTAAGATTTCACAACTGTACAGATCACATTATTTCTGGCAAATCAGCTCTAAGTTCTTATTAATGAAATCCAAAAGAGAATTTAATTTTTTCCACTTCTAAGAAGTATCTTCTTTATGAAGATAAGGGACTACAGTGCTCCATAGCAACTCAAACTTGATAACTCAGTTTCAGACAGAAATTTGCCTGACAGAAAAAAAAATTCATCACTGTTGTCAAATAGGATTTTTTTTTGTAATATATGTTCATAATCTTTCTGTCAAGCAATAATAAATTAAAACAGCTGACATCAATGAGCACTTAATGACTTCATCATTTGAAGAGCTGGGCACTTGAGAGCATCTCTTTTACTATCAAAAGTGGCAGACTGAGACATCATGGAATTAAGATAACTGGCAATAGTTAATTTTCCTCTTCTATTACCATGGCTTCAAGCATTCTCTGTAGTCTTTATGGTTACTGAATCCCTTTTATGTCTTTACTATACAAAACTTACAAAATTCTCAAGAAATGCACACACTGACAGAAGTTATTACAAATATTTACCCAAAATATTGTTGTTTTCAGTTCTCTGTATTTGTAGCAACATTCTTAGCTGAACTCATTCAGTCTGAGAAGTCAGAATAAAGGTACTACCTTCAGTTTTCCTGGAAGGAATTTCAGTCACTCAGACTAAATACCTATGATTCAACAAGTTATTATTTTATGGAGACATCCAATGATGACATGAACACAGTTAATCAAAAGCATCCATCTACAACTGCATTTAAGTCAGGACTCCAGACCAAGAAAAAAGCATTTGCTTGAGGACTAGGAGAAGTGACTGAGTTCACAGTACATAGATTATTTAATGTGGAAAAGATTTGTGCAAAACTGTGTGCCCAGCTGAAGTGAGAGAATGATGCCTCTAATTAATGTGAGGGTTTTCCCCATTTAATTATTATAATTGGTTTAATAACAACATCATTTGTCAGAAGCTGCTGTTGCACAGGACAGCAGAGATTGTTGCGGTGATATTTAGTATCCAGGAACAGTTTCTCAGTATTGAAATACAGTTTAGATTCCAGCATCACGTACACTTCTGGAAGATTTTTGAAATGTCAAAGGAATTTATGTAAGCCAGATATTATGCAAACTGAGACAGTTACAACACTTCAACTAAATAATAGACCACCTTGTATATAGTTTAATTACTCTAGGAATTTTTAGGTATATCAATTACAGAATATTTTGATGCTTTTATGAAGATTGCTAAGAAAACATTCCATTTCCTGTAATATACTCATTGTATATTATTTTAGCAGCCTTACATATTTCTTGGATAAACAGCTACATCTCTTTATAAAGAGTCAGACCAAAATATGGCATTTGATTAGCCCTAGTCCCTGTGGGTGTATAAGCAATTTCCAGCTTTGGAAGTTTGTTCCTGTAAGTTTCCATTGCTCTTAGTGAAATACAAAGATACAGGCTACAGCTCGATAGCAATCTGACACAACAGCTGAGCTGGTGGGTTTTGTCTTTGAGCTCTGAAATTTGATACCTTGTCTCATTCAAATTTTGAATAATTGTAAGATAAATTGTTTTAATATGACACTATTAAAATCATCAGTACTTTAACTTCCAAACTATTTTAGATGCCTGGCCTCCAAGTAATTGTTTTAAAATATTCATGATTGAATCATTTATGTATAATGAATATAACATTTTTGGTCTCATAAATGCCTGTATCAGAATTACATAAAATAAGGCTCTTGAAATCAATTGGGTTATTTTTTATCCTTTATGACTGAGACTTTCACTGTGACTGGCAGGGAAATCTCAGTTTCTATCTACAATCCAATGAGCTGCAAAATTTCACTAGGAAAGTTTGACAATCCAGGGTTTTTTTTGGTATAGATTGTCTCAAGGTAACACTATTTATTTTCTATTAGTGGTGCTTCATCTTACACAAGGTAATTCCATTACCATTCCACCTTTTAAAAATAAATCAAAAGCACAATGTAATTGGCATTAACGAGCTAAACAGAAGAAAAAAAGCTCCCCTTTTTTTGTCCTGTTTCTCATCCTTGTCATTCAGGTAATGTATCCAGGGAGCAGAGGATCACATACAGTGCAGCTTCCCCGAGCTAAGCTTATGGCACCCACCAGGGGCTCCTGTCTAATTGTGTGAGTAGCTGGCAGGCACCACACAGCCAGCTGGTTGTCCCTGCTGCCAAGATGCTTTCCAAAGAAATTGGCAGTAAAACAGACATATATTCTGAGAATATTCCAATTGTGGTAAATAAGAAATTTTCGGCCAAGAAGTATACACAAAAAATTTATGACCAGCTTATTCCTCATCCTTAGCCTATATCCCAGCTTTAGAACTTCCTGGTATTTAATGCCATGTGTCTTTCCAGCTGCTTTTCTTCATGCATTTTGTACACTTAAACTCCTTCCCCAAACAGTACCTAAAATAAGCCTAGGGTGATTTTGCTACCAGACACTAAATAATCCACCTTATGGTTTTAGTAGAAATCCACATTATCTGCTTTCCTTTTGATCACCAGAATCAAGAAAACTTGTTTCCTTCATACCTTTCAAGTATTTGAGATAGCTCACATACAACCAGAAAATATTGCTACTGAATAGACTGTGAGGGCTGCTATTCAGCTGGAACCATCTCTGTTGTCTCGGGTAGCTGCCTACAGATACTTAAATGTAAATTTCATTTAACATTGTAAATTATCCTTGGTTGCAATATGCAGACACACAGTGACCATAGGTGTTAGGGAGTATTTAATTTCTTGTTTTAACAATGTGTATAGATGAAAGTGAACACAAACTAAGAAATAACTAACAGCACTCTTTCACTGTTACAAAAGTAGCGCTCTTATACTGTTCCAAAAGTACTTTTTAACTTAAATGACTGTAGAGTCAAGTCTTTCCCATATACCTGTTTGGAAAAAAAATGTAGAAAATAATTAAAAACTCCTGCCTCTAAAAGTGGTAAAGACTTCATTGATTGGCACTTAACTTTTAATTATAATTTGTTGGGAACAATGGCCTGAGACCACCTCGTGTTGGCTTCATGCCTCTGGCACTCACTGTGATGAATGTCTCAGATACTGTAGCTGTGGGGACCTGGGTTGGTGCACTTCACTCTTTATGTCCTGCCAACACCAGAGGCTGACAAAGCCACCCCTCCCACAGCTCCCTGAATTGTGTCCAGTGCCCTGAGGACAGCGACAAAATAGCTGAAATGTTTCTGGAGTAAATCCATTTTTGGGGAATAAAACTAAACCACACAAAACAAAGCAAGGCCTGCTACTATGATACCTTGTTCCCCTCCCTGCACAGGAACACTGGGAAGACAAACTCTGGTTGCTCTCAGCTCGCTCTCAGCTCCCACACTCTTCGCCTCTTCCTGAATCCTGTCTGTTCATGCTGGACTCAAACTGGTTTGCATTCTGATCTCTGGAGTGGTCTGGGCTGCACACTTTGTTCTACAAGAATCCTGAATTCTGGTCATTTTAGCTACTGTGCTGACAGGAAAGAACAGAATAATAGGATTGTGGAAAGAAACCACAGAAGGACTGTCACCTCGAGTCATGTTTGTCTCCCTTTGACTTTTTATCTAAAATTTCTCTCAAACACTATAATCATGAACAAAATCCTGTGCAGATTCCCTTAAGGCCAAATTTATCTTGTCGTGATTAAGAAATCTGCAGAGGAAGACCTATTCTCTCATTTTCATTTGCTTCTAGTAGAGAGAAAAAAAGATTCATGATGACCTCATATAAATTCTAGCGACAGCTTAGACTTTATACTGAACTAAATCCAGACTTGGAGTGCTCATTTTTTTTCCTCAAATAGGAAATGTTGAAAGTAATTTCATTTTACTTGATTAATTCCTAACCTATCCTTTTCTTCTGAATTATATTAACATGGAGAACATTTATCTGATGGACAAAAATTTGTGAAAGTGCAGGTCAGTGGTTTTTGTTTGGGGTTTTTTTTTTTGGCCTTTAGTCTTTAAAAACTAATCAGTATTCCTTTTCTAAGGGAAATTCAGGGAGTATCCTGAATTATACATCAGCCGTTCTCTTGGGCAGCATGCACTTTGACTCCATACTATACAGAAAAGGAATGGAAAGCATTACACATGAAAGCAGCTGTGGCTCAAATGTTTCCAGCTTAGCAGGAACTCAGTTCACTAAGTTATTTGAAACATCCTAAGTTTTCTTAATTGCCACATAACTGAGCTAAATCTGTAGTTTGTAATTAATGTTCAAACCGGATTTGGAAAAAATAAAATTATTTGCTTCTTGTTACATCACAGCTCTGTTAATTTAATAATCAGATAGATTTTGTCACAGATACAGCATGAAAAGCAAATACCTTGTGTGAACCAGGAATTCATTAAGTACAAACTTTGACCTCTACTGGTAAGGAAGTAAAATAGAAGCTGTATTTACACAAATATTAAGAGCTGGGAACAGGAAGCCAGTGGCAGTACATGTTTAACTTGTTCTTTAATGTGTGTGCATTTTAGAAGAGATAGTCTCCAGCTGATGCTAATATAACATATCTACTAAGATAATAAAGTCAAGCATAAACTTTTGTTTACCCTTTACTTGATACATTCTGATCCTTTTTCTTTTATACATTTTGGTTGACTTGGATTTAAAAAAAAAAACAAAAAACAACCAACCAAACATAAACAGCCACTGTAGTCACTTTGCCAAAGTTCTGAATCTCACAGATGTCTGAATTGTGATAGAACAGATTTGAAAATCACGACTTATTCTCAAATCTGAAAACCTCTTTCCATTTCCAAAGAAATTAAATTATGGGAAGAATTAATCAAAGGTAAGGATGGAAAAGTGGGAGGGATTGATGGAGGTGGTTTCCATGCACAGTTTCAAACCCAAAGGAGAGTATGGCTATTTTCTCCATGGGCAGAGAGCTCTCTGTAGGGAGAATCATAACAAGAATGCACAGATAGAAATCATACAAGAACAAGAATGAACAACTTGCATTGCTTTTGCGTGTCTTTTCATTTGATTATTCAAACATGACAGAATTGCAGCTGCAACTTGCAATGCTTCTTTACGCCTTCATGGTCTCTGAGGGCAGACAGCTGTGTTTGTGTCATGTGTCTCTCTCTCAGCTGATTATTTAATATATTAAGACCTCACTGCATGGAGAGACTGGCAGCCAGTCTATGTTAATGTAGAACAAAGATGTCAGCACTCTTATTTTCTTACAAAGATTTGATTTTTCTTTGCCCTCATTTTTCACCTAAATAAGTACTACAAACTCTGCCCTGAAAGCTCTTTGCTTCTGTGCATGACTAAATGAAATCAAATCTGCATGTTATTATCGGTCACACTGGTAGAGAAAGAACAGTTTTTGCTCATGATAAAATCCCCCACTATCTGAAAGATCTGTGTAATTAAGTCAACATGCACTTTTAATACTGTGAGGTTTCTAAGGAAGATTAAACATAATAAACTATGAAGAATCAGTTGAAAAATGAAAACTAAACATTAAACTGCCTTTATCTGGCAGTTTCAGTTTGACAAATGCACTGCCCAGTTTTTAAACCCAGCACAATACAGCACAGAATTGCTGCCATGCAGTTATATCTTTATTATCTCAAGCTTGGATTTGCTTCCCTTGGGTCAGGGGGTAGTTGTCTCATATGCAAAAGCACAGGACAAATATAAAGGTCTGTTTCACAGAGCTTAGGTAGGATCCAGACTTAACTTTAGTCCTTACACTTTTGAGTAGGGCTACTCTCGTGTTTTTCTTCAAAGTAATACTTAAATTAGTAGCAGATACTCTCTCTGAGTTGTTCTCCACCTTCTTTCATTTTAGACTCTCTTTCTTATCAGGTAAAGGTTCCACTCCATTAATTACTGACTTGAAATCTCTACTTTCTCATTGTTCAGTTTCAGAACAAGCAGAGAGGCTAATCACAAAACATGCACATTACCTATCTACAATCCAATATAAGCAAGATATTTGCCAAATGTGTTTTTTAAAGTGCAATGTGCTGATACTTTCTAAAAAATCAAACTATATATTGTTAAATGCATCTAAGATCTTATCCAAATAAGTTAGATTACTTAAATGCTATAACATGCTATCCAGTGTTTCCACCTGCTAATATTTACTATAAATGCATACACGCATGGTGTGCATGAACATAAGTATATACATATTACATGTATATACTTACACATCCTGCTCTCTTGAGTAGCTATTTAGTGAGTCCAGAGAACTGTGCTGCTGTCAGGCTAACAACTCTAAACAGAACAGAACTCCAATCAAAGTACTTAACGTGGCCCAAAGCATGAGAAAAAATGGCTGGGCAGCTTTTGTTTCACTGATGTAATTGTGGTATCATGTCCGTAATTCCATCTGAGTTAACCTTACAGTAGTTCCAAGGCCTGTGGCTACTGAGCTCTTTGTTGTGTACTTAACTTAATTTCTCAACCAAGTATCAGAAGAATATTTGCCTGTGGAGAATACAAGAACTCAAAATTGCCTATGGGGAATCTGGCAAGTTGAACTACTCTTCTGTTTACACGTTTTCAACTAAACAAAAACGAATACAACCATGAACACTGGCCTTTGCTGAAGTCTATGATAAAATTCTCATGTACTTTAAAGGTAACATTTTCCAAGCCCCAAAAGCAGTGGAGTATTTATATCTGAGAAGAACCAGTATGTAGAGACAATACAGAAAATAAATAAAGTGGAACTTCAACTTTCTTTTACCATATTTTTCAGTAAGAAGCAAGAAGCAGACATCACAACATGAGAGGTTTCATACAATCAGAAAAGAATGGGAGAACCTTCTTTGTGCTGTCCCTTCTCATGCTAGAACTACAAATACAGGTGCAAGGAAGTTTAGTTCCTAGAGCATCCTCACTGACCTTTGCTAAGCTTGATGTAAAAAAGTGGGTTGCCTACACACCTTTATTTTGAGCATTGAGTTTCAAACATACTGAATTCTTAATAACTGCTACTGCATCACACTTACAATCTTGCTTTCTTCCAGTAATGCACTACAAAACAAGACAACACATCTGCCAGGTATTAGTTCAATCAGTCATTCTTCCCCAAGGTGAGAAAGATGTAGCAGTGGGGCTCTTGTTTAAAGAGCTGGTGTTTAATAAACACCATTAAACGTACTAGGAAGGCTGAGGTCAGTGCTGGCACACGATGTGTGACAAGCAGTGAGCATTAGAGCAGTCCTCTCCTGCTCTTGGGTAAACTCACTGGGGTATAATGGCAGCTTATCCAAAAGGTTGCCAGTGTGGTAGAGGAGCATTGCTGAGGATTACAGCCTTTTGTCAGAGCTTTCTGAATACTGAATTCAGACAAGAGAGTCTGCTGAAAGGCTGGTTCTGGATTTGAAACTGTATGGGACGGCAGCACAGCTAACAAAGGATATGTGATATACTTGTTATGGACTGACGATAAGGTGCTCTGCAGCATTTTTCATTGGCTATTATTTCCCATATAATGAGAGCTTCATGTTCAGTTTATTACCCTCTATTACAGTCAAGCAAAGAAAAGACCATGCTGTTTGTTGGAAAGATATTTAACAGCCTTATATCCAATGGGAGACAACAAAAAGAACTGTTTGTAGCTACTCATTGCTATCTGAGAATACTGACAGAGGCAGGTTTTCTGCAGAGAGCTGCAAGATACGAAGTGTTATACTCAGCAGAAATACATTAATAACTGTGAAAACATTTCTGCTGGTTTCATCAGTGCTAATAGTCTCTTCCTCTATTTTGTTCTGTTTGCAATGATGAACACATCAGGTGAGAGAGAGAGAGAGAAAATGGTGTTTTCCAGCAGATTTTATAATGGCTAAACCTGAATGACCTTTCTCCTCACAACTGAGAGCAGTGGGGTGGCTGCTGTTGGGAGATGGAGGCTTTGTACTGTTTTCTACAGCATGTGCCAACTGCATGATACACCAAGAAACTCAGCTAAGGCAACCTGCATCGTGGGTGCTTAGAGCTAGATGCCTCCTTAGTAGCTGGTACAGTGCTATGTTTTGGAGTTAGTACGAGAACAATGTTGAAAACAAATCAGTGTTTTGGATTTGGATGGTGCTAAGTAGTGTTTACCCTCAGTCAAGGATTTTTCTCCAGTGAGGAAGGAGATGCACAAGAAGCTGGAGGGAACATGGCTGGGGCAGCTGACCTGAACTGTCCAAGGGGATATTCCACACCACAGAATATCATATTCAGCATATAAACTGAAGTGAGTTATCTGGATGGGTACAGTCACTGTTTGAGGACAGAGTGGGCATTGGATTGTGAGCAATTGTATTGTGTATCACTTGTTCAGTTGGGTTTTTCCCAAGTTTTATTATGAATGTAAAGTAACATCAGTATTAATTTTTATAATTAGCACTATTATGTTGTACATTTATATGTTACATTTATTAAACTACTGTTATCTCAACCCAAGAGTTTGCTGGGTTTCTTCCTTTCCCCGACTCTCCTACCATCCCATGGCAGAGCAGACACAGGGGGGAAGTGAGTGAGCAGCTTTGTGGTACTTGGTTAGCAGCTGGGGATAAACCCTGACAGTGGCTTCTCACTTGGAAAGAACTTTGTCTTGGAGCAAACAAGATAACAATCATGACCATTCTCTTGATAGTCAGGGCTGAGGACACTAAATTCTTCCACAATTGGTTTCCTAAAAATAAGTCCAATAGGAGATCCACTGGACTGCTGAAAGCACACTTATTGTCATAAACCTATCCCTGCATGGAAGTTTTTTCCAGAGTCATAAATAAAAGCACCAAAATGCTTCAGACACTGTCTGTACTGCTACACTGAATTGTATCACTAAGGCTATAATTCTCAACTTTTAAAAATTAGATGTGAACATAATGTTGTGGGTTGTTCAAGATTTAGCACTTTAATAGTGCCTACTTGCCAAGTTAAATCCTGAAGAATCAGCAGAAAGTAAAATGACCATGGTAAAAATTCTCATCAGCAAGCACCAAGCTCAACAGATACCTCAACAATGACATAAGTGTGATTCACCACATCAGGATATCCTCAAACATTTGAGGTTTTGAAATATTTACAACAAAGTCCTTTAGTGGAGTCAAATATAAGAATACACAAATGGAAGATAACTCTGGGTTTTTGATTGCTTATTTTTACTGAAGATGCAACATCTGTTATTTTCATGTTGCCTTTTCAAGGATTTAGAGAAGTCATGCTAGTGGTTCTGCCAAAGGGAATGTCCATTCATGGCTACTGGCAAGGAGGGAAGGGTAAGAACTCTCATCATTTCTAAAGCATGTCCTGTTAAGTACTCTCATCATTACTAAAGTATGCACTGCTAAGTATCTAAAGTCCAGCATCTAAAATGTCCATATTATGAAAGAAAATGGATCATCAAGGTAACTCTTTCTGGATCTGACAGCAGTGATGGTCCTCATAAAACCCAGTAATATATTGTGAGATTGTTACTGAGTGGAATATCTCACTGATTCAGGGAACTTCTGTCTGATCCCCCACACAAATGGTACTGTTCTCATTGTATCTAATGTAGCAGCACAAAACCAGAGCAAGAGCATAAGAATTTGTGGAAATTGCAAAGAAATCTATTAACAAGGCAGTTATGAAGCATCTTGTGACTTGTGACCTTACATATGGCATCAAGCTTTATTGATAATCTTACTTCAGGACCATCTAAGAAAAAAACTCCTGAGCAACTTCAACAAGATTTGAGCTATATCGTATGACATATTTGAGCTATATCTATGACAGTCACCAGAGATCAGATCAGGCGAACTCAACTCCCAGTGCCCTAGAGTCAAAATCCAGACATTAAACTTGTACACTTTTCTCTTCATTCCTCAATTTTTAACAGGCTTCTACTTCAGATTTTGAAAAAAAAGCTGAAATTCTTCCATACCTTTGTGACACTGCAGTTCTGTGAATACCCATCCATAAATACAGGGAAGCATCCAAAAATAGTAAGCTTCTGAGATGTGATTCTATCCTTTCTAATGTGAAAAACCAGGAGTTTATGTGGTCATATGTACAACATTTTCATGACCCAGATGGGCCTGAAGCATTAAAGCCTGCTACTCAGTAGCATTGTTTCTAACTTAAAAAAAACAAAAAAAAAAACCCAAAAAAACAAAAAACCAACAAAACAAAACAAAAAAAACCACCCTAAAAAACCCCAAAAAAGCATATGCAGACAGAACAATTCCTCAGTGGTATGAAAAAAAAAAAACAAAAAAACAAAGCAAAACACAACCCCATCTCAAGCCCCCAAACCAAACCCAGCTGTAATAGCTTGTTTGTGGTTGGTATGGAGTAAAATACAGTGCTAAAGAGCATCTCTCTCTCCAATGACTAGTTAACTCTTCCTTTTGGAACCTCCCGTGCTATTGAACATTAGACTGAACATTGATCATTCATTACCCCAATGCAAATATGTTATGACTATGCTATTCTGGCATATTCAGACAGACTCAAGTCTTGAAAGTGACTCTCAAAGTTCCAACAGCAATATAGGTTTATGTGGGCATGAAGGGGATGCCTGATTAAGAAACCATCTGGTGAGTTCAGACTATTTTAACCCATTAATTGAAAATGAAATGCCTTTATGGCGGGCTCTCTTGAAAGAGAATAGCTGATCACTTGAGCTGTGTGAAATGCAGCAGACCCAGCTACCACACAAATTGAAACTGTTAGCCAGAAGTTACGTCCAGCAACTCAGAACTACTGGAAACACACAGAAACTGATAAACCACAGATCAGTTTTCAAGATGCAGTGATTCACGTAATTTTTCAGCATTTCTTTGGAAAATTACACAAACACCATACTCCATCTATTCTAGACAATTCATAGTCTCTTTTTAGCAGAAAAAAGCCCCAGCTTCCTGGTAGCATAGTCTTACTTCAGAACGACTTAGGAATTTAGTACCATAGCAAACATCAGCTGTAACATTCCCCATCCTACGGCAAGTAGTTTGCGAGGATTGTTAAGGCAGCTTTCCTGTCCAACCATCCAGGAGCCACTCCAGCAGTGTCACACACCCAGCACCGAGCGGGGACGGGCCCCTCAGGGCCGGAGC
>PYHW01010719.1:43238-59525 GCA_013186435.1 Turdus rufiventris | reverse complement strand
GGCCCCTCAGGGCCGGAGCTCCGGGGAGCCCATGGGCTCCCTGCACACCCCACCCTCACACAGCCAGACAGCGATTCCTTACCGCCTCAGCCCTGGGCTTCCCGCAGCAGAGTCCCGGGTGTCTGCATCCTCACAAGAATGTAGTCGCGGCACAGCAACATAACTACCATTCGAGCTGGTGGCCGCCAAAAGATTTCCCGAGCTTTTGCCCTCACAGTCTGTGCACCCAGAGAGTCTGAGGCCTCCCAGCAGAGTCATCAGCACCTGCTGTGTCTCTGAGCCTGGGCCGCAGGTCCCCGGGCTTTTGTTGTGCAAAGGCTCGGCACTTCACGGCCACTTGCCCGGGGCTCTCGCCACACAGAGCTGAGCCCTCACTGCGGCTGTTCACCTGTACTAAATGTGCTCCTCAATACAAGGCTGCTACATTCGGCAATTAGAGTGCTTTCACCTCAGGACTTAACCAAAACCAGCTGCACC
This sequence comes from Turdus rufiventris, assembly GCA_013186435.1. Classification (NCBI taxonomy): domain Eukaryota; kingdom Metazoa; phylum Chordata; class Aves; order Passeriformes; family Turdidae; genus Turdus; species Turdus rufiventris. The sequence continues at coordinate 59,048 of PYHW01010719.1, read as the reverse complement.
TCAGCCTTCAACACTGCGCTGTTGAGCCCGACCACGTGAAGGCTTTAAAGCGACCTTCTCGATAAAAGTGAGTTTTCCTGACAATCAGACTAGAAACATTACCATTTTAAACGATAAGACGCAGAATGATTTTGATTTAGAAACAAAAAGGAAAGAATGGGAGAAGACTGTGAACACGTACCCACAACGTGCTCACAGCACAGCCTTTTAACTCGGGGCGCATCTTCCCCTCAGCCTTCCCCATGGCCTGAGCATCCTGTGGGTTCTCAGGACTCTGATCTCATTAATCCTGCAGGCTCCCTCACTTTCCACGGAGCTCAGCTAAAACCCTCATCCCACCTACTACCAAAACCTTCCCTTCCCTGCGGATGCCCAGCGGCTTGCAGGGAAATGCCCTGATGCAAAAGGCAGCTGGTGAAAAGGAGGCAGTTTTCTCCTTTACTATTCAGCTGCTGCTTTTTTGAGGCAAACTACTGTCAAATACATGTTAAATTGCAGGCAATTCGACAGACTATATACTGAGTCTTGTACTTTGAAAAAATTGGAGTGGGCTGATATGGTTTGCTAGGTAGTGTATGCCTCAGACGCCTCCTTGGAGTCAGTGATCTCCTGTCATCCACAATACCCGTGCTCAGTCTGTCAGAGCCCCCTGAACCCATCGCTGTCAGGGGGCACTTACTGAAATAAAGCGGGACTGGGTACACACCCACGTTGTGTCTGCAGCAAAGTGGGAATGGCAGGTATTGAGCAATTTTTTTAGTACCAAAATATTGATGTCTGTCAGTGATGCTGGTCTGTGTAGACCTAATGGAGTTTGTTTCAAACCTGGGTCTGTTTTCTGTCTCAGTACTAATAAAACACAGAGGTAATTTATGTACATGTAGTGTATGAAACTGAACTCAGCTAGGGCATTGATTTGGTCTATTTTGATTATTGACCCTTTGATCTTCATGTTCTTCAAATTTTTGGATGTAATTTATTCAAAATTATATATGTGCTGCTTTAAAATCCACTTACCAGTTCAGTATCAAGAACATAATCTTTTTGATGCAATTTAAATATAGCATCCTAAGAGGATTTCCTCCATAAAGAGGAAATTAAATAAAAGAATTTTTATTTAATAATTGAGGAGAAAACTTGTTTGTTTTTTAATTTTTCTTGACTATAAGTATTATTGTTTCAAATCTAAGAGAGTCAATGTGGACTTTTGTATCTCTGAAAACCTGGATTCTGAGTATGTCAATAATCTCCAGAACAATAATTTTTATATCAAGAAATCCAGTAAAATTTAAAATGTTTACTCTTAACTGATTTTCCAGGACTTCTACTACGCAATCAACAGATAGTGTATGTTTACATATTGGTAGCAGTCAGTGAGTCACTATTTAGTATTTATATTCAGTGATGGTGTTGATACCAGATTGTAATATCTCTGCTAGTTCCATATGGGATTTTTTTTGCACTGTTGGTCTAACAGACAAGTTTATCTCATCTTGTACCTACGGTATCTGAAGGATATTTCTGTAGATTTTGTTTGAAGACAAAATTGAATTGTCTGAAGCAAAGCATATGTGGGGAAAATGGTTGCATGGCATCTTTTAGCAGTATTTCTTTGTGGCAAATGCTGAAGTTATTGGAGAGTTTTTCAGAGCAAAGTATTGCCTATCTGAAATAAGAACTTGTGGCAGGTTGACCTTGGCTGGATGTCAGGTGCTCTATCACTCCCCTTCTCAACTGGACAGGGTAGAGAAAACATAGGTAAAGCTCATGGGTTGAGATAAGGATGGGGAGAGATCAATCAGCCGTTACTGTCACAGGCAAAACAGACTAGAGTTGCATCTGTTACTGAAGATTTACCCACTGGTAAATCAGTGCTGGCTACTCCTGATTGAACTTCCTTGTCCTTCATGTCCCTTAAAATGTATTCCAGGATTGGGTACTCCATCACCTTCCCAGATACTGAGGTGAGGCTGACCAGCCTCTAGTTTCCTGTGACCTTCCCTTAGAGGAAGTACCAGGATCTCAGTTGTCTATCAGTTGTTCCAAATAATTAGAACCAATTACTTGCAAGGAAATCTTGCTAACTGTGAGTTTGATACTGGAAAATCCTAAAAATCTCTTTCTGTGGCTTAGCAGACTATTTTGGTTTGTTAAGTATTGCTTAAAATACCAGCATCTCCAAAATTCAAAAAATTTCCGGAATTATTTGGAGTTACTCTGAATTGTTTGCATGCTTCCCTTCAATTATCTCTGTATTCTCCAGTAAGTATAACAAAAGCAATTCCTTAAATAGAATCATTACTCTTAGTTAGTAACCATTAGTTATTCAAAGAGCCAAAGCTAATTGCTTTGTATTCTAGTGATCTTTCCTTCCTGCTGTCTGAGGACACGACTTCTGGCCAAGATCCCAGCAATCCTCCCCCAGATGTCTCCTCTCCTCATTACTTTGCTGTGCCAGGGCCTCCCTTAGTTCTGGACCATGCTCTCTGCTGCTGCCTGCTGCATAGACTGCAATCACTGGGAGTCAATGAGGAGAAATGCTGGCGTCTCAGGCCCAGGGCAGAGAATCTTTCAATGCACTCTGAAATGGTAAATGGCATTCTGTAGAAGGTTCAGAGCTAAAGGTCTCCTTCAGACCTCGGTGGATTCCGTGACTGAAATCATGGGATGCAGAGGCTGTTTCTCTTTTAAGGTGAGGTTTTCCTGCAAGGCCTAAAATACAATCACTAATTTGCAAGATCTGATTTGTCTGCCTTTCCCTGAGCAGCAGAGCAAGATGACTTCTGCTTTAGGATAGGGAGCTGTTGTTCAATCTCTACTACTCCTCACTTCCATTATTAATGCCTACTACCACTGGTACTGATCCTTTATACTTCCTAAGCAGGGTGTGATAAACACTGTTCTGCCAGGCAGGAAGAAAATTATTTGTGCCAATCCAAAGATGAGGATACTGTGACAGATAGAGATAGCATTGGAACTGGATCTACCTTTACTGATTGTTTGACTGACAAGAGTTTATAGCAGAACCTGTGTCTCTCAGGGTACCCTTAACATCCATTCATCAGCACAAACTGACGCCTCCTTTGTACCAGTCTGTGCTACAGAAAATTACATTTGGTTTTATGGTTGTGTTATTCACCTTCAGAATCTATCAGTCTGAGTGACTGGCTGCTTATCAAAGACAAACCTTGATCAAGAAACCATCTTCACTGAGTGCTCTGCTTCTGTCACCTGCTCAGTGTGGCTTTGCAGTCTCAGCTATGTAGGCCTTTGTGCAGGCTGAGTAGGTACCACAGAACTGCAGCCATTTCTCCCGAGAACAACTTTGTGCTCCTGGAAGGTAATTGCTACATCTTCCTCTGTGCTAACAGCTTTGAGGAAGTGCTGGCCATGTTGAGCTTTGGCTCCTTTCAAGATGAGGAGAATGGCAGCCATTCTGAACAACATTTAGGAATGTTTATTGTGTTTCTTTGGGGTTGGTTTATAAGAAAAGGTTGGCATCATTAGAGCAGTACACAGTTAATAAACCCCTACAGTATATGAAGGCAAGGGTGAAAAGAAACTGATTAGGTGTGCACTGCCCCCTCTGAAAAGCATCTCCTCTGGGCAGTATGAAATACTGTGTACTTGCTTCCCTTCTGTGAAAGGAAGCTCCTAAAACTGCAGGAAGTCTGGTATGATGAACAAGGAGATAATTTAGAAAGAAATTCCTTGCATGAAGCATAGCAAGTACATAAAATATAAAAGGGCTAGATGTTTTTTTACTCTACTGGTCTATTTGCTACTAGCTAAATAGGTAATTAAAATGGTCTTAGTGACTCTTTAGATTCACTTTAGCTTGTGTGTTTGGGAGCCTCATTTCTGCTTGAGAGGCTTTGACAGGACTCTTCCCTCCCAAGAAGCCTACGAGAGGTATATCACTCCATGTTTTGATATTTCATATGAAAATTCAAAGTGGAAATGAGTGGATGATCTCCCTAATACCTAATCACAGAAATCTATTTGAGCAGAAGTTGATAGACTTGGTGAAGGGTATAATAGCATGTAATAGGTAAGTGGTGTAATAGCAAAATTGACTCTAATCTGTGCATGGACAAAAGTCTCTGGGCTTCCCTCAGCGTGTGACCGGAAATCCGCTATATCATACAGAGAATCCGTGTGCCTTGGCAGTTCTGCAGTTCAAGCTTCATTGCCCACCCAGAACTCCCTATTGTAATCCTCAGGGAGACTTGGCTGCTTCTGCATGCACTCCACTGTCCCTTAATTGATTAATATTGCTTCATTTATAAAATTCCACTGGCAAGAGGTGACATTTGTATGGTTGCATTTGGATGGTGTTTGATGTATTGCTGAGTACAGAATGGCTGTAAGATTTGACAGCACAGTAACAGCACTGCCGATATTTTATATGCAATTGTGCAAAGTGATTTGGGCATTTCTGAGTTTGAAAGCCGAAAAATTTTTCTTTGATCTGCACACAAATTAATTATTTAGGAAGAAAATGGTTCACAGGTTTTCCCTTTTGGCTTTACACAGAATAGGAAAAAAATGGACCTGACATACACAGGCAAAATTTACTGCTTTATAAGAATCACTCCCTGGATTTACATAGGTGTCACACAATAACATTTATCTATTTATAAAAACACTATAAAATAATGAAAATCTATTCATATTGATATTTGTATTTGTTGATGTAAGAACTGCACGAACATGACTGGTACAGTCCCGATAAGTAAGCAAGAGGTTTTGTGTGTGCTATTGGCAGGAGCAGGTGTGTCTAGTGATAGATGCTTGGATTTTTCTGACTGCCTGCTTATACAGGAGCAAGTAAGTTATTTGTAGAAATCTCAGCACAAAATAATTGATTTTGGCTCATTTAATTTAAAAGTATCCATTGTTAATCATGTGGAAAAGGAAATAAATAGCTGTGAGAGAGAAATCAAATTATTTTTTCTTTTTGCTTTAATTATTTTTAAGAAAAGCAAATACACAATTTCAGTGAAAGGCTTTATTTTTAGTTTTATAATTTTTTAAGATTATTTTGATATTTATTGTGATCTTTAGTTATTTTTTTACCAAAAGCCTTCTTAATATCTTCATGTTTCTTTATCTGGCATTTTTAAAAGAAAGCTTAAGAGTAATGAATCAAGGCCTGGTTTACTTCCAAATTCAAGTTTTGCCATCACTGTCTCTTTGCTATTGGACTTTTGGACCCAGACACAACTTCCAAAGAAGGATGCAGCTTCTCAAGTCTGAGGCAGCCTAGAGTGCCCAGAGTGCCTGGCCCTGGGGTACTGAGTGTTCTGGCCTGCCCAGAGCTGTGAAATTGTTGATGAGCTGTGCCTCCAGTTGAAACAGCTGTGGGAGGAGGAGGTGCATGAGCTGTGAAGAATCTGAAAGGATGAGAAAGCCATCAAATGGCAATTCTCTGACACCCCAGCCAAAATACTGCCAGGGCAAGGGTGACCTGGGAAGCATCAGGCCTGGCTGAAGGGCAGTGGGGCAGTGATGAAGTCTTTGGGGTGCAGGTGCTGTTCATCTTGGTTCTGTCACTGAAGGAAGAATCTGAGGGTGACTCGGATCCCTCAGGTTGGTGCCTTTTCTGAGGAATCAGCATTCCTGGGCGCTCCTCTGGAAGGCCTGGGCACTGATGAATGCAGTGTGGGGAACAAGCACAAGTTAAAAGTCTTAGAGTAGTTACAGAGCTGTCACCTCACTGGGGTCATGAAGGCGTGGTGGCATAGATCACATGGTTGGAGTGCACCAGAGGAGGGACTCACCAAGGCAAAAATCCAGCTGTTGATGCACACAATTTTCTCTTACAAATCCAATACCTTCTCAAACTGAATAGAATTCAGTGTGATTTCCCACTGCTGTAAAAGAAGAACTGTTATAGCAAAGATGGTCATAAAGGAGAAAGTAGCAAGTATAAGAAACAAGGATCCAAATTTGCCAAAGGTATTGGTAAAAGAATGACCTTACTTAAAAAATGTTTTCCTCCATTCACATCTTGGGCATTTCTATTTTTGAAATGTTTAGCAAACATCTTTAAAATGCTGTCATAAATGAGACTTTAAAAAATAATGATGAATCTTCCAACCATACAGAAAAACCCAGAAAATAACAAGCCAAAATTATATGCCACCACAAATAAAAGATGCTGAGACTAGAATGCCAATAAACAATAAGAAAATACTTCAGAATATAAGTATAAATTTTGTACTTTGATATCTAGCAATGCTAAAAAGATACACAGGAGTGGGATGCCTATTTTACTACTAACATCTGATTGAATTTAAAATAAATATCTTTATATATTTTTATCATAAAAATAATAGTGTTTTATTTATTGAGGACCTGCCTGTTAATAAATTAAGAGGTTTGTTACATGACTGCTTGAAGCATGTCTGCTAGAAATACTGCTTGATTTTTTTTTAATATGCTAGTAGTCTCATGGATGAGTGATTTCTATTTGACATTTCAAAAGCTTAAGAACAACACTACGTATCTGGAGCTGATATTGAGAGAGGATTTTTAACCTTTTCCTCTTCCTCATGTGTTTATTTCTGTTGCTTTAACATAGTAAACATTCTTGGAATCCAGTGTGATAAGACTCTTTAATTTTCCCTCACCAGCCAGGCCATCTAGCCCACAAAGTCTGATTTAATGTACAGGATAAAACTAAAAGGAAAAATGAAAAAACTGGATTTGTTTTCATAGTGATAAAGTTTTATGGACAAACTCTTGCTGTGTGAAGAGTTTGAATGAGCACATTCCATGTGGTGCACTTTTGTGGAAAAAGGGAATGGGCTCTCCCCTGCCGACCAGTGCAGCAGATCAACAAATAACCTGCTCCTTTATCAGAGCTGGGAATGCAGGGGAAGACATTCACCGCAAGGAACTCCTGAACTCAGGTTAATGAGCAGCCTTACTGCACCTAGAAGACAGATCACAGATGGGTGTTAACACTTCTCAGTCTGTTGCATGTGCATGGAATAAATGGGGAATGTTTAGTTTGAATCAAGCAAGATGCTCTGCATTTTTAGCATGTTTTGAAAAGGTTAGTTTAAAGCATCTTGGAAATGCAGACTGTAGATTTCTGTCAGTTAAGAACTGTGCTATTGCCTATTGACTAGAAACCATTTTGATGCTGACTTCAGCTCAGCTAAACAAGATTTTAACTCCAAATAATAGAAGTAACAATATTCTGCTATGCCTGTTTTTTGCTTAATAGGGTCAGTAATCCACATCATATCTTATTTTCTGTGTGATGTAAATTTAGGAATAATGCAAAGAATGCAGGAACAGACAGAAAAGATAATTTTCTCCAGTCACTATAACTAACTCAATATATGAGAAGAATGACTATTCATAGTGTCAACCAATACCAGGCAATCTGTTCTGGGGCATGGAATAACTCTGTTGTTTTTTTTACTGATGGGAACATTTGTCATTTGCAATTGCCAGACTGTACATATGTTGGCATTAGATAAATTCTCAGTATGCTTCTTGAATATTTTCTGCCTACTGAAAGATTTGTGGCTGAAAACAAATCTGAGGAACTCCTGTCTTCTCTAATAAGATAATCAGACAATTCTGTTCCCTCCTCAGTCTGTGGGAGTACAAAACCATGTCTCTTATGGTTCACCAGGGTGCACTGATCACCATTAAACTGCCTCCTAGTCTGTGCAGAAGTGCTCCTTTTTACAGTCTTACTGATGCTGTGACACAGTGCAGCAAAATTCATGGAAGGGAAAAAAATTGAGAAGGATCGCTGCCCTCTAGCTTCGATGATAGGGTATTCTTCTTGGAGGTTGAAATACATCTCTGTTAGGCTCTGCAAAAACTCTTAGTTTTATGTTATGCTGTTATTTAAACCCAGGAGTAATTCTGGAATTGCCTGTGTTACACTGTATCCAGTGTTATTATAATTTCACACATACTTGGGTGCCATTTAAAAAGGATTAAGTTGTCTGTCCTAGTGGATTTAGTATAGCACCAAACTGGGGAGGTTCATTAGCAGGGTTCAAGGGAGGTTCATGGCTATAATGCTGTGTTCATTACAGACCTTTGCAAAAACAGAAGTCCTAAATGCTTACAGATGTCAATTCTTAAATCCTGAAGCCAATTGCTTGAAAGGCGTGTTTACACACATTTTCTTTTTCTACAGTGAGCTAATCTAAATGGAGGCAGTGTTTTACTTCTTTTTTCCCCCAAATCTGAACTTCAGAAAACTGAAATGTCAGGTTACATTTTAAGAAATGGCTTGTGTAATCGAATCAGTGCAGTTCTGTGTCATGACAGATTTTACTGGCTGACAAAAAGAGAGGGAAAACTGATTCCAGATAGTTGTGTGTAATACATTATCTTGTTCTGTGTTATTTAAATAGTCCTGGTATCTGACTTCCACCTGCTACATGCCAGGGAAAGCAGCACATGCAAAAGCGTGGTAGAAAATTGTCTTTGTGTCGTTTTCTTTCCATCTTCATTCCAGATCAGCTGTGTGGCTGCCTTCTACACTGACTCTCTGAGCCAGTATTGTGTGCTCACATTGCTTCTAATTTTCTCATGGGCATTAATTATAACTTCATGGGCTGGAAGTAGAGTTCCTGCCCTTTTGGAATTGTCATTGTGTTGCTGTCATGATTCCAGAGAGCAAACACTGTGCTTGCTTCCCTCTGGGAGTAGCAGTTCTTTCCTGTTTTGGAGCAAAGTCAGTCTCACATTTTAGCACTATGGTAGCATCGCAAGATTTTTACAACCAGGATTATTAGCTTTTAAAGTTTGATGGCTCTTTTTTTTTTTTTTCACCCCCTCAGTTGTATTTGCATCTTCAGGGAAAAGTTACTCTGTATTTCTGCCTGCTGTGTCAGGTAAAAGGAGAAATTTAAAGTTTTCCAGTCATCATTACCTGTCTATAAATCTGTGGCAAAAATGCACTGAATTGACTTAAATACTACAGTCTAAAGAAAACAAATTAGATCATGAATTCTCAGTGAACACCAATGAGGTGTCTCAGGACACTGAATATGAAAGATAAATTATTATTTGGTGAAGTGTCTGCAAAGCTTAATTTTGGATCAGTAATAGGCCATATCTGAACCCATTCTGCTACTAGTAATTTCAAAGAACTCTGCATAAACAAGCTTTCTTTCCTGGTAGCACCCATGAGTAACTTCCTGAGATAGGCTGGTTGCTGGGGATTGCAACAGGCTCCCGGCAGTTCTGTCTGTGGCTGTAAGGACTGTGAACAATGCCAGGAGAAAAAATTGGTTAATAAGTTACAGTGTCCTCAGGTTGGTTTATTGTGAGTGACCTGGATCATGGTGCACGCTTTACAATGAAGTAGTTTGCAGTGTCTTGTTTGGAGTGCCCACTTTGAAGTGTGTTAGAATATATGCACTGAAAAGCCAATGGCAAACCAGCAGCTCACATAGAAGAGCACATTAATGCAGAAAAGTAAATAGCAAACTTTCAGAGGTCACAGACTGGTCTACTGCTTTTTTTTTTTTTTTTTTTTTCTGNTTTTTTTTTTTTTTTTTTTTTTCTGTATTCTGGAATTTGGACAGCACAGTTGGCTGATGGAGGATCTAATTAGAGGTCACACAGGGCATGAGACTGGCAACTGTCACCCTCCTGTGGGAACAAGTTTGGGTCTGTATTCTTTGGGCTTGCCCAGGAATAAAGGGAGCAAACACGATAATGAAGAGAGACTGGTATTAATGTTTACAGGCTTTGTGTCCTTTCCCCTGTCCTTTGGTCAATGAATTCCTACCAGGGAAAGGTCCTTTTTATTATTTTCCATTTCCTGCGCAATGTCTTTATTTTTTCAGCCCCATCATATGTTACCAGTGAATTTTGACAGAATACTACCGCTTGATGTTTATTCAAATAGTTTTATCTTTGGAACACAGCATAAAGGCCGTCTGCTGCTTGCAAATTCTCATAAGGCTGGGGTGGCAAATGGTGTTAGTTTTGCCGCAGCAGAAAATGGAGAAGTGACTCATCCGTGATTGCAAAGTTTGTTGGCATTAGTGCTAGAGAGAGAGAGCTCTGTACTAAACGGTCTCTAGAAATGGTTCCTAGCAAAGGAATTTCCCCTTTCTTCAGAAAAATTGAGGTATTTGATCAGAGTCATTAGAATAACATTTTCCAGCTCCTCCTCTTCTGACTACCCAGCTTTATCCCCGGATGGCTGATGCAGCCAATCCTCTGCTGTGACAGAGACTACTGTCTGTGGTGATGCTTTTGCTATTTGTCTTTTTCTAGTCAACCTTTTAATCCATCTTCATTCACTCCATGTGCTCACTTTCTTCATATCTATTGAGACAGAACTGTATAAAGCAAAGTAGCCAGTACTGAGTTCTTAAGTGCATTAGGTGACACTGCTGCTTGACCTATATTCTTGGAGACTGAGAAAGACAACTTCCTTCTTAGATTTACAGTTCAGAAATAAGATTATAATTTTAGCAATTCAGTGCATTTGCCAACATCAGCTGATCTTTGAAAATCATGTTCCTAGGCAATGCAATATAAAACAGATTAGCATAAGATAATAGATGAATTGTAGGATTTACTGTATAAATTACAGTAATTACTGTATAAATTATTGTGTTTTACCTGCCCTTTCCATCATTCATCTACCGCAGCTTCACCAATTCAATTTATCCTGCCATCTAGCATCTGTATTTTGCCAATGGCGTGGTGGGGGAGAAGTGAGAGAGCATAATGGAGAAGTCGTGACTGAAAAGCCGTGTGTGGAGCGGTCTGTGTCGCAGAGGGAGCTGGAAGCGGCTGCTGCAGCAGAGCCGGTGCCGCAGTGAGTCAGGGAGCCGAGCACAGCCCGTCCCGGTGAATCACCGTGGGCACGGGCTACGCCTGATGATCCTGCGCTCAGCGCCGCCGCCGAGGCACTTCGAGCTCCGATTCAGCAGAACAGGAAGCCCTAGCTCCCGTCCTCACCTGCGCAGGGTCCTCTCCGTTTGCTGAGAAATCAGGGTTGCATGCGGGAGAGCTCGGACTGGGAGTCTGGGAGGGTCTCTGCAGCCGGGATTCTAAAGAGCTGCAGATCTCCCCTGCTGGTATGCAGACAGATGGAACTGATTGCTCAAGCACCTTTGGCCTGGGATGGTCTTTAGACATCACAAATAACATGTTTTCTCTCTGAGTAGTAAATTATTGTCCCAGTGTATTGGGAAAAAAAAAAAAAAAAGCCTCATAGGGTTCCATCTTCAGGGACATTATATTCTTCAGTCGACTAATTTTCTGCATATGACTCTACATTTTCATCTTATTGCCAGAAATGCTTTGTATTGTTGCTTAAATAGCTTCTGCACTTCATACCATGTCCAGCAGTGCTTCAGTGGTGGGTAAATAATAACTTTATAATGCAAGAATTATTCCTGATAGTTATCCTGATGTGCCAAAGTGAAAGTAGTGGCTGTATTACTATTGGACAAATTCCAGATATATGGATAAAAATATGTAAATGGATTTTGTTGAACATCCCTGCAGGAATATGTGTGCATATACATATGCATACACACTTTCAAAGGAAAAAAGGTAATTAAGAAGCTAATATAAAAAAAAGTATGATTTCCCTGGTATTAGGCTAATTTATTGGTCCCACCCAATGTTGAGACATAGTAAACAAAAAGCTTCATTGCAGCTGTGTGCATCCAGCTGTGGAAGCACAGTACTTCAGCTGCAATACATGAATGTGAGTTTTTCTGTATTGTACAGTTGGGAAATTATTTCAGTGCTGAAAAAACAGCTCTCTGTTAGTTTGTATCAGATCAAATTAGATCTGATACAAGCATTATTATAAAATGCTTTTCATTAAGAGTGGGACATAAAATCATAATTCCCCCACATCCTTTTTGTTATTTTACTAGTTTGTTTTTATTCTGTCCTCCAGAGAATTTTTAAGGCTGACGCCTTAGCAGCTCTTTGCCAAGCATTTGAACAAATTCAGAACACTGTTGGTAATCACTCATTTTAGGATTGCTTTGGGTATTTTCCCAGGCTTGGTTCTGGTAATTTCTCTCATCAGTCTATTATAGAGAAAAATTAAACATAAGGTAGTAAAAGGCATGTTAATCTCCACTGGATTCTGTTCTTGGAAATGGAGGGGACTAAGAAGCAGAAATGTATGTTTGGTATTTAAACAATGCTGTGGAACAGCTCCTGGATATTGCAGCAATACTGTGAGACTGCATCCCCAGCAAGACATCAGTTATTCCCAGTGTTTGGATTTGTAAAGTTATGTTATATAGGATATATAGGAGATGTAGGATAAAGCATTGAAACTCTGAGGATCTCAGGAAGAAATGTCAGCTGATGGTCTTAAGATGTGGGAGTTGCTGAAAATAAATAAACTAGTTGAGGCACTGGATTTTAAAATCTGGATGCAAAATCTGTGGCGATATGAGAAGAAGAAAAAAATGAGCCTTTATTTTTTTTCTCGGTGGATGCGAACTCACAGATAATTTGTTTTTCCCTAACCACTGCTTACAAGGCTAATAGTATATTTCTTGCTCTTTTCCTAATGTCCACCTAATCTGAACGTCCCTTGACACAACTTCATACCATTATGTATTATCAGGGGTTGTAGTTATGCTTAATAGGATTATTCATTAATTTTTGCATCACTTGCCAACTAATTGCAGAAATAGAAGAATTGTTTACAGGCATTGTGATTCAGGGCCTGAGTTCTTCTGCACAGGGCAATTTAAAGAAAAAAGTATTCAATGTAGTTTCTGTATGCAATAGCTTTCTAAATAATTATTCAGTAGCTGTCTATATGGGGTCTGAATTAGATGCAGATCTCTTTCTGTACATTCTCTCTATGAACCTTTTTCACAGGTATAAACTATCAGATCTGTAGTGTGTTATTACAGTGAGTTTTGGTATTTTTAATCTCTTTCTGTCAGCCTCCTGATGTGGTCAGAGGGCTACTTTTATCCACCACTGTCCACTAAAACATAAAGATGGCACCTTAGGCAAAGCATTCAATTTCTATGCAAAAATGAAAGAGCAAAAATATCTACACAGCTTTTGTTGACGACACAGATCTTTTCCCTTGATCCCTTTCTTTAATGAGAAGTAATGTTGCCATCTGCTGGCAGAGGACGAGGACTCTCTCAGCTACTTCTGGTGCTTTATGAAGAAAGCTGATGTGTTCCCTTGATGAGTTACAAATAATTTCTTCCCCCCTGTGTTTGATTCATTTATCTTGGCCATATCTTTACCACACCGAGGCAATTATTTCTGTATGAGATCCATGAGTTACTTATGAAGGTTTGAATCAGAAAACCATCTGCATAGAAAGTTTTCCTTTCAAGTATCCATTGGCCTTGTCTTAGTAAAGGAGTTTAATAAAACATTAATGATGTAATCCTCATTATGATTTAACTCATCGATGAAACATTGTTAAAGGAATTTTTTTTCTTATGAAACAGGGTAAATTTATGCCTTTGCTGTAAACCAGGAGGTTCCTTTCGTTGCCACCTGCATAATAAAAAAAATATTTCATATCCTCTGATCTCAGTCAGAGGTCTCAACAGTAAAGCCAACAGGAAGAGACAACTGGTTCCTCAGATCCTGCTCATCTGTCTTTTAATGCTTAGTTCATGAATGAATGCCAGAAAATACTGTCTAGGAATGTTGGGACTGTTGTTACTTTGTAAGAATGGAGACACCAGAACAAGACACTGATTCAGTGCCAGTTGTCATATTCTTCTTTGCTCTTGAAATGTGTACTCCTTAGATAGCCCTGACCTGGGTATTGTCTTTAAAGATACAGTAAAAACACTAATGTCTCTCTGACACTTTTAATGCTCTGATGCCATATCTGGCAGCTTATTTCTAGGACTTCTCTTAGTTTAGCTTGGAAGAGCAATTCATATTCCTCTTCTCAGTTTGAGGGAAACTTCTTGAGGCTGGCTTCACTTTAGTTCACAAGATTCAGTTTTTAAACCTTTTCTCTCAAGCCACTGCCCCTTTGTTAAACTACTGATTCAGTTTTTAAACCTTTTCTCTCAAGCCACTGCCCCTTTGTTAAACTACTTTGTCTTTAACTCATATCTTTGATCAGTTTTATAATTCCGTTTTTCTTATTTACCCAGATATTAAGTGTTAACTCAGTGCAACTCCTGTAAATGTAGGAAAAGAAAAAAATAAAACTAAAACTCCAAACCTAAACAAAAAAAAGAGCAAAAAACACAACTAGTCCCCAAACCACCACCATCAACTGTGAATGCACCAGAGCATTGTTTCACCTGAGAACTTCTGAAATTCTGTTCACAGATAACTAACAGACGAGAAGCATTAAAAAGAAAAGGTATAATGCCCATATTCAAAAGAAAATAATAAAATAGATCAAACAGCCTTTTCTCTTTATCTGAAACCTATTTTGCTTTAATACAGTACCATTTGGTTTTGTTGTTTTTGTCTTTTGAACACAAAATAATGATACTCTTCTTCCTCTTTTCATAAAGCTGCTGATCTTGAGGACACAGATGGAGAACATTTCCTGGTTTGACCTTGCTTTATTTTTCAGACTTCATGTATGTTGCAGGATGCTGATGGTTAAAAGCCCAGGCTTTCTGGTGGCTGTGGGAATGCTTTTCCATGAGTAACCACAGAGGGGCTCTGAAGGGTGTGTGATACTCCACCATTCTCTCAGAAAAAGAGAACAGTATTTCTGATGTTGATCATGTTCACCAACTGCTGGATAAAAGAAGGTGCATTTTGGTTGAAAATGGAATGTTATTAATTTCTTATCTGTGCAAACAAATGCTATTTCTGATGCCCAGACATCAGTTAAGTGTTGGATATCAAATACTGTGGACTAGAGGAAGCTGTAGCTTTTCATTAACATACAAATCTCATCCATATGATAAGGTGGTGAATGTACATAGCACTGGTGTCTCGAGAGAAATCATTCTGACTTCCTGGGGTTTTAGCAATTAAAGGCCAAGTTGTAGTAAATTCTACTTAAGGAAGAATGAGGAAGGAAACATGGCAAAAATTTGCAAAGAATCCTCACTGGTTTAGGCCTGTGCCGATGGCAGCGTGGACAGATCTTGAGAGATCTCAGATCGCATTTGTTGCGTGACACTGTTTGAACTGAAAGCTTTCCTCCTTCCTTGTCTCCAGGGAGAAGCAACTGGTTGGAGCTGCTGCACATGACAGAGCATAGCTGACATGCTTCTAAAGAACAGACTGTTCTTTAGGCAGGTGTGTATTGAAGAGAAAATATTTGTCAAACCTCCTGCAGAAGAGAAGAGGATTAATGCAGAAACCATCTAATCCTCCCTGCCCAAATGGTTGGAGCTGGATCAGAATTTCCATTGCTTCTTCATAATGCTCATTTTTTTAATAGCAGGAAGGGAAAGAAGGAAATTCCTTGGATGTAGTTGAGGGAAAAGTTGTCTCCCACCATTTCATCCTTAGGCCCTGCAAGAAGATGGATGGTCTTTGAGGTTGGGATCATAATAGGAACATGCATTGGAGTTGAAACAGAAAGCTAAAGCATATATAGTCAATTTGGAGGGGATGAAGAAGTAGGGTTAAGTGAGCAGAAAAGTAAGGAACTGGGAGTTGAGAGGGATGGGACTGGGGGGTGAGTGAGAAGGGACTAACAGGAACTTGGATGCCCTGAATTCTAGGCCAGACTTTCCTGTAACCTAGGTTACTTCCTTCAACCTAATTTTATTTGCTCTTTCATTAAATTACAAATCCCCTTATTTCTCTGTTTTGGAGAGTCTTTTGTTCTGCCATGTCAAGTTTGAGTGCTTGGTACTT
>PYHW01010719.1:0-33832 GCA_013186435.1 Turdus rufiventris | reverse complement strand
ACTTTTTTTCTGTTTGCAGTTTATTTTGGCTCAGTTCCATATACTAGCTTACATGAGAGAGACCCAATAAGTCCAGGATCATGACATGAAAATGGCATTTTCAACCAAAGAAGGAGTTTTTTCTAGGACTGCTACGAAGTAGCTCCTATTAAAAACTTGGATAATCCATGTTTTTTATTTTGTATTTCCACTCATATTCTGTGTGTTTGGCATAGGTTTGTTTATAATAAATAATGTAATTTGTATAAATAATAGCAAAATAAAATCTAGTACATCACTCAATTCAGGAGTATTTTTTGCTTTGATTTGGATGACTCAATCTGAAACATTCCTATGATGAGAAAAAAAAATCGCAAATTTATGAAATGAAAGAGCTGAAAAGCTCTTCTCTGACATGTCTGTATCACCGTAAATTTCTTGCAAGGAAAGGGAAAAGTCCACTCCCAAATGCATGTAGCCCTAGTAGAAAACATTAGTTTTTCAGGTGAAGCCTAGAAGTATGATTTACTTTTTATTTTATTATAATGCTCTTCTTTAAGAGCTCCTGTGCCTGTCTCAGTTTTTGAATTTCTGTGATATCCTAAGTTATATTGAATGTTTTGTGATAAATGTGCATTAAAGTCTGACCATTGTTGAATCATTTTTGTTGTTTTAAGTACATTTTCTGAATGATGGGTGATTTACAGAAGAATGTTGCCCTCTTGTCAGAGTGCTTGGATTCAATACCTTCAGAGTAAATGCCTAATTACATTGTTTGTTTACTGACAAGCATGTTCAGTCTGGCCTAAAATACCAGAAAAAGATGTTTTGTTAATCATATGGCCCTTTGAGATTATGAAGAGATGTTTCTGTAATAATTTATGTAAAGGTGTGTGGTACATGGCAAGATTTTGGTACCAGAGGAGCTGCACGGGGGCCTCAGTAGGAAGAGACTTGGATAGCCCTGTGCCAGACACAGACACTGCCAGCTGGCTCCAGACCCAGCACAGGACACAGCTGAAGCCATCAGCCACAATGGTGGCTTGGAAATATATTTGTATGTTTGGAAAGATATTTAGGAAAGGTTGGAAATATATTTAAGAAAGGCTAAAATGCTGTGTAGCAGTTAGAGAGAGGAGGGACAAATATTCTGATGAGGGAAGGGAATGAGAGAGCTGCTGGCTTGGGGTTTGCAGTCAGTCAAGACTGAACCCATCACAGCTGGAAAAATAAAGATTCTTTGTGTCTAATTACAGATTTGCCAGAGTGCTGCAATACTTAGTGCAACATTGGTGAAACACTGTTCTGAACTGGAAATTTTACTCTAGTCTCTGTCTTGGGAAAGTACAGATAAGATATTATCACTTATCTCTTGGACTTGCTTTTGATTTAACATTTTTATTAAGCTATTTGCCTTCAGCAAACATGTCTTACAGAGTTCTTATGACATAATTTTCCTCTATAATGTTTCTAACCTACGTAAGCATTGCCAGAAAAATAACTGTTCTTCAGAGTGGGAAGAGAAAGGCGATTGTACTGTCATCCATGCTCATTGACGTGTTCATGTTCAGCTGTCTTACTTTCCAGATCAAGATAAGAATTTAGCTTTATTTTTTTATAATCTTTTTCTTTCCATAATTTGAGAAACCTCTTTAAAGGTAGATAGCCTTAAAAAAAATGTGGGCTTATATCCATACCAATGTTTCTATTCCCGTAGGGTACATCAAATGTTTGTATTAAATGTGGCCTCATCTCTCCTCCCTTTTCTCATCAGTGATTCTCTCTAATTTCTGCATTGTAGAGTCATGCTAATTCCTGCTTACCTTGTCTTTGGAGAAGTGAAAAAAGAAAGTATTCTGCACAAAACTGAAGTGCTTCAAAATCAGGAGAGAGCCTTAGAGCACAGGGATTAAGGTATTAAAATAGAATTGGCCAGTTATAAGGAACCTACAACAAACATCTGCTCCAACTGTATTCTCACAAAAAATTATAGAATCATAGAATAGTTTGGATAGGAAGGGACCTTAGAGATCATTTGCTTACAACCCTCTTACCATGGGCAGAGAAAACTCCCACTAGACCAGGTTGCTCAAATGTTGCCATTTGGCTTTGAACATGTACAGAGATGGGATATCAACAGCTTATCTGGGCAGCCTGCCCCATTGCCTCACCCAGTTTCTCACACCCCTTAAATTAATGAATTTCTTTCTAATATCAAATCTAAATCTACTTTCTTTCAGCTTAAAGTCATTCCCTTTTGTCCTATCACTACATGCCCTTGTAAAAAGTCACCCTCCAGTTTTATTGGAAGGTGCTTTAAGGTCTCTCCAGAGTTTTCTCCCAACTGCTTTTTTCTTTATTTTCTTTTTTTTTTTTTTTTTAAGATTTTGCTTTTAACTGGCACAGGCATCTCCTTGTTCAGAATGCTGGATGGGTTATACAGTTATACATATTGGGACAGGAATTTTGTAGAGGTGCATGTATCAAAACTCTTGAGATATTCTGATGCTCTGGGTAGCACTTATTTTGAACATTAATTACCCACAATTTGAAGTCATAATCAGATTTTTTATTCCAAACATTTTTTATCTATCCCTTACAAAATTTGGTATGTAGGTAGCCCCAGCAGATGTAGTAGACTGAATGGCATGGACTGTCAGTCTCACTACTGGAATTTTATAGTGCAGATGATTGACTTCTGAGAATTGACATTTGAAAAAGCAGTAGCTGAGGAAGAGAAGGATGAAGGAATGCTCATAAGAATTTTTTAGTTTTGCTTTCTTTTTCTCCCCTTTCAAAAGACACCTCGAGAGTAATTTGATTCAAATTATGAAAGTGCCTGGAAAATAAACAAATAGTGCAAAATATCATGGAAGTGTATAAAGGAAATTTTTTCTCAGGTTGTCTAATTCATCTGTTCACAAAGTATTCTTCTATATACATTTTTATATTCACAATGCTGCTCTGATAAAGTGCTGTATTGACAATATTGTCTTTTTGATGACTCAAATGTTAGTTATAAAATCACGTTGTTAGGAAATGTGCATGGCAGCTGGAAGACTTGGAGACAAGTCAGACGTATTCTCCCATTTGACGCAGTTATTCCCTGTCCTACAATACAGCAGGCACTATTAACTACGTAACTGCTGCCTCACATAACAGAAAAAAGTTAAACTTTACCATAACTGTGGCAAGTTTGCTATTCTTTTGCAAGCACAGCTAATTATACCAGCAGGATTGTAGTATTCGGTGGTAAGAAGAGGAAGACTAAAGATTCTTAGCAATTCTTGCTTCAAATAAGCTCAACGGTTCATAACATCCTGTGGAACCATCACCATATCTTTATCACTACTCAGAATATTGTTTATCTCAGCTACTTGATATTAAATCTTATTCAAGCTTATAAAAATCTGTCACTTCAGTAGAGCTTTTGACTGTGGGCCATAAACTAAGCCATTCTCTTAAGAGATGGGGAGAAATGGGAAAAGTTTAATCCATCAGCCAAGTAACTAGGCTGGCCATACTGAAAAATAAAAGAATATACTGTGTTGAGCAGTAGTATTTGTAGTATCTTTCATAAATTCTTGTTTTGAAAGCTAAAATATAACTCAAAGCAAATGTTATCTTGGAGGCAATATTGATATGCTGCTGCAAAAAGGACAGTGAAGGGTTTGCTCTCCAATTCTTTGTGGCAGTGAGTCTGATTTGCCATATAAAACTGTATAGTAAATGCAAATTTACTTCAGTTCCACCTTCAGTGTCAATAGGAATTTTGAGACAAGGAGGTGGTAGAAAATACTAGTAGAGGAAATATGCAATTAAAACAAGTATGCTCACTTAGTTTTTTGTTCAAATTCTCTCTAACATCTCCTTGATATGTGAGCTCCATTGAGAGAGCACAGGGTTAGGTACTCAAGTTTTGTCTTGAATATTTTCTAGCATCTAAGTGAACTGCATTTTCAGAAAAAATCCTCTCCAGAGGACAGAGAAAAAAAGCCCCACATTTTGCCAATATTTTTTTCTCCCACTTTTTCCTACAGAGAAAGGATTTGGAAAATCCCACTCCTCTGGCAAAATTGCCAGTGTGGTATGTGTATTACCAGAGTAAGGTATGTGAAGTGTAATTCCCTTGATGCCTTTCCTATGCCATCTCTTCTTAGCTTAGTCCATTTCCCTGTAGTAAATCCAACAGATGCTTGAGCAAAGGAGAACTGGTCTAAAATTATTTAAAATCATCTAGCATTTTGCCTTGTGTATTGATGTRGAAGCTGCTGTGAGGAGTCTTTTTGCAGACTARAATTTCCTACATCCCTTCCTAATCTTCAGTAATTGTGTGTCACATGTTTATCCCCACTTGTACCTAAGTGGAAGAGAAGGAAATATTTCGCAACTTTAGTCTCATAGCTGCTGACTTCCAAAGAAGGAAGTACTATGAGTAGAAAATGGATACTGTTCTTAAAATTTCTATGCCAAACCACTTAAGGAAGGGCATGTGAGAACATTATATTGCAGCCAGCATCAGCAGATACCTTACAATATTGTATTTGTTTGGATGAAAATAATGCCCATAACCAAAGGCTGCTCAAGGTTACAGTGAAGAAAATTATTCTGTATCAGTTTTACATCCATCTAAATGTTGGCTCCTTTTGTGTTGATAATTTTGGATTAATTTGTTGACAACGTTCTTGTCAAAATTCAGTTCATCCCCATTACTTCTATGTCATTGCTTTAACACTTTCATGCACTGTTCAGCCTTCTGCTGCTTGTCTCTGTTGCTTAAGGTTTTGTCAAGATGTGCTATAGAGGGCTTAAGTGCCTCAGTCAAGGAAATACATCTCTGAATTAATAATTTGACTAGATTTTACCTGAGCTATTTTAGAATGGCTACCAAGGGAGTTCCAACAACCCAGTTCAGACAATCTCTGTTCTTGAAACAAAAGGAGTGATGTGTGTATTGTGCAGTTGTATGGTCATGTGTAAGGCTGCATGTGCTCTGGTGAAATTCTGGCAGGTGGAAGAGTAGCAGAACAAAATCATTTGGCCACTTTTGCAGAACAACATTGCTAATAGAACATTGTTGCTTGGTTTGGCAGACTGTGATCAGCAAGTCAGGACTACAAAAGGAGATATGGAAAAGACCTCAGTCACCAAGTGTAATTGCACTTTTTGAGGTATTTGTACAGTTGTCATCCTGTGATTGCTGTGGCAAGACTGAAATTAGATTTCCTCTTGATATGTTAACTAATAGAAACAGACCCCGCATTCTTGAAAAACTGTTTATTCTTCCTAAAACAATAAACCCAGTCAGGTCTCAGCTGAATTATATCTTAAAGTCATATAAATTATATATATAGCCCTTTTTTTTGCAGTGTGATTCAGAATGAAGATAATCTTCCATGTAGCTTCTCTTTTTAACAACAAGAGTATTGCAAAATAAATTTACCCTGTGACTAAATGAACATTAAAGGTTAGCTGTGCTGATGGAATGATTGGAAATAGTCTCATAAAACTTTAAGGGTAGGGAAACAATGCATTGACATAACCATGACTCAAAACACATCTTTTATCTCTTCTTCTGTATCTGCTGCTATAACAAACACACTTGCCATGCAACCAACTTATCTTTTTTTATGCTTTGGATTTTAGCAGTGATTTTTGTAGCACTGCTGTTGGGGCTCCTGTGTCAGACATATAGTGAAAGCTTATGGGAAGTTGTGTTGCTACTCATGGGCTTCAGGAACTTTTAAAAAACCATCTCTGTTAATAGTCAACTGTGGAACCTAAATATGATAATCCTTCTTCATCTCACTAATTCTGCTGCCTTTTGCATAGTGGCAGCATGCAAGATTATCAGTAATAACTTTTGTAATAAAAGAACCTGAACACCTGACATTGGAAAGAAGGTGATTTCTGATGAAGGTGACTAGAGGCAGGAATGAAAAAGTTCCACAAAAGTGTCAACGCAGGTATAGATAACTTGTGTAAGCTTAGGGCAAAGATGATAATGGTAAAGTGGAATTAACTTTGCTGCAAAATGATTGGTTACTTCAGGATGTCAAACAATTTATGGTAAATAAATTAATGCATAGATACATGTGTTATCTGCACATTATCAGTAAGGTTCTTCTGGATTAAAATGCATAGTCCAAAAACCTTTGAGGTACTAAGCAAGAAATACACCAGGCTATGATGTCTATCTCAAAGACTGACACATAAAACAGATGGTAGACAGAATCATTACCCTTCTGACAATAAGGAAACAGACACAGTATAGTTCAGGACACCTAATGCTAGCAAAAGTACAAATACCTAAGAATTTTTGAGATTTCTCTTCAGATCATCACAGCCATGTGATGTAAGCTCAAGTGTTAATTCTGCAAGAGTGGTCTCAGTGCTGAAAGACATGTTGATGTTCCTTATTCTCCAGTCACAGCAAGCCACATATATGTGAGAAGAAGGGACAGAGGGAAGTTGTTCTCTGAGAAGCAAAGACTAAAGAAGGAAAATAGTCCTGTGTAACTTCATAACTCAAGAAGAATCATGCTCCCTGTACAGGCAGGACAAAACTGGAAGAGTAAATCAGTCTCTAAAATTTAGAGGTGCTTAACTAAAAATGGCTCTTCTCCTACACAGAATATATTAAAATTATTAAAATACCAGCATACTGAGGGATGGTGCAGCTGTAGTTGAAGGATTATGACCTTTTCCAGTCCCAAGAAATGAATGAGTCTCATTCAATCAGGATCTAGAAGCTTTGGGGCAAAGAAACCTGAATGAAAAATATGCAAGCTTCCAACTTACACCTGTCAGCATACACATCCAATTTAATCTAAATAGGGGTCAGGTTTGCTGTTTACATGGAGTTGTTGCAGTTTGCAAAAAAGAAATTAAGTATTGTAAACCCTTTTTCTTCTGAGGTGATACTTGTAGCCAGGAGACTACCTAGAAAAACACAGGGAGGAAAATAAAAGGTCAAAGCACAGTCCTTTGGGAATCTCCTAAGTATTTTCAGAAAACACTTCCGAACTAAGAAGTTTGGTGGCATAAAAGACAGACGATGCCAAGCTGGGAGATGTCTCTGAGATATCATAAGAAGTTTTGTCTGTAACCACTGAGGAAAGATCTCTGTAGACTGTGTTTTTTCTTTGTTTTATGAATAGTTGGTTCTAAGTGGTTATTCCTGGGTTTATTTTTATTTTCCAAGAAGAAAATAAAGTTATATTCTTCCAGTGGCAGGTTCATCAGAGACAAAAGGGCTGCTACTTAATTTCAGTCAGGATTGTTGAGTGATACACTGTGTAAGGGTAAGAGAAGTGCAAATTTGTATTCTCAAATAGAGAAAGGAGAAAATTTAAAACCTTTTGAGATATTCAGATAGAGTCTAGGCTATAGCTGAGATAAAATTAGTAATTAAAAAAAAACAGCTAAAGAATATACTTTTATAGTAAGAGGATATTTCTAGTTGACTAGAGCAGTTAAAAGGGCTAAGTAAAAAGTTTTCTTGATATTTTGAAAAATATAAAAATTCTACTTGTAATATGATCAATGAAAGTAAGAAATACTTTAAACAGTCGAGAGGATTACAGATTTCTAGTCACTGCATTGAAAATGTTTTGATGCAGAAATACAGATGCTGGCCTGGGAGCTTTAAGAGGTAAAACCCTGATAGTGCTATGAAGCAGATGTGTTACAAGATGTCTTGAAAGAAGTGTGTTCTACCTCAAGGAACCTGTGTTTTATCTTGAGAAGAGACTTGAAGAAAGACCTTCTTAAAATAACTTTTCAGCACAAAATAATGTGCATGTGGAAATTTTGTCTTTCTGAAGCAGCCTTCTGAACTTGCTCCTGATTCTGTTTTCTGCTTTCTGTCTTCTCCCAAGGAGCCTCCCAGTCTTTCTCAGCACAAAGCAAAGCTGACCTTATAGCTTTTATGGGATCTGATGTGGGACAGCAGAGTGTAAATTCATCATTTATGTAGAAAGTAATACAGAATGAGCAAGAATGTTTAGGGGGATTAAGGACAGTAATGTTTTCTTGTTTTCCCTCCTTTTTTTTTCTTTTTCTCTAAAGCTTAATATTATATGAGAATCTCTACAACTTTGATGGACATTCTGTTGCACCATGATAAGCCTGGAAAGAGCATCTCTTTTACTGTAAAATCCTTGAACTTACTGTTTTATCCAGTCTCAGTTATGTTTTGGGCAAAATGTGAAGTATGGACAGTATTTTGGTTTAGATATTCCCAATACTTTAAAAATTAAAGAAATCCAATAATTGCCTGCAAAATAATTTTATAACACATGATGTGCCATTTTATTTGTAAAGGTTACTGTTAATTACAAAGAGCTTCACAAACATCACTTAATTTTTACAGAAATCATTCTATGTGATGATGAAAAATGAAAAATTCTTTGATTTTGAAGCCTTTATTTTAGGATCTCACCTTAACATTTCTTTAGGGGATTTCTTTATGCCACCAAAATTCATTATTTGTTATGGGAGTTGCTGAAGGTTAAACTTGGCGTGAGCATTTGAAGGATTTAAAAGCACAGCATCCTGTAGATGAAACACAGCAATAAAAAAATTACATGATTGCTGAATCAATATTCTATCATTTCCTGTATGCTGAATTCCTTCATTTATGAAGGAAAAAAAAGATTGTCTGTTTACTTCTTATCTTCTGCAAATATCACACCTGTTTTTTCACCCCTCCTCTTGCCTCCTCCCTTTGAATCTCCTCCCCTGAGATAGAATCAATTGCCTCAATGGGTATTATAAAAAGCCGAGTTTCCAGTGGATCTGCCATTCACCCAGCTTAGCCACCATGGGGCTAAGAGCGGCCAGCCTCTTCCTCCTCTGGCTGGCTCTTTCCTCTGCTTATGAAATAAAAAAGGGTAAGCTCTAGAGATGAAATGGTAGCAGGCTGCCTCCTGGAAAAGAGGGAGAGAGATAAAATATCACTGCAGAGCTAGAATGAGGCAGTTCATTTAAATAATTCTCTAATGTTTTAGGATGCCTTAAATTGGTTAAGCTTTCAAATATTGAGGCTGCATTGCTAGGACAAAATTGGTAGATACTACTTTCTTTGGTTAGATTAGTGCCTATATCTACTGCATTGGTGTCTTGTTTGATGTGCTTGAAACATACTTTCAGTGTTGCTTTTCTTTCCACGCATTGAGTCTTTGCTAGGTATGGCAATGACTTGGCAGAAAGGAACTGTAGGACTTTGAGAGGTTCATTGTTAAAGCAACGAAGGAAGTGGATGATGGTATCATCTGTTACTTTGGAACAACATAAATTGTTCTTTAAAAATGAACATAATAACATTGAAAAAAGCTAATTTTGTCATTTAGGACATTTTCAACCCTTTTGCTCTAACTTACTGTATTTGCTATCAAATTTGAAGTGATGGAATGGAGCACTCGTAGTGAAAACTGCTTTTTAGAGGAATAGGTGATGAATTATATCCCGTGATCAGGTTTGAGCTGTTGAGCTTGTTCTGCTGTGTCCTGCATTCAGCAATGGGAGGAAAGCTTTACATTGCATTTGGTCTTCCAGCTGTGAGCTCTGGGAGGATCTCTCTGCAGCCCTCCTTCTGGGGAGGGAAGGGTTCCAGCTTGGCTGGATGTACCTGGTATTACTGATACCATCAAAGTGCAGTAACCTAGAGGTTTTCTTAGCAGTTTTGCTTTCTCATGTTAAATGCTGCAAGGAAATCTTATGAAGATGAGAGATATATCAAGATTCCCAAGGATGCTCAGCTTTTGTGATTCCCCCCTAATCTACAGTATCTGGAGATTTATCAGATATTGTGTTAATTTGTATTATTTGTTAGCATAGATGGCAGGGAAAGGAACAAATCATCTTCATATTTTGCTATGGCAAAAACTTATTTTTTCCCCCTACCACAGCCTATTTTCTGATGTATCTTCTGAAAAATTTCTGTCTTTCAGTAGTCAAAATCACTACTGCTTTTAGGAAAAGAAATAATTCCCTGAAATCTCCTATTGTGCACAAGCCCTTTCATAACCTTTAAACTGTCAGAGTATGTAGTACCTTCTTGGTTTCCTATCTGTTTTTTTTCTAGTACATGTTGCACCAGGGAAGAAGATAGTTCTTGGAAAAATTTAATATTGATAAAAATAATACTGTAATTCAGAATAAAATCATATGCTTGGCACAGAAGCCAAGTTAGTGGTCAGTAATAAGTCTCCCCAGCTCATGCAGATAAGTTCCTTCACCTCAGTGAGGATTATAGGATATACCCTGGTCTCAGAATTATTTATTAATGACTTATTCTCCTTTAGAGGTTTTCATATTTTCTGTTGACCTGGCAGATACTTGATCAGGCTTGAAATCTATGAAATCACTGTGCACGTAATTGCAAGTGGTGCCTACTGTAAAATGGAACGCTTACCTTTATTCACACTAGATCGTTTCTTGCGCTTCTTTTCATCTCTATGTTCTTTTCATCACTTAACAGGAAGGACAAGAAACCATGGCCACTATGTCTGCAGCACTTGGGGAAACAACCACTTCAAAACTTTCGATGGAGACGTCTACCAATTCCCTGGCGTTTGCGAGTATAATTTTGTTTCTGACTGCCGAGATGCTTACAAGGAATTCTCCGTCCACATCCAGCGTGCTCTCAACAGCGATGGCCATCCTGAGATCCAGTATATCCTGATGAAAATCAAGGATATCACGATCTACCTCAAATCAAACCTGGTTGTGGTGGATGGGCACATGTAAGTTCCTTTGCTGTAATGGTGTTCACAGAAATGTGCTGGGAAGAGAAAAGTAGGATTGATTCTTTACACAACTGCCTGTGTACCATTACAGAAACTGCTGCAAAGCATTTCCACAGACTAACAAACAAACAAAAAAGCCTTTTGAAATTCAGCATTAAAACTGCTTTGGGGAGGGACATTAGTATTAATTGTCATTTCTACACTGGCATAAGGGATTATTTAAATACAAGTCAGGAATAGATTTGAGTGAATTGTTCTTCCAGTTTTGCAGAAAACAGTGCAGCTCAGGAGCCAGATTTTTCACTGGCATAAAATGACATGGCTTCATTCGTTTAGTGGCATCATCTTGAGTTTACCTTAGCAGATGGTCTAGAAAATCCTTGAAAAGGAAATGCATTTCTCTGGGGTCTTTTCCTCTTATTTTCTGACAGAAGAGAGGTATTTTTTTCCGATCTTCATAAATAATTCTTTAAGATCTGATGGTCATTCCTCAAGGGAGTTTAACAGATACAACACAGGTCAAAATTTTCACTAATTTATCTGTGGCAATATGTACTTTTTCAGACTAAACAGTGTTATTTTTCTATTCCTATGATATGATTACACAAGAAACTCATCTGACACCATTATTGATGCTAAGTAGTGTCTTAAACTAGTCTTTCCTATCATTAGGTTATTCTTGTAGTGTGTGCATTTATATTCTGAAACAAGTGAAGCAACTCATGAGTTAATTATTATGTCTTAGCATAATTGAAAAAAAAAAAAAAAGAGAACTTTTAAAATGTCATTGRAGAACTCAGTTTTTCCCAGAATTTAGCTTTTGCTCTAGTTTGAAAGCTGCTGCAATGAAAATATGTTCAAAGATTGCAAGTAATATTCGGTTTTCCAAAGAAGATACTGGAATGCATAAAAAAAGACCAGAAAATTACAAAAAATGTATTCTTGCCTCAAATTGAAAAAGCTCTTTATTGTGTACTCTTAAAAAGAACTCCATGAAAAACAAGTTAGAAGTCCTTTTAAAACTGTTTCTCTTAAACTGAGCCATTTTTCTCTTAGATAGACTTTATTGTAATAAAACAACAGATCCCTGCCAAATAGGTTTTAGCTGCTTGGAGAACTTATTTTTTTGTAGAACCTAATTTTCCATATTGATCCTGAAATGATAAATGATCAATTGTCACTTAAAATAGCATTTCACAGTGCTGAAGTGAAAACTGTAAAGTAGGAAAGTGTATGGATTACCCTTCAGGTACCTCATCCACTGATTGACTGAATGTCCTACTATTAGAATAAAAAGATAAATATTCCATACTGTGATAGCTAAAAGCTGAAAAGTTGTCCAACATTTATGCTCCCTCTCAAGAAACATAATGTCTCAAGACTTCATTGTTTATTGATGACAATGTAGTCAAAAACAGAAATAATGATCTCTGAGTTTACACCTAGATGTGTAAGTTATTTCGGCATGTTAAAAAATGCCTGAGTTAAATAGCTATAAAAACCCCAGTGACAGAAATTCAGGAGATAAAACTCTCCTAGACAAGAGACTAGTTAAGAGATGTGCATACACATGCATGAATTCTGATGGATAGCAATTACAGTGATAAATCTGTAGAAAATCAACCAGTTATTTTGCCTGGATTCCAGTTTACATTACTTCTGTTTGAACAGACTCTGGTCCTCTAGATTTTATCGGATGAGCCTGCCTGCCACAATCCTTTTATTGCTGAATGAAATTCAGTAGTTCAGGTTACTTGTAAGACAGACACGAATTGTTATCACACAAAAATATCTATGCTCAGCCCTCTGCAAAGCGCCTTCTATCACCATTAACAAGCTCAGTCCTGTCCACTTAAAACTAAGCAACTAACTATTAAAACTAGCTACTGAATTCCTCGTAACATGCTCCTTTCTTCTCAAAATTTTGTTGGCAGTCCCTGTAACTTCCTGTGCATTCTGAACTCTCTCTTAAGGAAACAGTTCCTTGCAATGGAGCTGTTAATTCTCTCTGAAATGGCTGTGAGATATTTTGGTAAAGAAATACTGTAAATTAGGTTGTAGCTCCTTTCATTGATGTAAATTATTAGTGAGTGTTTGAATATCCTCTGTTAATACTACAATGATGATGTTTTCTCTTTGATTAATTTGAAGACATCTGACATTTTGTTTTTTCTTAAGTTAAGCATCCCAAAGTGTTGGATAGGCTTTTCCTCTGAAATTGCTTTTCATTTTAAATGAGTATTTGCAGTGAGTTATTGTCCCAAGTGTTAGAGAGAGAAGACTTTGTGCTTCATTAAAACAAGGCATCCTGTTCAGTTAGGATGAGGTAGTCAGACTAGTTCCTCTATTCCTTGGGGCATTTGACTTATTACAGACATTAGTGTCAGTCCTTATGTTACCTAACTAATGCAAAGTCTGTGATTTTCTTTCTAGTGTGAAGACACCTTACTACTCCTCTGGCGTCTTCATTGAGACCAGTGAAATTTACACCAAGATTTATGCCAAACTAGGCATGGTTCTGATGTGGAACCAGCAGGATGCCCTGATGGTATGTATGATCAAAGTATTTTTAATTAGTATTTCCTATGTTTCCTGGGATATCTCAGTAGGAAAAAAAATAAGGAGGAGAAAAAAGGAAAAAAAAGATAATTATTTTATGTTTTTCCTTTTTCTTTTCATTGTTTAGGTGGAGCTGGACAACAAATATAATAACCATACCTGTGGTCTCTGTGGGGATTACAATGGAATTCAAATCTACAATGAGTTCATCAAAGGAGGTGCGTCATGCCACCATACTGACAGTTGTCACCAAAGATAGGCTGACAAGCCTTGTGCATAGAAACATCACAGGAGAGCAAATTTCACTTGAGAGGTTTCTGTGCTTGCCCCAGACTAAACATGAAGTTCCAGTGCTGCATTCCTGGTCTAAATTTATTCTATTCCAGATTAATCTTTTTGTTCTTTACTAGCTTTCTTTTCCTGTATCCCCTTTACATTTTTAAGCGCAGTTAGACATCATTTAGAGCAGGTACCTGTGTCTAACAGGCTTATTTAATACCATAGTAACTGTTTCCCTTGATCAGCAGAGTTCGAGGAATCAGGTGCTCCTTGTTGTCAATTTTTGGGGCTCAGCAAGTTTTCTTTCTATTTTTTTCTTGTAGATGCAAGCTACAACTCTATTACATTTGGAAACTTGCAGAAGATCAGTAAACCCACTGCCAAATGTGAAGACCCAGATGAAACCCAGGCTCTTCCAAGCTGTAATGAGCATGTGAGTATTCCCTGTGGTGAACTTTATTTACATGGGCACATGGAGACATCCTCATGCAGCAGGGAGTTAGTTGCAAGGAGCAACTGTCCCTTCCAGGATAAATGGTTACTTTTTCCTAGCTGTTCAAAAGACAAGAATTTATTTTGTAAGATAAAGAATGTCCAGAAGCTCAGATGCTTGCAAATGTCTTAAACACTATTCCTGTTCCTTGTCAGCGTGATGAGTGTCAGAAGTTGCTGACTTCCTCTGCATTTGCTGATTGTCTGCTACGTCTTAATTTGGAAATGTACATCCAAGCCTGCATGCAGGACAAGTGTGCCTGTAATGGGAAGACAGACTCCTTCTGCCTCTGCAGCACCATCTCTGAGTATTCCCGCCAGTGTTCGCACGCAGGCG
The DNA here is from genome assembly GCA_013186435.1 of Turdus rufiventris. Taxonomy (NCBI): domain Eukaryota; kingdom Metazoa; phylum Chordata; class Aves; order Passeriformes; family Turdidae; genus Turdus; species Turdus rufiventris. The sequence goes on along the minus strand of PYHW01010719.1, from coordinate 19,435 downwards.
GCCGCCCGGGAGAATGGAGGACAGAGAGCTTTTGCCGTAAGCAGCGTCACAGATTTTACAAAGATCCAAATGTTTAATGCGTGTAGCACTACAAAACTTAAACTCATTACTTCTTCACAAAATCATTGGCATGTATTATAAATTTCATACCTGTTGTGATAAAAATATTATGTTCTCCCTGTTTTCTTCTTCTGTTACTTTTGTTATTACGAAATATTTTTCAGCAAATTCTGTTCCCATTAAAAAAAACCTGAGATTTGATGCTGCAGGAGATAGGAATAATTTGATGTCCATGAAACCAAAAGAAGTAAATATAAAAACCAGGAAAGGCAGTTCAGAGTTAGATGAACATGCTTTGCCATGTGGAGTCTGGCTTGAGACACCACTGACTTGAGGGGAATAGGGTATATGATCTGTGGTTTCTCAGGAATGATGGACTTAGCACTCAAATAACTCCTGGTGTCTTTCTTACTCTTTCAGCCAAGAGCTGTCCTGCTACCATGGTCTATAGAGAAAGCAGCTCACCCTGTATGGATACTTGCTCACACTTGGACATCAGCAGCCTTTGTGAGGAGCACTACATGGATGGTTGTTTCTGCCCTGAAGGCAAGTGTTATTCTAGCAAGAGGAAGTCATACTAGAATACTACATGTAGTCAAATTATATCTTAGAAATGAGTAGAGCTACTCATTATTTCCCCCCCTAGAGGAACATAACTGTAAAATTTTCTAAGGAGGTAATAATTGATTAATTAATCAATTATTTTATAGTTCCAACATATTAACACAGTGACAGGTAGTAAACCTGTTTTTTAATTCTCAACAAGTGGACTTTTGATGCTATATAGTAAATAATGCTTTTTAGGTTGAATAATTCTGAGACAATGGATGTAATTTGCCCAGAGAGTGGCAGTGAGGACAGTGAGTGAAATTCTCAGACTTGCTGTCTTCTTCAAAAGAAGATTACAGTGATAGTCTTCCCAGCCAAAAAGACTAAAAATCTAAGCATGTGACATTCTGAGATTGTTCTTATATGCTTGTATTAACCTTTTAATATGTGTATAGTTATATAATTGAACAAGGTGGATTTTCAAAGCTGAATAAAAGTGCTTTCTGTGTGTCTTATATTACAAATAATAGAGACGGTATTCTTCACAGTTTAGAGAAACTCAACCTGTGCAGCAAATTAGAGTTTTTCCTCTGTGGAAATTGCTTATTTGAAAAAGAGCTGGAATAGTTAATGTTGTGTTTTATAGGAACTGTGTATGATGATATCAGTGAAAAAGGCTGCATCCCTGTTAGCCAGTGCTACTGCAAACTCGGTGGAAAGACGTATGCACCTGGAGAAAGCATTTCCAAAGAATGTGAAGAATGGTAAGGATACTGGTTGTTGTACACCTTTATTTGAATGACTGTAAATTGATCTGCATTTTTCAAATTTCCACTTGGTAGTAGATGTCCTGAAGATGCTCTGAATTTAATGTTTATGTTGCATGTCTATAGAACAACATTTCTGAAAAGTTTTCTTGATTCTATGGGATGTGACAGAGGGAAAAATCTCAAAAAAAAAGGTCAAAATGTTTTAAAATGTTTTAAAACAGGTGGGGATATTTTGCTGGTTGCCAAGTATACAGATACTTTCAGTGTTCTCAGCTCCTTTAATAACTTCAAGCATTTTTTTTTGTATTATTTGTCTGTTTATAGCACCTGTAATTCAGGCAGATGGACCTGTAAAGATCTAGACTGTCCAGGCACATGCTCAGTGGAAGGAGGTTCCCATATTTCCACCTTTGATGGGAAGAAATACACCTTCCATGGAGACTGCTACTATGTGTTGGCCAAGGTGCTTTGTAGTGTGGGGCTGTTCTCTTGTAGTGGGCTGATTTGTATCAGTTGGAAGTTATTGTTCTATTGTTCTATTCTATTCTATTCTATTCCATACAGTGAGGGAAGCAGAAATGCTGGAAGTTTTACTAGAAAATTCAGGATTTAGCTGTAATAGCCCTAAGGGGAAGCTGGGGACATTGCAATGGGTGATTAACTCAGTCAGATAGAAGACTGCCTATGCTGACATTATCCAGTGGAGTCCTTTGTATATAAATCAAAGAGTCTCAGGATTAGAAGTTCTTGACCACTTCTGTAATAGTTTTTTCTGAATGTCAAATTTGGGTAGGGAAAAGAGGAAGGCAGCCATTTCATTCATCCCTAAAATATCTGGTGTCCATTCTTCTAGAGAATGAGGAAAATCTTGTTGAGCCAGGAAGGTTACTGTAACTGATAAATTTAGTCTTTGTTGTGGAAATCATCTCATGAGATTTTTTATTTGACTAATGGACATTTCCTGTGATTGTAGGATACTGCAAATGAGAGTTATGCTCTCCTGGCAGAGCTGGTTCCCTGTGGCTCCACAAACAAACAGACCTGCTTGAAGACTGTTGTGCTGTTAACGGATAACAAAAAGAATGTAAGTGATATTCTGTGGATTTTGCTAGATACGTTGAAAACTAGCATATTTCCCTTAATGTGGGTAAATACTTTTTTCTTCAGGACTCGTTATTGTGGGTAGATAAGGAACCTCAGACAGTCTGACAAATAGCTCAGATTTCTGCCTTGAGAATTCAAAATAAACCTAAATTTTAGAAAAGATAAGACTCAAAACAACTGACATTTCCCCCTCTTCTTTACTCTGCTCTGTGCAATATGATTATTCTCACAGGATTCCAGGTGTCTGGAAGCAGGAGTGCCATTCTTCTCCCCCTCACAGCATTTTTCTTAATTCAGATATAATTTTATGTATCTAATTGAGTCTTTTTAAGAAGAATGTCTGTGTATCGTGGTACAATCCAACCTTCTCAAATATTCATTTTAGTATTCTTTTTGTTTATGAGAATATATAGACTATCTCTATATATAATTTACATACATATACACATGCTTTTCCTCACATATTTTAGGACTTTGATGCCCTTGCCAGCATTCCTAGAACATAAGAAAACCAAATAAAAGCCAAATAATTTTATGTTTCTTTAGGTACAGAGTAGCATTTTTGAGGAAGTTTAATAAACGGATTTCTTACCATGTCAGAATCGTATTAACCATCCGACAGAAGCTGTAGCACATGCTTCAATAAGGAGTAAGAACTTGTTACAGATCCTGAAGTCATAATATTTTCTTCTACTTGTTGAAACCAAAGTGCTCAATATAAATGAGTTTTTCATTTCATTATTGCTATGAATTTTTGTAGGCAGATGTAAGAGAAACACTGAATAGCAAGGTAAAACCTTACGCATATCCTATAGGGCTGCTGCCATGCTCAATTTTCAGACAGATTTTTCCTTTGAAAAATTTGAAGTTCTAGACAGAGCCTAAATGTGCAAAATGTCCTTGCTGTTAATTTCCTTTGTGTTAGTTCATTTTCCTCAGTCCCTGGAAGCTCATTGATTCCATTTTCCATTACACAGGTGGTGGTTTTCAGATCAGATGGCAGTGTGCTCCTGAATGACATGACAGTGAATGTGCCTCATGTGTCAGGTAAGGGACATGGCCTTGTATGTCAAGTGTCATACACCAGATTTCTCTTATAGAGGTATATTTTTATTGAGGCAAAAGTGGAAGAGAGGCATTTAACACTTTCCAAACCCAACTACATAGTGTGGGCATGCCCATTTGGTTCTGATCCCAGAGACCGGTCTTTATAAGTAATCAACTTGTTAAGTTTGTGAGGACCAGCATCATATCTAGTTGGCCAGTGATTTTTAAAGGAAAAAAAATTAATTTGATCCTGGTCTCAGAGATTTAATGCTGGTGATACTCGAGAATCTATGCCTATAGATTATATATAAGAAAAAAAAAATATATCTATAAAAATAGGAAGTGTTTCTTTTGGCAGCCTGTCTGTGTCTGTTTACTAAAACAGTTCATGTTTTGTTTTTCAGCCAGCTTCTCAGTATTCAAGCCATCTTCCAACTACTTTGTTGTACAAACTTCTTTTGGGCTTCAGATGCAAATCCAGCTGGCCCAAGTCATGCAGCTGTTTGTGACTGTAGATCAATCAGTTAAAGGAAATCTTCAAGGCAAGTGTCTACACAAATGGGAAGCAAAGCCATGCTGTTTCACAGCTGAATAGTCATGTATTCTATACATGAGGGATAACTCATGCTACTTGTTGATTCAAGGGGAGAAAATAGAAAGAAAATAGACTCAAGAAAACTAGAAATGTGTTTTTATTTTTTGATATTGAAATGACCTATCACTCTGGTGCCAGTACGTAGGTGTTTCTTAGAATATTTTTAACTATCCACAAAACCAGGTTTTTGGTATATTTTGTGGTTTCAGTATCATCAGAAGGCACAAAAAAATATGGGTTAGGGTTGTAATCTCTTGAAGCACAGATATCTTCATGATTACTGTTTTAGCAGACATTGAAGATTTAAAGCAGGGTTTCTAAAACTTCAGTATTTATAGTATGCATTAAATTGATATGGAATAATCAACTGTTTCTAATGTTTGTGATCAGTTGTCCCTTTCCTTTGACCTTTCTATATGAGAATAAGTAATGCTTATGTGAAATTTTTACTTTGTTCTCAAATAGGTCTATGTGGAAACTTCAATGGAATGGAAGGTGATGACTTTAGAACAGCCAGTGGGCTGATTGAGGCTACAGGATCTGCCTTTGCTAACACGTGGAAAGCTCAGTCCACCTGCAAAGACCAGGCAGAAAAGCTGGAAGACCCCTGCAGTCTCAGCATTGAAAGTGGTAAGCACATTAATAAGTTAAATGGTTGGCTTCTGCCAGGATGAGCAGTGCCTGCTGTGTGTTACTGCAGCAGGTATATAAGAGTTGTAGTGGGGCATTGTAGGCTTTTTACAGGACTATAAAATTAATAATTGGTATCTGCAATTATGTTTGCATACAAGCACTTTATCAACATGAAGTGAAAATTTAAGGGTTGATTGTAAAAGAATCCTAAGGTGGAAGAATGGAAAAAAAAATCATTAATTTTTATTATCTGCAAAGACAGCTTGTATCTCCTAGCATTATCAATCCTTACATTTAACTTCGCTTTATGGTTCCCAAATGGAAAGAGCTGTCACAATTTCTGTGCACAAGTTGCAAAAGTACAGTGCAATTTTTATTTTATGATTGCATGTCTCTGAATTGAGGATTAGAAATACATGTATGGTGATTGCATGTAGTTTTTTCACTCCCCAATATGCACACAGTTCTCTCATTTGTATTGCTGCAGTGCATTTAGGCATGGCATGGGGAAGACAAGGAAAAGTGATGAATTTATCTTTTTTTTTTTTTTTCAGCAAATTATGCTGAGCATTGGTGTTCTTTGCTGAGAAACCCAAATGGTCCTTTTGCAGAATGTCACTTAGCCATTGATCCTTCAGAATACTATAAGGTATTGTAATTTTGCACTCTTTTAGTACTGCATTATTTTAGATGGTTAACTGTAATTTATCATTCTTTGAACATTTGAGGCATCAGTGAGTAGCTTGTCCATAAGAGATGCTGAAGTTTTTGCATTGACTGACTCAAGCAGCATAGCATCCAAAGTATCTCATGTGATGGGATCCTTATGGACTGTGGTTGAATAAAAATGTACATTTTTTTCTTTTGCTTTCTTATGTTTTGTGTTTCATGTACATTTTTATTGGCTTGGATATTTGGACTGAAAAGAAGATTCAAGAGTTACATGTTTATGTGCACAGTTTAGGCCTACCCTTAAACATTAGTTTCTATAAGGTGGGGGGGAAAATTCCCACCATATATTGGTTGGAATATAACACCAAATAATTTTCATGCCAGATTCTCCATGAATCTTTTTCCCCCATGCTCATCTCTGTTAGGCAGTAAGTGAGGCTCACTGAGGAAAAGGAATTCCAAAGTCATTGATTATACTTGGAAGTCAGTGTGAACTCAAACACTGTAAAGGTGTTCATAGATCTGGTTGATATTTTGCCTTTATTATTCTAGTTTTTGTGGATCTCTGCATTTGTAATTAGTAACTGAGAACAAATGGTATCAATATCCTTCAAAAAAGATGTTCTAAAGGAGGCTGAATGCTTTTTAAAGGTTCGAGACGCTTGGCTTAGGTTAGAATAAGCATTCAAATGTTTTCATTGTGTATGAAATGAAGCAACACTTGAACTCTCTGGTCTTTGTCCATTCCTTCTTGTTCACTGGTCATGGGAATTAATACAAACAACATCAGGAAAAGCAGACAGGACGTTTTGTAGCAATCAAGCTGCAATTGCCCATTGATTTCCTGGGGACTTATTGACCCTTTTGTTAATTTTCTTTCAGAAATGTAAATATGACACCTGCCTCTGTGAAGACAATGAAGAATGTTTGTGTGCTGCCCTGTCCTCCTACTCAAGAGCCTGTGCTTTCAAAGGGATCATACTGGGAGACTGGAGAAATAGTGTCTGCAGTAAGTAGTGGAACAGTAATCCCTGTGGAAATAATTACCCCTGAGAAATAATCAGGTTCTCTCTATATTTGGTTGTCAGTGATCTCACTGTTAAGGCATTTGGAGTATCTTAGAAATGTCTAATGGACATAAAAGAGACAATGCTGATAATGTTTACTAATCCATGTTATATTCTTCAGGTGTAATTCTAAATTTTTACAATTAAAGTAGAAAGCAATATTTTTAACTTTCACATTTTTCCCTCCAATCTAGCTAATATAATTCCATTTACTAATGGAATTTCAGCCATCAGGGCTTTTACCATGCAGTTTTTATCAATGTATTTGTTTCTGATCATGCTTGTTTTTCATCAACAGTTCAGTATGTTTGAGACTAGAAGTTTATTATATTGTGCTCTATGTCTCATTATCAGTATGTGAAACAAATAGGGGTATGAAAGTAGAATCTATTAGTAGCAGTTAAAAATATGTCTTCAACTGGTAAAGTAGGTTAGTGTTGCTTATGACTCCTAATATTTTTGTACTTTAGTAAGATCTAAGGGAATGTTTTTATCACTACATATGGCACAGCCAAGGAAGCCAGAATGGAAATGTCAAGGCCAAATTGTCCATCCTGCATCCCTTTTATATCGGTTTGCTTTTTTTCCTCCAGGCAGCGAAACATCTTGCTCAGGAAATCAAGTCTTCCTTTACAATCTTACAATGTGCGAGCAAACCTGTCGTTCCCTTGCTGATGGTGAAAAGTATTGCTTGCAAGACTTTGCTCCTGTGGATGGCTGTGGCTGCCCATCCAATACATACTTGGATAACCAGGATAACTGTGTGCCCATCTCCCAGTGCCCATGTTATTACAAGGGCTCATACCTGGAACCGGGGCAATATTTCACAAAAGATGGAGAACGCTGGTATGTTTTCTTTTGCTTTCATTTTGTGGGGAAAAAGCCCTTTAAAAATTGCTTGTTAGGTGTAAGGTGCTTAGTTTTTTTTGTACTTTAATGAGTAGTTGCAATGCATTTCACATCTTCATGCTGAGCAAAGCATTATTCTGTTGCAATTTACCAGTAATTGAGAAGTGTAGCTTGCTTCAGAGATGTGAGTACTGACCTTCACAGATAAATGTTATTCTGAAGCTGCAGTGTTAATAAGGCTTTGTTAAGCAGAAGGGTGAAAGGAAGAGAAAAGGCCAACTATGTGTTAGGTTTGCTTTTTTAGCAGACACAGATTGCTTGTGTCTTCCACTGGAGGAAGGTCCCCTATCCTTGGTATGTATTTACTGTAGTACAGGCTTTTGAAAACAACCTTAATGATTCTGTTATATTTTGCCATGATCTCTGGCAATGGCTTGCTGCCTGAGTCATCAGTGAAAACTGTGAAATGCCTTCTTTCATCCAGCAGAAGAAACATATAGGTCAAAAAATTTGCAGCATATAAATTGAATAGGCATGAATATACACTTTGTATCCAAATGAAGGCTTTGATTTAAATTATCACTATTATCTGTGTCATTATTATCTAATTCCTGAGTTGTCATAAAACATAGTACTAAAGATTAATAGACATTCCTTAAAACATAGCCTTTCTGGGCATTATGCCTAAAATCTTGCTATACTTTTTCTCCAACGAAAAAGTTAATCAGTGTGATTCAATAGAATTGACCTTAAAATTTCAGTAGAAATTATGCGGGATATCTTTAATAAATTCTCTCAAATTTATCCAAACAAATCCTTAGACTTAAATTGAAGATATTGAGCTTGCTTTTCTTTTAAATTTCTACTTCACTTTTCTAGTGTTTGCCGAAATGCTATGATCCAGTGCACTTCAGTGAAATTAAGAATGAGAAGTAAGTGACATTCTATGAACTAAACTAGAATGAAACCCATTACCAACCTCCCAACCCAAACCTGCTTTCCTTTTGAATTTTCCATGTACTTGTTTTGCGTGATTTTTTCTCTTTATGTAAAACAGTAACACATTTTCACTTTGTTCTCTCTTCACTGATCCTATTTTTTTCACAAGGATAAACTGAGATTTCTGTTTCAGAAACTACCACCTTTCACTCACATTTCTTTTACCTTTTCTTGATTCATCTAAACCAACAATGTACCTTTCAGGTGAAGAAGAATGTTCTTCTAACAAGACATACTTTGACTGCAGTGCATCCTCAAAGTGGAGTTCACAAACACCTCTACAGCTTAGCTGTCATACTCCTCAAACTGATCATGTATGTATTCAACGTTTCTTTCTGTCTTGCTTTCTTTATTCTGTATTCTTTACATGACATGGTGCTACACAGCAAATACAATTGTAACTAGCTGTTTATTTTTCTTTGATTTAATCAGCCTTTTTTCCCCCCTCATCATATTAATCTGTTGCCATTTTCATGAGGATTCCACTTATGGCTTCCTTCCCCTCTTTCTTTTTACTGTGGCTTCAGTAGTCATAATTTCCAAGTGAAGAAAAATTTTGGTTCTTAGACAACCAAAAAAGAAAAGAAAAACATTAGAAACCTAGAAAAAAAGAACCTTATAAAACTAAAACTAATCAATATTAGACTGTGTGGTTGTAAATGCAGTTTTTAAAGAGTGCTTGTGGATGAAGTGGGATTGAGATGCAGTGCTTTGTCATCAGGTAACCATTTCTCCTTATATTCCTTAGTTCCAGACAGAGTGTGTCTCAGGCTGTGTGTGTCCTGAAGGTCTACTTGATGATGGCAGAGGGGGCTGTGTTAAGCATTACGATTGCCCATGCATTCATAACAATGAGTGGTATTCTTCTGGAGAAAACATAGAAGTGGACTGCAACACTTGGTGAGTTACAAGTGAATATTCTCTTCTAGAATATATTCTATGCAGTATATTCATACCATGTCTAGGCTTATGTACTGCAGTAGCTGCAAGAGCTGGAAATATCATCCTTAATTTTCAGGAATACTTACTGCTAACTCAGAAAATACAGATTCTGCTGAAAGTATGGAGGTAGTAATTACCTCTGTTTTCAGTAGGCATTTCTTGTTGGGAAAATTCACTCATTTTTAAAAATTAAATGTTATCAGATCAAAAGATTGTAGCTCAACAGAGTAAAAATCATATTGTAGGCTTAAAAACAGGCTAAACAACTGAAGTTGAGGCTTGGATATTTTGCACATTATATCAGGCAGCTGCTTGATTTGTTCTGCAGTTTTTCAAACTGCATACTATTGGTGAGATCTGAAAATTCAACTTCTCTGCTCTCTTCTAGCACCTGCCAGGAAGGGCGTTGGAAATGCACTGATCATGTGTGCTATGGGACCTGTACGATATATGGAAGTGGCCATTATAACACTTTTGATGGGAAATTCTATGACTTTGATGGGAGCTGTGAATATGTGGCTACTCAGGTAATGCTCATCACGAGGTCTAAAAAGGAATTTTATTGCCTTGAAAATCTACTTTCCTCTTTGGTTTTGTCATTCCTTATTGCCTGCCATCATTGTTCCCAAGGTGTTCACACATTCTGTCAGGATAAATTGCGTATTTCCAATGCAGGCCAGCTGTGTGAATGTGGCTTTTTTTTCCAGATATATTATAAATTACATGTAACAGAACTATGCTACAGTTAGAACTAACTATCATTTGTGAAATAAATCCAAATTCTAAGCTTAGAAACTTGAAACTTATATTTTAAGATGTATTCTACACTTTGTATCCCCACTCTTTTTCCCAGGCTGAAACTGTGTTAGCTGTTTATATGTATGTATGGAATTATGCATGTATGGCTGTGCATCTGTAGAAATATGTGTGTATAGGATCTCACATTTGAAGGAGCATTAACTTTATATACATTGTGAAGATTTAAATGGTTGCAATTACTATGAGATAGAACTAAATGAAATATTCTACCTAATTTTCTCATATTCTTTTCTTTCTCTTTTGCAATAGGACTTCTGTGGCGACAAAAATTCCAGTGGCTCATTCAGTATCATCACAGAGAATGTCCCTTGTGGAACTACAGGAGTCACCTGCTCAAAGGCTATCAAAATGTTCCTAGGGGTGAGTGGTGATAGTACATATCAGTAATCAAGTATTACCAAAAATGTAATGTTTCACAGTCACACCCCTAAAAGCAGCTGTAACAAGCATTGGAAGCCCTATCAAATTATTCTGTAAAGGTTCCCAGGTGATGAAGCCCTCTCAAATAGAAGTGCTACACCATTCCCTGCCATCTTGGAAGTCATCCCAGAGTTTTAGCTATTGGTTTCAGAATGAGTTGCCCTGTTACAAGTGCTAATATTTTGTCTCATCATAAAGTTAGTGTTATAATACTTCTATTTTATCTTTCAGAAAACTGAACTGAAATTGGAGAACAAAGAGTACAAAGAAATTCAGCGAGATGTTGGTGATGATGTGCAGTATTGGAACAGGACAGTTGGTCTGTACCTGGTTATTGAGGCTAGCAATGGTGTGATGCTGATCTGGGACAAGAAGACTACTGTTTTCATCAAGCTGAGCCCTGATTACAAAGTTAGTACCTGTCTTTTTCTGAAATAGTATTGTGAATAGACAAGGAAACATAAATCTATGCACTGATCATTAGCTTGCATTATTGCATCAAAGCTTGCAGAAGCACTTCTGAGGTTTCTTACAGTCTATCACGATGTATTGCACAGAATTCACAGGCTGTAATTCTAATAGAGATAAACATCTCAGGCAATACTCTTGAGTTTGTGAGTATTGATAGCCAGCCATCCAGAATAATTTAGGGGATGTGGACTAACTGGACATGTACTCAGAAACCTACATGAAGTCTCAGCCCTGTGTTAAAACCAAATGCCCTATGCAATGTATGGCCACGGTTCTGGTTCCTGAAATTCAGCATGCTGAATTGGAGAATGTCGAGGCATTTTACAAACTGTGACATACTGTTTCGTGATGGGACTGGTGGACCTTAAATAACACTACCAAAAATTTGCCATTGAGGGCAGATTGGTACATTTTCTTTCAAGAAAAATGGGTCACTGTCATTTCTTTTCCATGAATGAAGAAATCGTGCTCATTATGTTAGAAATTTTTAGTAAAAACAGCTTTGAGCAGAAATGAATTACCTCAGACATATTAATAGGTGAGTTGTGATAAATTTGGAAGAATGGAGAATAAATAATTCTTCTCAGCTGTAAGAGGCTTGGGCACTCTTTAATGTTTTAAGTTGGATATGGAGACAGAGATATGGAAGTACACCCAGTATAACTGATTTCGAGGAGGGAAGACATGGCAGCGGAATAATTTGCTGAGGATGGACAAATAAAAATTTATTTTCTGTACAAATTATTAGACAGTAAAGATTAAAGTCATCATTTACAGAGACAGTAATTTGTCACTTTTCATGTCAGTGTTTTCCTCTTACTTTACCAGAGCCTGTTTCTCACTTCCATGGTATATTTAAAAACTCCATTTTCTTTTCCAGGGCAAAGTGTGTGGTCTATGTGGCAACTTTGATGACAAGGCAAACAATGACTTTACAACAAGGAGTGGACTGCAGGACTCTAATCCTCTGAATTTTGGAAATTCCTGGAAACAATCTCCCATGTGCCCAGATGTCACAGAAGAGATTAAGCCCTGTGATCTGAAACCACACCGGAAATCCTGGGCAGAGAAAGAATGCAGCATCATCCAGAGTGAAGTCTTCAAAATTTGTCATTCCAAGGTTTGTAGAAGACAGTAGGTGATGGGACAGCACAATGCATTTCTGATAATGCAGAACCGAAAAGACCATCAGAAATTAATGAAGAGATGGTTAAAATAGAGGGATCTTCAATTAACTCTTCAATACAGCTACAGGTGTCAGCACATTTCACGTGGCCTTAGTCAAAGTAGTCTGAGTCCGTGGCAATGGGACTGTGTCAGTGGTGGTGGCAACCCCAGTTGTACAATATTCATCACCACAGTTTTACTGCTACTACTCTGCAAGTTAGCTTTAAAAATGTATCCTGAACAGATGTTTGTTTACTGCAGTTGCACCATCTCTTGTTGAGAGACAGTCAGTATTGCAAGGACCTTACAATCATCAGACCCATCTCCTGATGGAAATTCATACTAAACATGAAAGGTGGCTGTTGAAGAGGCTACTACTTGTAGTATTTAATCCACAAAAGGGTCTTCTTAGACACCACTGACATCACACAGTTTAGATAGATAGATGCTGGTACTGTGCCTCCAAATTGCGACAGCAAACACTGTGACAGCCCATAGCTCCCAGAGTACAGTGCAGAGAGAGCACTGCTTTTCGTTTCTCATCTCTTTCCTAATGTATGGTAATATTAACAACAGTTTTTTCTTAACTCAAACTGGAGAAGTCACAAACCATTTTTAATTTAATTAGTTTACTATATGTTTCCATGTGGTTTACTTCAGCAGCAAAAATCCAGTCTAAGTTTCTCCTCTTGCAGTCTCAAAAAACCAAAAAAAACAAAAAAAAAAGGCTTTTAAAAAATGTGTCATTGGATAAACTCCAAAAACTGACAGGCACAAAATTATATGTTTCATATTTGCTGTGAATGCAGCCTTTTTGACATTGTTCAGCATTTGTTTGGCAAAGCTTGCTGGAAGATAAGACTTCACTGGCATCAATCCAACTTGGTTTTTGGAGCACTAAAATGTAACTCTATTAGGAAATGTGAACACTGCCAAGGACTCTTATGTTGTTTTTTCAGTCATAGCAACTTATAAAGGAGCTCTATTATTTTAAGTCTATTTTTCCCCAAAATATATTGAGCAGCTTCAAGCTTGTAAATGTTTGTGATTTGGTAGCTCTTAGACACAATCTCATTCTGGCCATCTCAATTCCCATGTATCAAGAGCTCTCAAACGTATTAGTTTGAAAACTAATTTGGAGATGAACTGGAGCATCATTTCTTTCCCTGACAGGTGAACCCACTTCCTTTCTATGAAGCTTGTGTTCATGATGCCTGCTCTTGTGACAGCGGTGGAGACTGTGAGTGCTTCTGCTCTGCAGTTGCAGCATACGCCCAAGAGTGCATCAAGGCTGGGGCCTGTGTTTTCTGGAGAACTCCTGATATCTGCCGTGAGTAACAGATAAACACAACTATATCTTTTCAGCTGCTGTCAAAAGGCCAGTCAAATAAATCATTAGTATCAGGGAACAACAGGGCTAGTAAATTTATATATCTCCACTGTCTTTTGTTCAGCCTGGCTCTTCTCTTTTCTCTCTTTTCTCTTTTCTCTTTTCTCTTTTCTCTTTTCTCTTTTCTCTTTTTCTCTTTTCTCTTTTCTCTTTCTCTCTTCCTCGATCTCTCTCCTCTTTCAGTTCTTCAAATTGCTCAGAATTTGATTTTAGTAAGAAGAATATAGCACTCCCATGCTTTAGCACTAAATCTTATAAATGTTATGTACATTAAACAGTGTCCATTAGTGATGCTAGTATTCATACCAGTACACTATAAATGAATGTAAAATATTGTTTAAATTAATATTATCCAAAAAGCACTCAAATCAAAATTTTGAGATTTTAAGTAGCAGAAATAGATATTTTTTTAATTAAAAAAAATAATTCAGATTCAGAATTTGGACTAATTGGAGCTTTTAAGTGTAAGAAGCCAGTGAAACAAAAACTTTAAGTTTCATTCAGCTTTGATATATAAGTTAATAAAAGCTCCTTTCTCTGTCTCTAGTCATCTAAGCTGAATTTGAGTTGCATTCATAATGGCTCATATGCTTCCTCTTGGACTTTCAGCCTGTGTGGTACAGCAAGATGGAACTATTTTGTAGAAAATGGAAGAATATTTAGGAGTTTGCTAGTAGCTACAGAAGAAAAGTACTCTCAGAAATACACCTTTAATTTTAAACTAAAAATAATTTTTTTAAAATAGTTTTTCTTTATGATTTGAAATATTTTTACCCAGTGGCTTGAATATTTAAAATTAAAATCTTGGGCACTGGTGTTTTGATGTATCCTGAGTTTAAGCAGAGGAACAGAAAGTCCAGGTCTTGTACCTCAAGAGAAATTTGGCAGCTTAACTTTTAGATTGATGTAGCTTGTACCTTTAAAGACCTGCTCAGAACTGCATTTTGGTAACCTTGTTTTAAATCAGTTTCTCTCTTTTCTCATCAGCCATATTCTGTGACTACTACAACCCTCGCAATGAGTGTGACTGGCACTACGAGCCTTGTGGCAGTAATATCACAACCTGCAGGATGATCGGTAATGTCAGCACCAACTTAACAATACCACTACTGGAAGGTAATAAATTCTTTGCCATTTTATATTGGGTTTTGTTCAGATATCTTGCAATAATTATGAACTAGTCAGTCAAATATATGAGATGTTCCTAAATCTATGTTGCATTTGCTCCAGTCTTACATAGATGTTTCCTATAACATAGTTTATTATTTATTAACCTCTGTGGGTGATAGATACATTGCTGTCAGCCACAAAACTACTTGAACAGTATCCTGAAACATGCATTATTAATACATTATGGTTATTTTGAATTCCATGCAAAAGTATTTCAAAAGCAGGAAAATCTTTGATATGGCAAAAAAGCAAGTCACTGATAGATGGGTGTTTTTGACCTTATCATTTTTTATGTACCAGATCATCTTGCCTTTACTAGATTAGTGTACATTTACCTACCTTTACACTGGAAAATATATTTCATAGCAGACACACTTGATGCTGCTGTATATTGGATTCTTAATGGAGATTCTGTTTCCTTTGTAGATGAGATATTAGTTGGTAACAGTCCTTATAGTTGATAATGGAACAGGAATTTCACATTAAAAGGACTACAATGATCCAAGAATATGAAAGATTTTACAAATATCTTCTGGCTTACCACATGGTAAAGCTGGAGAAAATACTTATACTTTTAGCCATAAAGTCTTTTTGGTCTGAACTGGAAGCACTTGGGATTGACAAGAAATGCCTTGGGCTTGACTTTGCTTTAAACCACTAGTAAAAAAAATTAAAAGAAATCAAACAAACCAAAACTCAAGAGAAACAAAACAAAACAAAGCAAAATACCACTACAAGACCCTACTAAAAAATCAACAAAACCCTTAACCAAAATATTTTTTTAAACCCAACAAATCTTTGTGCTTTAAAATAAATTGTCGTATGAGAAAGGTCTGGGAAGTGTCAGAAGGCAGATTATTATATATCCAATTATCTTTCTGAATTATTTTTGTTGTTTCATTTCACTAGAAATATAAAGCACATCTATTTTTGTTAAGACATCTTAAGTACAGTCTGTCAGTGTAAGTACCAGCTAATTTCATGGTGCTTCAGTTTAAAGGCTATTTAGAATTCCAGTACGGTATAGAGAGGACTTCATGTCATTAATAATTGGACTTAATAAGAGGTTATTTGGAGGAAGGAGATACAATAATAATAGAAGAATAATATTTTTAAGTGTATTCACAGAAAAAATTGAAGGAGAATTGACAGAAAATTAATGTCCTTCAGTGAGGTTTGGATCACTGCCCGAGGGTTAGGAAAAACACAGATAAATGGTCTGTTTGCGGTAGAGATACCTGATGTATTCAAGGCGTATAAACAAGTTCTAATGTTCCAAGAAATATAATGAAAAACCTGTTTGTTAGTGAATCTGCTTCCATATTCCTCACAAAATATTAGTGATATAGTGATCTATACAAAAATTGGCGTGTTTCTTTTTCTTAAATTTACTAGCCACCCACAGAAATGAGCATAAATTAGGGGTTTCTCTAAGATATTGAACTAACAAAAAGAAACTTAACTAGTTTTTGTAAAAAAACCTCTTACTTAATTCTCCTCACCCCAGTATTATCAATAAGAACTGTTGAAGTCTTTTGGAAAAAAAAGACTAATTGTCCACGGTTTGATTTGAATGGAAGTTTTAGATTTCTTTCATTATGTTTGACTCAGTGAGAATAATTTACCTTCAGATGGTAGCGTATCACTGAGTTAGCATTTTGTACTTTTTCTTCATCCTGTCTTCTGTTCTACCTTTCATCAATAGGCTGCTACCCCAGATGCCCTCAGGACAAGCCTATTTATGATGAAGAGACAAAGAAATGTGTGACTGAAGATCAGTGTGGATGTTACCTCGAGGATGGAACTCATGTACCCCCTGGACATGAAATACCCATAGAAGAAAACTGTACAACATGGTATATAAAAATTACTTGCAGTAATTCAGGAAATAATTTGTATATGCTGAGTCCTTCATTTACTTTACTGGGCCTCAAAAAAATAGAGATGCAACTTCAGCTGAAGAGCTGGTATTCTTGTATTTCATAATTTTCCAAACCCATAATAATCCAGATTTCAGGTTGGTAGTGTTATTATAATGAGTGTATGAGCAAATTCACTAATTATACCTGTCAGCTGTCAAAAATTATAATAATTAAACCTGGGTGAACTTCTAGAACAGCCTTTCAATTCTCATGACTCTTTGGGAAGAGAGGGCCTACTCTGCCTTGCATTCTCACTTAAAACTCGGACTTCCACATCACCGTAGTCTGAAATAGTCTTGCCTTGAAAGAGATAGTTGAGTCCCAACGATGTGCTTAGAGTGTTAGCAATGACTTATACCTCTGGTTCTATGTGGTGACCAGAGAATAATCTGATCTAGCTGTTAAATTCACTCTGCAAAACAGTTGTTATTGCAGTATTGCAACTTGCAATTGTACTGAAATGGTGGCTTAAATTGAAAGAAAAATTATAGGCAATACTAGAAAATATACCCAGAAAAATATCCAATAGTGTGAATGAAGATCAAGTGACAAATATCTATGTTTCTGTGCTCTTGACTCTGTTAATAAGTGTCATAAAACATCAACATTTTAATTTATGAAAATTTTTCTTTTAGTGTCTGTGTCTCATCAGGATCCATACAGTGTAACCCAGTCCCAGGTAAATAATGTTTGGGCTTTTCTGGAAACAAAAAGAGGGAAAAAAATGCGTAGAACTGCTCTGTCTGACTCTACAAAACACCTAGTATTCATTTAGAATAATTCTTTCCAGTGCTAGTGAGAGTTGTGACTAAAGAAAATTTGCCAGCACTTCCTTTGAACCTTCCTGTTAGTACTTCTAGTTCAACCTTTTTCTCATGCCCCTTCAGTCTTTCTCCCCATGTCCCATATCCAAAGTAATGGATTTCACTACGAGTTTGCACTTCCTGAACATGTAGTTATTAATATAAAAGTGTGAGTTAGTAAATTGCAATTATTATTTCTCTCAGAACATTTTAAAAACTATTTTCTAAGTCTATGCCACCAGGCATTTTATTCAGAACTTGATTAAATATGTCCTAAAATTGCTTTAAATGTAAGGATAAATTACGACAATATAGTAGATCTAAGCTCCAGGTACAGCTCTGAAAAACACGACTCATGTAAATGCTCTCTTGTTCATAAGTATTTTGCCTCTGCCTCTTACATGGTAGTAGAAAAATTACACAGTAAAGCTCTTTCTTGCAGGGTGTCCTTGTGTCATCAATGGAACGAATTATGAAGTGGGTGCTATTGTGGGAATTGTACAGGATGGCGACATATGTATAAGTTACATTTGTGCAGCAAATGGTTCCGTAGTTCCTGGTGAAGTCTATCCTTGTCCAACATCTTCACCTACAACCATTTCTACCTCCTTCTCTTCCAGTACACTTACCACCACCACCACAGGTAAATCATCAATACAGATGTAATCTAAAAATTGTTTTCTTTAAGGAAAATATTTTAAATATAGAATGTACAATTATATGGGATTATAGTTGACACAGGTAGAGCATATTTATGAACTGTTTTATCACACCACACTAAGAAAGACTTCTAGCATTTTGAATTTATTTATTTCTCATGAAAGAAATTGTCAGTATAAATGTACAGGGTGCCTTCCTATTTCTGAAAAACACATATTGGCTTTACAATATCCCAGTGAGATAGTAAAAATAATAATAGGACTGTCACCAAAACAATACTACTATATTTCTTTTGAAATGACAGTAATTCTTTTTGTTCTATTTCAGTTTCCACTGTGAGCCATTCAGTAACAAGTAAGTTATAAATACAAAACAAGGTTATTAAAAATGAATAAATTAAAGATAATCAATTCAGAAAAATTTATTTTAAACAAAAATGAATCATGTTTTTATAATTACAAAAGTGCCATTAGTATAGAGAGAATAAGGACCTTTAAATGTTTCAGGTTGGTGATTTTATTTTGATGCAAAACTTCTAGTTTAAAGACCTGTAATAGAGAACCAATTTTAGAACTCTTTTCTTTGGAAAGATGGCAAATTGCAATACAGTCCTCTAGTCCTTAATGGCAGAAAATAAAAAATTTATCTTCTCAGGATGTTCTCTGTAAAGTCTGAAATCTCTGTCTTTTCTTGCAGCTCCTTGCTTTGGACTGATCTGTGATTGGACTGAGTGGTTTGATGTTAGTAAACCTGATGAAGGTGATGGTGACTATGAAACATATGAGGAAATAAGAAACCATGGACACAAAATATGTAAAGCTCCTGAAAAAATTGAATGCAGGGCTACGAATAAACCTGATGCGAGCTTAGAAGAACTTGGTCAGAAAGTCCAGTGTAATGTTACATATGGGCTAATCTGTAAAAATGAGGAGCAAGATGTAACTATGTGGCAACTTTGCTATAATTATGAAATCAGAGTAAACTGTTGTGAGTGGCAAGAAATTCCTTGTGTGCCTACGGCTACACCTACTGCACCAGAGACTACAACTTCAACCACCATCAGGACAAAACCCACCACCACTACAATCAGGACTTCAACCACACCCATATCTATCCCTTCCACAAGTGAGTATACACCACCAGTCCCATTCCGGTAACTTCAACATCTACAAGTATTTAACAGAAAAGTATTCTGTGATCTTACTTTGCCTTTGGAGAAATAAAAGACTATTGGCTACTAAGGGCATGTCACAATCACAGAAAACATTGATCTGCAAGGAAGTCTTACTTGGGAGGGTTTGGACTTCTACGTTTCTGCTGGAGAGA
>PYHW01010718.1:108596-135099 GCA_013186435.1 Turdus rufiventris | reverse complement strand
GCTTTGTAATAAACAGCATTTTAGCAGCTATGAACTGCTTTAATCATTTCAGAGACCCCGACAGAAGGGTTCTCTTACAGCACAGGTCTAACCTCACAGTCACTGAACCTTTATCAGATCTGGATCCTTTTCCAGGCTAAAACCCAAAAATTTCTCAGCTCAGGAGCCTGAGAAGGGAGATCTCTTTGCTCCACCTCCAGAAACACTGGAAATTATCCTGAACCTCTTCTTGCCAGTGATGGAAATGATCCAAAATCAACAAAATCCAAACATCTCTGCTGACTTTAATTCTCTCTTCCCTTGTCCTGCTCTCCAGACCTAGAAACACCCAACCCATTTGTGCAAATTGAAATTAGGATTTTCCTTTCAGCTTGATGGAACAAGCCAAGTTACACCTTCCAATCTGCAGAGAACCTAGGGTTAATTATTTTAAATCAGAGATCAATTTATATTACAACCTTCCTTTCAACTCATCTTTGATTTAACAAGACAAGTTCCGTTTCCAATTTGTGGAGAAGTTGCCTTTAATTATCTCAAATTAGAGACAAATTCTTTTTACCTTGCCATATTTCATCCCGTAGTTTTTGGGGTTGGAATGAGGGATTTATTTCCATCCTTCAGCCTAAAAGGGAGATGTTGTGAGCCACAGGCTCGGAATCAGTGTCAAAATGTTTCAGCTATTTTTATGCTAAACGTTATCTCTATGGAAACACCACAGTTAAATTTAATGTGAATTTTCAGGGATTTTTTTTTTCTTTTTTTTTTATTTTGTACTACAGAGCAGCAGTAGAGTCCAGGCTGGGTTTAATGGGGAAAAAAAACAGGATTTTAGATGTCTGCACTGACTTAGAAAATATTTAACCCAAATCATTTTTCTCCCTGTGATTTTAACCACTCCCATCACACCAGTGAAAATTATGGCAAAATGGACAAATCACACTGAAATTCCCTTAAAATGAAAAGATCAGCCAGGTCCAGCTTTTCCCAAAAAAAATCTGAATTTTTTGGCCCTTATTTTTACAGAATAATTTGAATTTCAAGGCTTTGTTCTTATGGAGCTCAGGGAAACAGGAGAGCTCAGCATCTCCTGGAGGAGTTTCTGTTTTTCCAGTTTTTTGCTGCCAGGATCAAAATTCCAGCAGGGATAGCAAGAATGTTGCAAGCTGCCAAAGCATAATGATGTGGGCCCTGGGGAATAAAATAAAATAAAATTGTAAATAAAAAAAAAGTTTAAAAAATAAATAAATAAAAGAAAAAATAAATGAAAATTTAAAATTAAAATAAAATAAATAAAACAAAAAAATATAAAAATAAGATAAAATATAAAAAATAAAATGAAATAAAATAAGAAATAAATAAAAATTAAAAAATTTTAAAAATAAAAGAAAAACTAAATAAAAATTTAAAATAAAGAAAAATAAAAGAAAAATAAAATAAGCAAAATAAAATAAAATAAAATATTAAAATAAAATAATATATTAAAATTATTATTTTTTTAATGGGAATTGGAAAGATACTGGATTTTACACCCTGAGACAAAGCAAGCAGCTCAACAGACAAAGTTCAGATCCTACAGAAACTCCTGTGCTTTGCTAATAAATCACATTTGTGAAAAGAACTTAAAAATCCCCATTCCCCCCCCCCCGAAAACTTTCTTGCACTCAAAATAAAAATCATTTAAAACGAGGATCAGCAATCCTGACAAAACCCAAGCACATTTTAAATCAGAATAAAAAACTGCAGAACCTCTTTCCACAACCTGCATCCCTGCAGAGCAAGCTGGAGAAAAGAGGGGGGAAAGGCAGGATTTGTTTCCCATTGCATGGAATTTTTCCCTGTTCTCACACGGGGTGTCCCAGTAGCAGCTCCCAGCTCTGAGTGCTTTGAGAGGAGCATCCATCAAGTTAATTACTGCAATTATTGCCTCGCTCCCAGGCTGTGCCAGGAGTTCTGGAGGGAGCCCCAGTGAGGGGGACAAAGCATCACCTTCAACTGGAGGGCCAGAAAATCAGAATTTTCATGAAAAACCTGATATTTTAATTTTAAGGGCATTTCGATGTGTTTTCTACATTTTGTACATGGTTAATTGAAAGCACAGAGTTCAAAATGGTTATGGTTTATTTTCCAACTCAGTGCAGACACCTAAAATCCTAAAATTTTTCCCATTAATCCCCCAGGATGAGAGAGCATTTGGAACATCTGGGAACCCTTCTGGATTCAGGCAGGAATTGCAGTTGTGCAGGGAAATCTTCATTAATTGAGGCAAAGTCACTTCAGAACCCTTTGCAGCACCTAAAGGGGATCCAGGAGAGCTGGAGAGGAATTTGGGACAAAGGGATGGAGGGGCAGGACACAGGGAATGTGTCAGGTGGAGAGCACTGAGTATTTCCTCCCTTAAATTCAGAATTCTCTACATTTGGTGTTGCTACAAGATTAAAAAAACCAACCAACCAACCAAAAAAAAACTAAAAAAAAAACCCACACCAAAAAAACCCCAAAAGGAAGGATTCAGCTGTTGGGCAGGTCTGGGGGAATCCAAAAATCCCCTCATGGCACATTTTGTATCCCTTAAAAGTTCTTAATATTGCTGATAACAGGGAAGTTTTTGCCAAGTCCTTTGCACAAAATATTCCAGGAGCAAAGAGAGTTTAGAAAAACCTTTGTCCTTTCCAGTAAAGGCTTTTGTTGTTGTTTTTTCCAATTTTCATTCATTTTTAGCTTCTGGACAGGAGAAATAATTTCTGAGCATAGCAAGCATGTCTATACAGCAAAAGGGAAAGGGGTTTTGGGGTTTTTTCCCTCTCTTTTTTAAACCAGGTGTTCTCATTTGTACAAACTGGTGTTAGACATGGCGCCGTGGGAGGCCTGGAAGAAAGTTTCTATTTGGAAATACATTTTGCATATCAGCAATGAATAAAACATAGCCCTTTGTGTGCACATCATATCATGGAGCATGACTAATCTCGGGATACATTCTGCCTTCTCTCAACTCCAAAAAAAAATCAGCAGATTAGCTGGAGTTGCCATTAATAAAAGCGAGATCGTCACCTCAAGACTCAGTTAAAAATAAAATAAAACACAGGGGCTGCTCAAGGCTGTTCCTGTTGGCTGCCCAGCCCATCAGGATTACAGTAATTTCATTATTATATTTTTTGTTGTGGTTTTGGGTTTTGTTTTTTCCCTGAAAATTTTGGGGATTCGGGTGGAGGGGTGGGGGAGGGGCGCGGGAAAACAGCACTTGGTGCCCCTCCCCAACCCCCAAAAATCCCCAAAAAATCCCCGGGGGGGGAAGAGGCGTGGGAAAATTCTATTTTTGTTTTTTTTACTAAAATTACCATAATTACCTGTATTACTGTAATTAACGCATTACTGTAATTACCCATATTACCGTAATTACTGAAACCACCATAGTTACGGTTATTACCGTATTTACCCGTATTACCACAATTAAAGCTATTTCCGTAATTACCACTATTACCGTAATTACCGTTATGGGGAGCACTGGGATGGGCTGGGAAGAACTGGTAGGGGTTATGGGGACATGGGAGGGAACTGGGAGGGACAGGGAGAGGACTTGGGGACATAGGAGGGACTGGGAGGGGTTGTGGGGGCACCCAGTTTTTGCAATTACGGTAATTTTGGTAATTTCGGTAATTACAGTAATTTGGATGACTGCGGCAGTATATGTTAAATTATGGTACCATGGCAATGTACGGTAAATTACGGCAACATGGCAATAAATGTTAAATTACGGCAGCTGCGTATACACAGTGAACTACAGTAGTGCGTGTATATTAGGTTAAATACTGAAGTGCACTTAAATTAGGTGAATTACGGTAGTATGCATATATTAGGTTAATTACGGTAATGCACGTATATTAGGTGACATACGGTAATGCATGTATATTATATCACCGTAATTACCTCTATGGGGGCACTGGAATGGACTGGGAGGGGTTGTGGAGGCACTTGATTTTTGTAATTATGGAAATTTTGGTAATTGCAGTAATTTGGGTAATTATGGTAATTTGGGTGACAGCGGCAGTATGCGCGTATTTACGGTAACCGCAGCAGTATACATTGAATTTTGGTAATTACCACAATTACGAGTATATTGCCACATGCACTGTGTTTACCAGAATTACAGTAATTTCACGATTATAAGCTGCACCATTTTGACTTAAATTTTGGTCCAAACCCAAATTGCAGCTTATAATCAGGTGCAGCTTATATATGGACAAAGAATGAAAAGTTGCTGGCACCCAGAAGTGCAGCTTATACTCAGTGCGGCTTATAATCGTGAAATTACTGTAATATTTCTGTAAACTTGAGGCCTTCATTCTTACCAGACTTTTTTTTTTTTCCATTGTCATTTACCGTTATGCTCATTGATAGGCTAAGAAAAAAGTCGCTCAGACCTTCTTAAAAACTCCTTAAATGATAATAATGCTTAGCTAAAAAAAAGAAAAAAAGATAATTTTTAAAGGGTCTGGGGCTTAGATTTTCTTTTCTTACTGGAAAGTTTCAGGCCAGGGAATTGGTTGGATGGAGCTTTGGATGATCTGGGAGAGAGGAAAATGGGCGTTCCCATAGTGAGGTGAATTTAGGATCCCTCCCAACCCAAACCTGTGATTCCATGAGCCGCGATTTTGCTTCAACACCTTCAAAGACTCAGAATTTCATTCCAGCCAGTTTGTGACTCCCTGAGAAGGGCCAGGAATTTCCAGGAGTCCCCCTCAGGCACGACAGAGCAGGCTGGAGGAGCAGCAGCAGGTCCTGTACGAGCAATAAATGAAAAAGCAGAGAATTCTGTGCTCAGGCAGCAGGTACCAGTGCAAACAATGCAGTTTAGTTGCCAAGCAACCCCCTCATCCTCCAAAATTCCTGTTCGAGTAGCAATAAAATCACTTGTTCAAAGGGACTGGGAAACAAAAGCGAGTTGTGCCTCTGCCATCCTGATTTGCTCAGCAAAGGGAGGGAGAAGCAGGATCCCAGCGCCAGCTGAACACAAACAGAAATCCCATGATGAAATTGGAGATGCCAGAGACACGATTTCCTCATCCCACAAACAAGGACAGGGATGAACGTTCCAAAACCTGCTTTGGAAAAGGGAAAAGCTCCCAAAGCATCCCTCAGGAGAACAGCCCATCCTGAGGAGCTCCAAAATGTCATTTTACTCCTGAATGTGGTGGGGCAGAAATTCCAGGAGATTTTGGCCACGTGCTCCAAGCTCAGTGGTTAGAGTCAAACATCCACTGAGGTGTTTCTGATCCCAGAATGGGAAGGGACATTAAAAATCACCCAGTGCCACTCCCAGTGACAGGGACACCTCCCACTGTCCCAGGGGCTCCAAGCCCAACCTTTCCCTAGCAAAAATAAGATTTTGAGGAAATAAATAAATCCTTGTCCAGTGCTACATTAAGGGCAAACAAACAGCAAAACCTAATAAAACCAAAGAATGTAAAAATCAATGGAAATTCAGTGCCTGGTTGAAAAAATCTGCTTTTTTTAACTATAAAAAAGGTCAGTTAATATTTCCCAGCATTTCACAAACTCTTGAAGGGCTGGAAGGGGAATCACATTTTAGACTTGGGGATATTTGCAGGGGCACCTGAGACAAGAATTCTGCTTTAATTTCCCGATTTTCCCCTCTCTGTGGCAAAGTTTGGTATCAGAACTGTACACACACAGTGATTATTGAAATCCTGGGATGGGGATGACAAAACACACACAGCAGTTACTCAAATCCTGGCACAGGGGTGAAAAAGGCCCCAAAATAACAAGTTTAAAACTCCCAAATCAATCAACAACCCAACTTCTCAAAGCACTGAAATTGTCTAAGTCATTATTCAAATTTATAAAAGAGATTAATGAAATATTTTAATTAAATCCCCTTTAATTTAGGGTCAAATTCCTCAATTTGCTGAAGCACTTTGGAACCTTTTAGGTCCAGATCCACACCAGGATTTTGGCCAGAAAAGGAAAATAATCAAGATAATCCCTAGAAATTCTCCAGGAAAACAAACAATCCCATGGCTGCTCCTTTGGCTGCGTGGATCCTTCATTCTTCACGATCCAATCAAATGTTTATCCTGACATCACCTCCTAAAACTGAGCTTAAGCAAAATCTAAACCAATTACAATGTCAATTCCTTTGATTTAGCAGAAGGAGCAGATGCAGGAAGCAAAATTACCACATCCCCTTCACCTCAGAGTCACGTTTAAATCTAAAAATACAATTTTATTTATTTATTCTTTTTCTTTCTATATTTTTATATTTATTTATATTTTTATTTATATTGTGTGAGGAGCTGAGACAAAGCTCAGGTCTTGCTAAAACAAGGTCCAATCGTTCCTGGGGGTCCCATCTGGATATTTGGATTATTTGCTGACCTACCTGAATCTCTGGAGCAACCAAACACATTAAAATCAAAAGGAATTCACAGGTAAAATAAGGAAAAGCCTAAAATAGGTCGGGAAATGAGCATGGGGAAAATGTGAATCTGCATCCAGTGCTGTGGCGAGGTTGAATTGTACTTTGTGTATTAATAGAAATAATAATAGAAATTAAAATATATACCTATTTTATAACAATAAAAATAGTAAACATATAAATTATAATAAATCTTTGTTCAGATTAACACTGCTTTCATAATCACCTGATTTATTCTGAAAATGAAGAAAAAGTGCCTGAAAAAAAAATTTTAAAACACAATCAAAGAGTTTTTGAGGCTACAACTCTGTTTTCCCATCATGGAGTTGGATGTCTCTAAGAAATATAAAGGGTGCAGTGACGCATTGATAATTATTTATGATTTCTGTTGTGAATTATCTGCTCCCAGTGGTCCAGGTGAGATTTATCCACAGGTCCCATCAGGAGGGATTGGAGTTCAGGTCAGGAACAGGGAGAGGAGGGACATGAGGAGAAGCACCAATATCAATATTAATGAAGGGAAAGCAGAAATTTGATTTCTTGCCGCTTTTCCAGCACCTGCAACTCCATTTTTACCTGCCCAAGGAATTCCCAACCCCACAAAGAGCCTGGGGGATCTGTGGGTCACACCTGGCCCCACTCAGACCAAACTCCTGCACAAACCCAGGGAATAAACCTCCTAAAAACTCACAATATCCACAAGATCTATTCATCCCAGAAGTTCTTTAATACTCACAAATAAAATAATGTCATTATTGGAATGTCCCAACTGACCCCAACAGCTCCCAGCACTGGGAACAGGTTGTGAGCTTTCAACAAAAATTATATAAGAAATAATAAAATTCAGATTAAATAAGGGATAATTTGTCCACAACCAACATTTCAAACAATAATAAAAGCAATTTCAGCACCTCACTGACCTAAATCATTTTGGGGAAATTTCAGGGGAAATGAAATTTTACAACCTTCCCCCTATTTCTGGTTTTACTCAGTTTTTATTCCAGGCTTGAATTTGAAAATTTTTGTTTGAAGTTGAAACCTGTGGTTCTGTTAAGAGAAAAGGAAAGGGGGGATGATCCAGGGGGCACCAATTGGGATTTTTGAGAGCTGGACTGAAAACGAGTGAGGAAAAAAAAAATTCATTTGTGAGGCAGAAGTGCCACCTTGTGATTGAACACTGCAGTCCAGGAGGGGCTGGGGACACAAAATTCAGATTATAATCATCCCTCCCTCCCAAAACCTCTAAGGGAAAAAAATATTTGAAGGAAATGAGTTGAAAATCCACGGATTTTCACCAGTGGGTGGCACAAGCTCGCAAATCAAATAAAAAAAAAAAAACAAAAAAACTCATAAATGTTTCTGGTCCTCAGGATTCCTGTGGTTAATCCAAATTCTACACGAAAATTAATTTTTCTACTTCAATCTTATCATTCAAATAACCATTCATTATCAGATACAAAAAAATTACATCTTCAAGAAAATTACTTTCCTTCAACAATTTCTGCGATTATCCACAAATATCATATGGGAAGGAATATTCCACCTCCAAATGAGAGCATTAAGAGGATGTTGTAGAAAAAAATTAAAGATTAAGAGGATCAAATATAAAATTAAAGATTATATTCCTTGCATAGGAATACCAAAAGTTTAGGAAAGTTCTCTCTCTGTGTTGGAAATTTCCATTTCACATGCAGATGATGAAATCCCCAAAATGCATTAAATTATTGTGAGTGAAATCCTGAAGAATTTCTCATCTCAAAAATCTTTTTACTAAATATTTACACAAGAATATGCTCAGCACATCTGGATTTCCATTTTTATTTTTTTTAGACATAAACTCAACCATTCCTGTTGCCCCATTTCAAATATGTTTCAATTAAATTCAAATATCACGCTCTGGATGTGATCAATCGATCCAAAAATAATCATAGTATGGCAAAAGAAGGGAATTAAATAAATAATAAAAAATACGATGAAAGAAAACTTATTGAAAATTACGTTCCTGTTTTTAAAACACTTTTTCTTCCCCATGTAAGAAATATTCACCTGTTTAGATTTTTGCAATAAGATAATAGAAGAGTAAATTTTAAGTGATATGAGAACACTTAGGGTGCAATAATAAATGTGTCAAGAGGCCACCATACAACAAAGGAGAAGTAAAAAAAGTGATTAAAAATGCAAACTAAATTTGCTAAAATTCAATTGTTGTAATGATTTTGCTCATTCAACCCACCTGGCCCTTCTGGTTAGTGAGTACAGGATTTGGTTTGATTTATCGCAGTTAAAAAAAGATATTTTTGGTGGAAAATCTTAACAAGCTTGAGGCTCTTTCCTCTCATCCTGTCCCTTGTTGGTGGAAAAAAAAAGATGCAAAGAGAGCCCAAAGTGGATCCAAAGTCAGAAACCAAGGCATGAGGAGCACCCTGACCTCAGAGGACCAAAACTGGGGAAAAATCACATGGATGCTTTAAATAGTGAAATATTGAAGGTTATTTCGATCCAATAAAGTCATTGCTAATTTGATCCATCAGCTCTGTGGAATCCGAATTCCAGAGCTGTCCCAGCCAGGAGAATTCGGAGTAATGCAATTATCCTTTTAGACTATATAAAGGCTCCCAGCACCATGGCACCCAGATTTCTCCTTTCAGGTGCCTGAACAGACACCTTCACCTCAGATGTGCAGCGCTGAGAAACTTCTGCGCTCCTCAGAATTGCTCCCTGGAAATATTTATGGAATTTCATCGTTCTGAAATGTGGAAATCTCACTGGTGCCTTCATTTTTAAAGGATTAAAAAAGCCCCAAATTAACAAACCCCAAAGGAATTTTATTTTAATTTTGAGGACTTTTACACAGAAGAAGCAGGAACTACATGGTCAAATCTGCATCAAAAGTGAAGAAATTTTTCCTGGTATCCAATCTAAATATCCCCTGCCACAATTTCCTCTCATCCAGTCACTTTTAACTGAGAAAAGGGATCTACAAGCTCCTTTTGGGAAATGCAGGGAGCAAATATCAGTAGAAATACATTGAAAACAATCACAGGGCTTTCTGTGGCCAAGGAGGGGCTGTTTGAGCTCCAAAATCATATTTATTTATTTATTTATTTATTTATTTTTATAAAAGTATCAATTTGGGCTCTGTTATCACCTCCACACTCCAACTAGCACTAACAGTTGAAGCTACTTTTATGAGAATATTTTAAAAATCCATTACAAAACAAAATTCCCACTCAGGGAAGGACATGTGGACATTTTGGAGCAGAATATGGGATGGAACATGCAGACATTTTTGTTGAAGGACAATAATAAAGATATATTTTGGTATTTGAAAACAATGAAACCCTAGAGTGGCTTGGGATTGGAAGGGATTCCACCTAATTCCAAGCTTTTCCATGGGCAGGGCCAACTTCCAGCAGACCAGGGTGCTCCAGGCTCCATCCAGGCTGGCCTTGGACACTTCCAGAGATGGATAATATATTGTTTTAATTCCACAAAGACATCCAGAAACCCAAAAAGTACATTTAAATACCAAACATGATATAATTAACCAGGGTACAGATGGGAAAATATTAATTCTTTCTATATCCCACTCATCCACAATAATTTTCCTTAATCTCTGGACTAAAACAGGTTTTAATGCAGATATTCAGGTGCTGCTGATAAGAATGATTCCCATCAAAAACATTTCCTTGTGTTCAGAGCTAAACATTTTCAGATCAAAAAAAACCACTGAGAATGAAGACAAGAATGACCCCAAAGATCCCAAGGATACAAGTGGAAATGAGGTTCCCAAAAAATCAAGAGCAGAACACGTGGCTGCAAAAACTCTGCAGTGCAAAAACCACAAAACAACGAGAGGTTTTCGGCAGAGGAGGAGAAGCCTCTTCCCCCATCCTGCAGAAAAATTTAATAAGCAAAACATTCCCCAAAAAATATCCTCCTGTGAGCTGTGCCTGCTCTGGATCCTGAGCGCAGCTGCAGCACCGTGAGGTTCGGTTTTGAACAGAAAAATCACAAAAGACTTGACAAACAATTTTTATTTTTATTTTTATACCTGTGCGAGTTTAGGGCACTTCAGAGCTCCGTGCTTAAAAGGCAAAAATGAGGAGTGAGCTGCTAATTTAATCTGGATCAGTGGGATCCAGACAGACCCACAAGTGCAGCTCCTCTCAAGCTGAGCTTAAGGAAAAATCAGCAGCTCTTCCTAACCTTCAGTATTTACTTGCAAAGCTTGCTGGAGTGTAAAATGGATAAAGCTGAGGCTCCCATAAAACTTGTGAGTTGAAGAAAGGAAGAATCAGGAAAATAATTGGCTATAAATATGCCATATGGATTTTTCCTCTCTTTTGGAGGATTTTTATGGGCTTGGATGAGCTCTCGACAGATAAAATTGAGAAATATTCCCCTCACACTTACTTGAGGGGGAGAAAAAAAAAAATCAACCCGAAAAATTGTTCAAGGAGTAAATAGAAGCAATCCCTAAAAGCCATAACAGCAGAAGGATTGCTTAATAACCTCCATGGATTTCAGATCTTTCCACATCACTTTGGCAGGCAGCACAATTCCCTGGCTGCTATTTCAGGATGCATCTCCCAGAGCAAATTTTGGGGCCAGAAGAGTTCTGGATGTCCAATTTTCCTGTGCAGGGGAGGAATTCCTGCTGTTCATCACCCTCAGCTCCACTCCTGTTGCACCCCAAAGGGAATTCAAACATTTAAAATCCTAATTCCAAAGAAATTTCATATTTTATTCGATCTAACCCTGCTGACTTCACTGATCTGGGTGTTTAAACCAAGGAAATCCTCTTCAATCAACCCTCTGGAAAGGTGAAGAATTTGGGATCTGTCCCAAATCTCTGTCAGGAGATGCCAGGGAAGCAGTGCTGAGGAGTTTGGGAATGCCAGCATAAAGAAATTCCCAAAATCTTCCAGCTTTGTGCAATATCCAACAAGGAAACCCATCATAAACCCAGCATCTTGTTATCCATGCTTAATTAGCAGCCAGATTAATCTATAATTGTTTCACCCAATTAGATCATTAATTGAGTGTTCATAAAGAGGAAAAAAAGGTTAAATTTCTGCAAGTTAAAAAGCAAAGGCGAAAATATTTGCAGGATTTCCAGCCCCCCAAAAGATGTTTAAAAATCTGATTTTCAATTGACAATTTTACAGGAATCCAATCCAAGATCTGAGACTTTGGGAGAGATGATTGCTCCTGGTTTTCACTCAATATTCTTGGTTTTTCATTCAATATTCTCCCCAAAAATAAACCAAAATGGGGATATAATAAAGCTGGGATATTTGAATGCAGCAGTTACCGCTGCAGCAGGTCCGGTATTAAACCCCAATATTAAATAAATTTATCGCACAGTTATCCCCATCCCAGTCAGCTTTGAAAATGGAAGCTGGGGAAACTGGTGGAGATTTAGATTCTGGAGGATGATGGAATTCCAGAATGGATTGGGTTGGAAGGGATCTTAAAGCTCATCTCATCCCAACTGCTGAAAATTTCCTTGTCAATCATAAAAGCCTCTGCAAGAGTGGCCAGGAAAAGGGTTGGGATGTCAGTGTTCCCTCTAAAAATAGGGGAAATAGAAATAAAAATCAGCAACAGCTTAAAAAACCTGTCAAATTATTTAGAAATAAAAATCAGCAACAGCTAAAAAAACCTGTCAAATTATTTCATTTCATTGAAGGCTTTTTTTCCCTTTTTTTCATGGTAAATTAAATATTTTCACCCTCTAAAGTTGCAGTTCCCTTTATTCCAACATGAGGGGTTTTTTTCCCTGCTTTTCCTACTTTGATTGTCTTTTTTGGCTCAGAAAATTAAATTTCATGCAGTTGGTCCTTATAGATTGAATGCTTTGTGCTAAACAAATGGTTCTAGTATTTGCTGGTGCTTTCAATAAATTAGAATTTGATGCTCAAGCCAATATTGAGCTGACACAAATTAGATTTACCAAGCAAATTTTTCCCCCAAATATCATCTTATCGAACAAGGGCTGCATTTTGCACCTGTCAGAAAATGTTTATTGCTTTATTTCATTAGCATGGCCTGTCAAGCTTTAATTTTAAATTGCCTGGCAGAACAGAAAAGACATTTCGCTAAGAGAGAACTCACTTTTCACAGTAAGAAACATCAGTTAAAGTGGAATTAAGCCCCACTGGGTCTTCAGGGTACTTTTATTTTTTTTTAGCCACTTGGAGCACAAATTTTCCCAATTATTTAAGTGGTTAAAATCCAAGTGGAAGAAGGTTTGTGTGACAAAACTTGTCAAGTCTTGATCATAATCATAAAATTAATAATAATTTTCACCTATATTTTAAACCAAATAGATTTTTCAGTTCTTGCTCTGTTACAAATATTTTTTTTCAGAAGCTGGGGGTTTTGCTGATATAAAGGAAAGTTCCAAACAAACAGGAAAACAAACTTGTAGATGCTGCTGCTATGGGAGATTTTTCATTTTAATGGATGAACTAAAATCCTTTTCAAATCAATTTTAAAAAGCAGAATTTTCACAACACAGGGGGAACACCAGATTTTCACATCCTGCTTTTGGGAAGGACACTCAAACTCCTGATTGCTGCTGCTGAAATCCACTTTTCCCAAGGTTTTTGATGCCTTTTGCAAAAACCAGAGCAAAGGGATTATTCAGGGGAGGACTTTTGTCACCAAGGCCACCGCCAGCATCCCACTGGCTTTGAGCGAAGCCTGAAATATCTTGTACCACCCCAAGGGGCTGAAAACTTGACTTGATTTTGAATATTCTTGGTCAAAAACCCCAATGTCTGCCCTGGAAAGGAAATGCAGCTCTCCAGTACAGCAGGAATTTACACTGGCAAAAATCACAGCTCCTCTCTGAGGGCAAAAATAGAAAAATTTGGGTTTCAGCAGTAAAAATAACTTATATTATCTGTGTATTTTAGACCTCAAGGTCTCGTTTCCATGAATTCTTGATGGTTAATCGTGAAATTACTGCCAATTAAATTAAATTAAATTGCAGCCCTAGAGGCTGCTTAGACCACACAGAGCTCTTCGGAGCCGTCACCTCCACCCCAGTGCCACCACTTTTCCCCAGAGCTGAGACGTGGAGCCAGCTTTACCTGCAGGAACAACATCCTCCTCAATTTGTCAGTTTGCTGTGGATGCACCCATGGCCAACAGGTCATGGTGGAGTGAGGAACCAACAGGAAAAACAAAAGTTTCCCAGAAATTCACTACCAGCCCCTTCTTGGAGCTCTGGGGAGGGGAGATGGTTAATTTAATGTGATCCCATTGAAAGGGCTCCCTGCACTGGGATAAGAGTTTCCCAGAAATTGAATTCCCTAATTTCATCACGGCGGTTTCGGGGCCGGATTTAGAGGGCACCTCGTTTGAGGGCAATTTGAGAGAA
This sequence comes from Turdus rufiventris, assembly GCA_013186435.1. Lineage (NCBI taxonomy): Eukaryota > Metazoa > Chordata > Aves > Passeriformes > Turdidae > Turdus > Turdus rufiventris. The sequence goes on along the minus strand of PYHW01010718.1, from coordinate 121,273 downwards.
GCAGAGCTGACACGGTGTCAATCTCTCACCAGGCTGAGTGGCATCTCCCAGGAAAACAATTGAATTTAGGGATGCAGCCTGCTTGTTTTAATCTCCTCTCCCTCACCAGGCTAAAACGCTCTTTTACATAAGCAGCAAATACATTCAATATTTGATGATGTGAGACTGAGCATTTGTCCTTCCCCAAGGAAAATTACTCCAGGCTTTTCAAAAATGAGGACTGGAAGCTCAACCATTTTCCCCAAATGAAAGGTCATGCCAGCCACTGCTATCCTGAATTGGATTTATCTCTTTGATTTTATAAAAACCCTGAATTTCACAAAGCATTTTGGGGCGGGACACAGAGATTTGAACAGAGATTCCTCAGAGAGAGAAAATCCCTGACTTTTGGGTGCTTCCCACAGGAAGGATGCTCTGCGCCATGTTCTTTCCCAATGAGCTTTGTAAATTGTGGAGTCAGTGCTTCAAGACACTTGCAGAAGAGCAATTAACTCCTAAAATTAGCTGGATATATTAAAAAAAATTAAAATCGTTATACAGCTGTTGGAATTGACTGAAAGAACAAAGAGTCCCATTATTCTACACACACACATATATATATATATAAATATATCTATGTATGTGTGTATATATATATGCATATATATGTATATATTTGTATATAAAAATTAATGTGACTAACAAGAATAATCCAGGCCTATGGGAATGATATGCAGGAGCACCCAATTTCCAAATTTCCTGATGTCCGAACAGCTTAACTACATTTATTTAACATCATAATCATCATGCATAATCATGGCTGAATGTCTTGTGCTGTAGCAAAACTTGAATCATTCATTAAATTTATAGAAGGTGCAAAAACGTTAAATAAATTTTCTTTTTCTAGGTTGAGCTGTTATATAAGGAATACAGCCTGAGTAAAATTAATTATACATCCAGCAGGAAATGAGCGTCCATACCACGAAGCCCTCGGATTTTGTTCTCTGGAAAGACCATGGGATGAGCAGCCTGTGATGTGAAATGTTCAGACAGACTGATGGGACAGTTTGTGGCTCATCATTTCCATGTCAGGGGACATGTTCAAGTGCAAGTGTGGAGACAAGTGACACTTGGAACTCCCAGCACAGAGGCCACACAATGTCCTTGGAGAGTCTACCAAGAAATTTGGGTTGTCACCAGTTTGCCATTTCTAGGAGGAGTTTCCAATTTAAACATCAAATATGCCCTATATTCTGATTATTTCCAGAAAATAAATGAAATATTCCCTTGTAGGAGGAATGTGTGGATAGTTTCAGGAGGCTGAGGTGGCACTGAGGAGGTTCTGAGATGTTTCTCAGGTGTTGGACACTGGTGCAGGTACGTGGAGGTGAAAGGCAAAAATCAGCGTAAAACAATCCCTGCCTACATTGATCCACAGAGCAGCTTTGAGCTGGGTTTGGAAAGTTGGTAAAAGTAATTTTTTACTTGTTTTTCTCTCCCTTTTTAAGCAGCAAGGAGGCCAGGCCCATTTAAATTCTGCTTCTGGCTTGCAGCGTGTCTGAACACAGAGGGGTCATGGCTTGATGCTGCTACTTTGATGATGGAAGAGAATTTTATATTTCGCTCCTCCAAGTTTTCCTCCATCTCCTGCCTCTGCAAGTCGCTGAGTTGATATTTCTAAGTGCACAAACACATGATTAGCATCGTTTTCTCTTCTCGGAGGCCTTTGATGTGCCAAAAATAAGGAATATCCTACAAAGTTCATCACCCAGGAACCACAACTCTACACCTGGCTCAGCCCCATGGAGGGCTCACAGGAGCGAGGAGTGGCTGCAGAGGGTGGTGGAAGGTCTCTGCCCACTTCTTCCCCCTCCTTGGAATTTTTCCAGCCCCTGGAGAGTTCTGCAGCAGAAGGTTTAAATGCTTCAGCCAAGCTTTTAATTCAGGGTTGGATTTCAGGCCCTCTAATGCAGACTCTACAAGGAGTTGTGGTACCAGCCTGAAAAGTTTTGAGAGAATTTCTCAGGCTTTGAGTTCCTTCCCTCCTGCTTCTGACCCCCCCTTTTGTTAATATTAACTTGGCATATTTAGGAACTGTGACTCAGCCTTCCCAGAACGAAGCAGCGTCCCTGAGGCCTCTCAGGAGCCACGTGCTTTGTATCCCAAACCCAAAAATCTCCACAGAAAACAAGTGGATTGTATTCAAAAAGAACCCTGAGCTTTTATTCCAGCCCCAGAACTGTACCAAAGGCTTCCCTGGGTGCAGATGTGCCACCCAGCACTCAATCCCTGCCTCTCATCCCATCAGATGTCCTTGGAGGAGGCAGGGATGACCTTCCCCAAGTGCTGGAGCAGAGCCAAGCACAGCCTGTGGCACAGAGCTTTGCTCAGAGTCTGGGATTTGGGCGGGGACTAAAGGCACAAGGCACCTCCATCTGCTCCAGCTCGCCCTGTGCTGCTTGGAAAGAGCAGGGAAGAGGAGAAATGAGTGCTGAGAGCCCTGGGAAAGGGGGTGCACCCCAAATCCCCCAGCACATGTCGGTTCTGCACTGTAATTATCTGATAAAGCTGCTCAGCAGCCCCCTGAGCTGCCATCAACAATTCACACCTCCCACCAAAGAAATCCCAGCCTCAGACTGATATTAGTCAGCACCTGGATGCTGCTTTGGGGGAGAGGTGGAAATTATGTCAGGAGAGTCATTTCCTTGTGTTTCTGACAAACTTCAGGTTGGTGATGGGAGGATGAGCCGGCTGCACTCAGCTCTGCTGGGAAATACAGAACTTTTCTTAGCATAGACAGGACCAAATATTTTATATGAGCACAAGGGTGGGGGGCTCACATTGGCCTCCACCCCTCTTTTATTAACTGAAAAATAACCAAGTGTTTATGGATTGAACCTAAAATTAAAAGTTAGAGCTCAAGCCAGGCTGGACAGAAATTGGAGCAACCTGGGATGGTGGAAGGTGTCCCTGCCCATGGCAGGGGTGGCACTGGATGGGTTTTAAGATCCCTTCCAACCCAAACCATTCCATGGTTCTATGAATAAAGAAGCCCAAGTGTAGACATAATATCCACAAACCTCAATTGTAGGTCAGTTAAAGAAATAATGGGAAATGATTAATGAGACAAAAGAAAAATTGCAACTGCAGACACTTGAGATTGGAGCAAAGCCAGCCTGGAAAATAAACCAGCAGCACTGAGAAAATTCCTGTTTGAGGGAGATTTTCTGCTCATGGAGGATGCTCCCCTGGCCAGGGGCTGCAGCACCTTCCTGACCTGGGAAAGGAGGGATGGGCTGCTCCAAAACCTGGGTCTGGAGCAGCTCCCAGGCTGTGCCCTCCTCTGCTGTGCTGCTCCAGGATCTGCAGTGGGTCCCTGCTGTGTGCCAGGGAGGCACCCACAGGTCAGCCCTTCCCAAAACTCCTCAGCAGCACCGCTGGAGACCCAGGGGGAAACACCTCCAGCTCACTCCCGGTTTGTTTTTCCATTTTTAATGTGCCAATATTGACAGAGCAGCCTTCTCCCTCCTCCCCTGCAGCAGGCAGCAAATACAGGGGGTGACTTTCAGCCTTGTTTACCAGGGAGACCAACTTCAATTCTCCTCTCCACTCGTCTTTTATCTCAGTTCCTTCCCTTCTATCCATATTTACCTCTGCTCTGCCACCACAGGAATGTGTTAGTGTATAATTAATGTGCATTAAGCACCTCTCTGCAGGGGTTTTACAACCCACACTGACCCCAAAGCAGCCTTGTTCCCCATTTCCAGCACCCCCATTGGAGCAATAAACCTAGCTTTGATCTTCCTTTCTTATTTTTCTTGGTTTTGGGACCAGTTTTGATCATTCCAGCAGTGTCTGGTTGTTTTAGAGCGGTTCCTGCACCCAAACACTGTTTTGGCCCCATCAGAGTAACTGCAGAATCAGAGCTGCAGAGCAGCACTAAAACATTCTGAGCCAGAGCATTTACATTGCATTTTATCATTGCACATATGGAGACATCACCTAATTGTCAATAGGCTCACAACAATTCTCATCAAGGGCCTCACCCATGGCTCCTCAGAGTCAATGAGACCATTCTATTGCCTCCAAAATGGCTTTGGATCGCCCCCAAAAGGAAAAAAAAACCACCAAGATAAATTGCAAATTGTCTCATTAACTCCTCCAAATGTCTTTTGAATCATTTCCAGAAAAATAAATGAAGGGGAAAAAAAAAAGTAGTCAAGCACTCCAAGAACACGACTGGAGTAAAAGGAGAAATAAAAATAAAAATAAAAATGCAGTACCCAGAGTCGTTTCAAAGTTCTAGGAGAGAAAATATAATCACATATTGCAAGTGAGTCCTAAAAGGCAGGGAGAGCAAAGCCCTCATCCCTTCCTGTTCATCCTAGCCCTTGGGAAGGATCCACAGCATCAGAATTATCAGAATTAACCACATTATCAGAAATAACCACACTTCTCCCCATCTGCACTCGCTGCAAGCTGAGCAGGGAAATAAAACAGAAAAAAAAAAACCCAACAAAACCCCACACAAGTGACAGAGCAGCTCCATCAGCAGATGTGAGTTCTGATTTAAATTGCCATTTTTCTGTCCCTAGAAGTCTTTGTTTTACTCTGAGCATGTGGGCTCACAAAGTTTTTCTTTCTCTCAAGTACATAAAAAATTCTTGCAAGCCAAACAAAACAACAACAAAAATCCACATTAAGTTCCCAATTCCAAAATTTCAGATGGAAGGAGCCTAAATATTTGTAAGAATCCTACCCTGAGCTTAGAATTCATCATCTGGGGTGCAGCAAAATCTGTGATTTTCACTTTCTCATGTGCCTAGAACTGGTTAATTTGAGCCTGTCTCAAAGCAAAAATATTAATGCCACTGTCCTGAATATTTCCTGTTCACTGCTGAAATAAAATCCTCTGCTGGGTGGTGATTATGAAGCCTGATTGCCCTGGTAATTCCAATATCTGCTTCCCTTCATTTCCAGCTCTCCCACCAAATAAAGCCCAGGACGAGGGAGAAGACTCATTAGCATTACAAAATTAAAATTATTCCAGCAATCCACAGTGGCGTCCTGCTGGATTTTGCATCAAGCCAAGCTTTGTTCTCCAGCTTTTCCCAGTTTGAGGAACAGATTGAGGCAGCCCCACGTCGTGGCTCAGCAGAAGGGGAGCTCAGACAGAGGATCAGTCTTCATTTGTGCCTTAAATGGTTCTGATAGAAAATTGAGTTTTGTGATTTTGAGAGGGGAGAAAAGTCACAAATGCACCATAAAAAAAAAAAAAAACAACTATTTTTAGCTTTCTATATTATAAAAAGTCTGTGGTCTTAAAAATATTGCAGAACAAAAGTGTGGAATGGGAAATGCAGCTGTTTACAAAATACAGAGCAATTTCTGATTGCTTGTACTCCATCAAAAAACAAGATATTGTGATGAAAAATACCTCAGCTTAATCACACATCCTGAGGTGATATCTCTGCATTTTCTGCTGTGTCAGGGTGAATAATTTAGTTCCATCCAGATAAGATTTGCAATATAGTTTCAATTTCTCAGCGCATTCTTCCCTTCTCTCTGCAATACATTAGAGCCCAAAAACAGACATTTACCACTGAGGGCCAAAAAAAGCAGAAAAGCTCACACCAAGCTGATCAATGCTGGAAATTAAGCCAAAATATTTTGTATTTTCACCTCTTAAAAATTTATTCCAACATCTGTCACCCACAAAGATACACATCCCAAGTTTCACCCCACAAAAAAAAGATAGATAAATAAAGGGAGAATTTTTACATGACGATTAATTCATAATTCAGAAATATTTAGGAGGTTCTTCTCTTTCTGAATTCTTGTAAACTTGACCTAATGTATTTCCAAAGGACGGGCTTAGCTCCCAGTCCAAGATTCCTCACCCATTCCAATTTCTCCTCCAAGAATTCAGGAAGAAAATCCCAATTTCAAAAGTTATCACGGACAAGGCTCCAGAGAAAGATTTCAGCCATTAGAGAACATAATTGCTCCTTTTTTTTTAAATCCTGCTCCTTGCATGGAGCTTGGCCACAGGCTGGAATTTATAAATTAAATGTTCATCACCACCATAACTGCAGAAAAATAATAATGATCCATTTTCCCCCTGAGGTGCAGCCAGCTGTCCCAGAGGAAGGGACACTGAGCAAAATCACAGCAACACTTAGAAAAGTTGGAAAAAATCTCCAAGAGCATCAAATCCAACCATGCCCAGCTCTGCCAAGGCCACCAGTGCCCCGTGTCCCCAAGTGCCACATCCTGGTGGCTTTAGACCCCTCCAGGGATGGGGACACCACTGCCCTGGAGCTGTGCCAGTGTTTGGCACCAATTCTGGGAGGAAAACTCCGGCACCACTAATTAGTGGCTGGTCTTCATTTTCTTCTTTCTTCAATCAGAGCCAGGATTAAAAGGAGATGAATTTTCTCGTGTTTGGGTTTGGTTTTTATTAAATCTTATCTAAAGTACAGAGAGTTCTGCAACACTTCCAGCTACCAGTTCAAAGGCAGCAAAACGGAGAAGAATTTATCTTGTTCTAAGGTCTGTTAAAGCTAAACAGTCCAATACAGAATTAACACCTTTATTATTTATACTTTTGACCCAATAACCAAACTCCTGTGACCCACAGTGCAGCACTGGCTGTCCAACCAAAAACTGCCTGAAATCACGGAGAAGAAGAAGACAGAAAGGAGACAACGCCCAAAATTTTCCATCTTGTCCCATACCTGTTACTGTGTTCTAAAACCTTCAAATTCCAAACCCTTCCCCATGTGCAATCACACACTTTTATTTATCTACACACCCCTGATTTCAACTCCATCACTCAAATTTGGAGCCTTCTCCAAGGCCTCAGGTCCAAAGCAGTGCTCTCCTGGGGGTCAGTGCCAGAAAGCTCAAAAATCCCAGATTTCTGGGTTCCAAAACCCCCCTGATTAAAATTCCAAATACACTTTGTACCTCCGCATTCTTATCAAACCAAGCATTTCGTGCATTTTCCTCTTCTGTGTAAAATCAGAAAACCCCAGAAATCCAATAAATATAAATGGCAGAATAAAAAAGGAAACCTCTTCACAGCCTGCACTGAACCACACTCCAGGGAACTTGTAACAGCTTCTCGGGAGAGTTGGGTAAAATATCTGAGAGGATCATGGCAGGAGGAATTACCAGCACTTATTTATGGCTATGTCACCCAATCCTAACATTTATTCACTTTATGTCACAGCTTCACTTTTAATTTGATCATCCTCCCCATTTTCTCTGCATCCCAAATGCCCTGGGAGCTCTTTAAAAATAACACAAATGTCGAGCCCAATTCACAGGGAAACACCCCAGAGAAATCCAGGCCAGCAGTAAATAACCATTGGTTTCTCCCCTTGGATGCTGCAACTGCATTTATCCCACTCTGAAAAGTCCCAGGCTGCCTGTCCAAAATCTCCATTTCCCACTCATCAGCCCAGTGGCTGAATTCCCTTCTAATGGGATTTATTTTTGCACTGAAATAGCTCAATTCGAAGGCAGAATAATTTGTGTTTCATCAGGATCTCAAAAAAATAAAATAAAAAAAAATCAGTTTTGCCAACAACCAAAGAACAGATAGCAGATGTTCCTCAAAATTTTATCAGAGATTGCTCCTGTTTTGAGCAGCTGAGAGAAGTTTTAACAAATTTCTGACATCAGGTTCCTTTTTAGCACAGGCAATCCTAACACACATTCAAGACATTGAGGGGAAGATAAAGATTTGCAAAGTACTCGATCCTCAATTCTGCTTTTTCCTCGGACAACAAGATCTGGGGTTGGGGTTTTTTAATAGCAGGAAAAAAACAAAATTAGAAATAAATTGTAAAAAATCGAACAAGAGTAAAATTCTGGCGCCAGCTGATTAAATATTCACGCAGTCTGGCCCAGCTGCTTGTGTCTAACCCAGTCTGGCAAGTTTGCTATTCTCTGAAGAGAGATTTATTTTTGCATTAAACGTGCGTTCAAAAAATGAAGTTCAAGGGTTTGACAGGCGAATTTGGGGAGTTGAACAGGGGATTTATTGGCCTGAAGTTGTTGCCACCTGACTTCCATGGAAGTTTCTCCCCCATCCTCTCCAGAGGGATTTTTCCACACCTAACCTCCCCAGAAACAGAGGCTCTCTTTAGAGCATGGATTTTCCTTTTTTGTAACGAATCTGCCATTGGGTTAAAGACTTTTTTTAGGGAAAAAAAAAAAATGGAGAAAATTATATTTTAATGAATTCTTTTCCTTCAACCAGACATGTAAAAATAGTTACCTCGAGCATGAAGTGACTACAAAGCAGCTGCCATCATTTCATTTGCTTTTAGACCCTTCCTCCACATGTGATGTCACATTTTGTCACGTTTTAAAATAAACCCTGGTTCCACTGGAGCCCCTCAGAGAGCTGGGTGCTGTTCTTGGGGCAGGGCTGGCTCCCCACACACATTCCCAATGTTTATTTCATTTCCCAAGTGCAGCAGGGGTTCTACAGTCTCGTCATGAAAATCAGATTAACTGAGTAAGAATAAGAGGAAAAGAATTTTTAAATTAAAAACAATGTTCAGGCTGGGGTCTTGTTCCTTGGGTGTACTATTAATTTGATTTTTTTGGTAGGTTTTTCCCCATTTTTATTTTAAATTGAGGATGAGGTGCAAAGTGCTGCCTGTAATTTATTTACACATCTACACTACAACATTAATTCCTCAAAAAACAGCACAAACCCAACGAATACCATTAAATTAAGCCTTAATTAAGTGACAAAATCAAGCTACCTGGGCCAGCAAAGTGACCCTGAGTCCCCACTCAGCCCCAACACTCCCTCAATTATTTATCATCCGTCCACAGCAGTTTCACTAAGACAAACTCATTTCCAAGGCTGCAGTGGGATAGTCTTTCAAAATTTTGGATTTATTCATAAATAACCTCAGATTTAATGGGTTTGCAGCAGTTTATTTGCATTAGTTGCATTAATTTTATTTCTGAGTCTTAGTTTTTAATATACTGATATATATTATATGTATACACACAGATATACTTCTATAGATTAAAATACCAATGAGAAAAATGTTTCCCTGAGCTTATTCAAATTATCATTTTCAGATTTGCAAGAAATCACCCAAAATTAAGTTATTATTTTCCTAACTTCTATTACACCATACAAATCATTGCCCAGTAACTCTCAAACCTGCTCAGTTTAAATTGCTCTGCAAAACTCTGGATGTTGCATGGTTCCACTTCAGAAAGTGATTGTAAATTTAAATTGGTCTCACATACTCTGGATGTTGTGTGGTTTCACTGAAAGCATGAAAAAGATGGATTTGTTTCCATATTTAAAGAAAATCCTATAAATTATAGAGGGAAATTGTCACTAAGTGCCAAATGCTTTGGTACAGCACCAAATCCTGAAGCTAAGGTGGAAGGAAATAAAATATCCCCTTGGGACAGAAGTGTTTTATCTCCTGTAGCCCAGAGCTGAGCATCATCCTGCTGGAATTCCTTGGAGCAAAATTCTGGTGTGCTGAGGAAATCATGGACTCACTTGGGTGGGAAGAACCCTCCACAGTCACAGAGCCCAAATGTCCCCAAACGCCACATCCTGGTGGCTTTTCCATCCCTCCAGGTTGGGGATTCTTCTTCTGGGGTGTTGGAGATGCTGGCAGGCAGAGCAAAGCAAAATAGAAAGCAATGGCAAAGCAATAGCAAAAGCACCAGCTCTCCCCAGTACATAATCTTATATAGGATTTTTCCAACAAGCTAACACATAAATTCAAACCACTACCACTTAACCTATGAGAATTCTGATTTCTTAACACTCCAGGACACGTATGAACCACTACACAATCTGTCTTGTTCTATCTGAAAAATGTCAGCAATATTCTCACTGGAGCTCTATTTTGTCTAACAAGAAACTTTTAAAGCCTCTACTAAAAAAATTGGTATGTTGGTTAACCTTCACTAAAACTTTTTCTTCTACTCTGGTATCTGCACTTTTTACTTACTAAAAGCACTGCAGCTCTCACTGAAACTTACTGACTTATTTATTTACCCTAAAGCTCAAACTTACATCTAAACTTAAACTTATGCTTATTCTTTTACCTAGACTCCCATTCTATGTGTGGGTGGTTTAACACGTTTCAATCCATCCAAGGACTTTAATTCAATTCCTGCTTTCTGCCTCAAAAATTCAGGCAGGCCCTTGTCCCGCTGACCCCAACATCCCCGTGCTCAGGGGACAGGAACAAGGTGGGAATTGAGCTCCACATCCCAAGTCATCCCAGGAATATCCCCAAGCCCACATTCCCAGCAAAGGCAGCAGCTGCTGCAGCCCCTGCAATCCCCATTCCAGCAATAATGAATGACAGAGGCAGCAGAAAAGGACAATTTGTTGCTGCCACCCTGATTTTTTTAGTTCAGATCATGCTGGCAGGTCTCACCAGTCGCTGTTTGATGTTCCACGGGGCCACACAAACCCCACAATCATTTCAAACAGCTTTTTTTTCCCCTTTTCTTTTCTGTGCATAATTGCCAGGTATAAAATACAGCTCATCTTGAGCCAGCAAAGCCCAGAACAGGGCTGCAGCTCCATTTATTTCTCCTATAAATAGCATTTCATAGAGTGCTCACTGTGGAATTTATACCACTAGAGCAATAAAATGAAAGTGGTGTTTTGGAAACAGCATAAAAATGCATTTTTAATCATGAAACCTTGTAAAGCTTTCCTGGAATGGTGTTAGAGACAACTTTTCCTTGCAAAAACATTGGAGAGATAAATGCTGACCAAGTGGTGGGTCAGATGTTGGAATGATTTGGATTCAGAAAGTGGCTCTGGACACATTGAGCTGTCTCAGCATTTTAGGGTTGAGGTTAAAAATACAAAGCAGTGGATTTTGAATGGAATTATTCCATAGGTGCTTCTGGGCACTGTTGGAGAAGAAAATTTGGGTGAGGTACAGGAGATTGATGAATGTTATTCCAGGATTTTGGATGAGGAAAGCAAAGCATTTCACTGCCTTGGCCAAAAACCATCAATTCCCCCTGTCCTGAGGGCCCTGGTCCTCCCTGGTCACCAGCATTGGGCTTCAATGGGTCTTTATCTCCATTAAAAATTTAATTGATTTTAGTTAAATTTGAGCCTAAAGATGTTGGCACTAACACAAAAAATTCCAGAGTTCTGGTAGGTGAGGAGAAAGGAAACATGAGGATAAAAGTAATAAAGAAAATAAAGCAAAAAAGAAGAGTACAAACTCGAACACATCAACCTCTTCCTATTTTTCCACGGAAAAAGAATAAATTTCTTACTCTAAAGCCTATTTCCCACAGTTTTTGGGAATCAACAGAATAATGGGAAGCTGGTTTTCTCCTTTTCCTAACAAGTGAAATAAAACCCAAGGAAAGGACTGAGATGGTGATTAAAGTCAAGGAAATTAGTGGGGAATACGACAAAAGGAAAGCAGGATGCAAAGTTTGGCTTCCAGAGCGTGCACTGAAGCTTGAATTCATTGTCTTCATGTGAAGACTGAACAAACATGATTTTAAATTAAATCCTGAACACCAATAAACCTCTTAGCCCAAACACTTTCACTCCACAGATGTATATTTTAGAGGGGAAAAAAACCCTAAAACCCCAGAAATTTCAACATTTTCCTCTGGAAAAGCAGAAAGTCCAGCAGGAAGGCTCAGTGAGGAGATATCTCCATGTCAGGGTTTGGCTTTAGGGGAGCCCTGAAGGACAGACACCCCTGTGCTCCCCAGCCCTCCCAATTCCAGAGAATTCCCAGGACACAGTAACAATTCCTGAGCACTGCAGGCTGATAAAAAATTCCGTGGTTAATTCAATGGAAGGGCTTTGGGAAAGAATCCAGGGAGTGCAGATCCAAAAGGAGCCATTCCTTAAACCTCCTCAGGGGGCCAGACAGGAGGTTCTGATCCCACACAAAATCCTAAGGGCAATGCATATTTTAAAGGAAAATCCACTGCAAACACCAGGGGAAGGCTGGCAGTGACTCAGGGAGCTGTGCCTGGAGCACAAAATCCAGGAGGAGTCTCATGGAGCCCGCTGAACCCGAAGGAATCAGACATGGCCTGGGGAAGGCGACAGTAGCATCCAACATCCAGCTATAAATAAATAAATACCCTGCTGCCTCTGGCAGGGAGCTGGGCCACACAAAGGCTGTGATCATGGGCAAAAGACTCCTGTTAATCATAAAAGTATTGGGGTTTGTATAAACCAAGTCTTGGGGTTTGTATAAACCCAGTATTGGGGTTTGTATAAACCAGAGTACTGAGGTCTGAAGAGAAGCATGGGCACTTGATAGAGGAAAAATGGGATTAAATCATTCTGTTTTAAATCCCCCTGTTAGGAATATTATGTTTTCTACATAATTTGTGTCTATTACCAGTTTGTAACATCAGACTTTCCAATAGTCTGATTGATCTTGCAAAATTCCTGCCTTTATTTTATCAATGACTGCCTATCTACAAACACCAGAACCTCCCAATTTCTGCCGATTTTATCTACCAAGACCTGATGGTATCTATGGGACTGACTCCCAGGGACTTTATGGATGTTTATTTCAGCCACCGCTGTCAGTGTAGACACACATCATCACAGGATGAGGATCTGCAGGGGCTTTTATTGCAGAGCTCTGGGAATCAGGGGCACAAACCCAAACCTGACTCCACATGGA
>PYHW01010718.1:68160-94048 GCA_013186435.1 Turdus rufiventris | reverse complement strand
ATCTTTACAGAAGAGTTGCATTGACACAAGGTCAGGAGTTGGAATATGTGAACGTGAAAATAGAATATGTGGGTCTGAACTGGGTCTTGAGGACCCTAAGCCAGAGAAAAGAGGGAAAACCATCCCTACAAAACTTCTGGGTGTGATTCATGATCATTTTGGAGGCTTTATTCATCCTGGCAAAGCTGTCCTTTGTAGACAGTTATATATTGGATTCTTCATCAGAATAAGATACCAAATATTCTCTGCCTGGAAGTCCTAAAAAGAATCTTAAATATTGATAAAGAATGTCAATAGCAGAGAGCACCAGAAGATTTCAAATTTGGTTTGAAGGGTTTGGCATTTGAACTTATCTCCTTCCTGCATGGAGCATTTGCTTTTGGAAAATGCCTCACAGACACCCAGTTTTGAGTGGTGCTGTTAATAATGGGAACTGCAGTGATGGAGAGGAGGCAAGGATTTAATTTCATCTCTATATCAAATATATAAAATATTAATTTGAGACAATAATCATTCTTGGATAAAATTGAGGTTGGGATACTCCAAATATTTTAATTCTAAGTAATTTCAAAAAATGCTGCAGTGGAGGAAAGGAAAGGGAGAGAGAGGAAAAGGAACTCAAAAACATGAGACACTCTTTCAACACCAAAGTATTTTTAAAAAATCAAACCCAAACTGAGTCAATTAGTGCTATCCATGCCATCCATATTAATTTAAAAATGCTTATCACCAGATTATATTGCTTGTTTGCACCGTCCTTTCTTCATTAGCACTAATTGGAAGCAATTACGACTGATATGTGAAATATTTAATTAAAAGATTTATCTGCTTCTATTGTCGTGTTTCTGGAGCATCTGCAGCGTTGTCAGGATTACAATTCCACCTCTGGATCTTCTGGGAGCCTTCCCCACCTCCTCTGTTTTCATCATGAGTTGGAGTCCGACCGCTCAGGAAAGGATCCAAACTCCGACCTTGCCTTCCCCTCAAGAAATCCACCCCCTGAGGGAAGAACTGAAGCCTTTGTACCCTGACTGCTGAAAAATTGAGATGCAGGCAGTCCCACAGATATTCCTCAAGCACTCTCCTCTTCCCTCTGGATTGTCAAAGATTTGGCCAAATGTGGCCAACCAAGAAACACAATTTCTTTCCTCCAGGTTTCACGTGTGGACACAGAAAAGGGCTGTGCATTGATGCCCCCCCTCCTGAGGCATCAAAATGGGATTCCTGCTTTTACTTCCCAGATCTCTGAATCACAAAACCTGGAAGATCCAAGAGCCTCACCCAGAACCCCAGGAGGGGAAGCAGAACCGGTGGCTCTGAAGTCAGCTCTGCTCTTTGCCAGCTCTTCTCCCCTCGGTAGCACCAAGGTCAGAGAGGAGCGGTGACAAACAGGTCCTGCTCCATCACCTCCCCTAATTCCTGCCGTTCTTATCCTGCTCCTGATGTGGTGGATGCTCCAAGAGTGGAGCAAAATTGGTCACAGCAGCCGTAGAGCAGGGATTGCTCTCTACAGCACCAAGGACAGAGGCAAACACCAGGAAAGGCTTTTGAACAGGTTCCAAAAGTGCTCATTCCCTGGAGGATTCAGGGGCAAAAGACTGAACACAACCGTGCAGAAATTTATATATGAGGCATCTCAGGGGAGGGTACATTTTTAACCAATAGGAAAAACACAGAGGGCAGGGGTTACAATACATAACCCAATGAGGAAACACAGAAAAACTTAAACAAGCCAACGGGGCCTCAAAGAACGGGGAATTGACATGGATGTTTCCAGAGCAAAGGGTAGGGAAAAGGTGAGATCAGCAATTTAATGGGAGGAGGAACAGGGAACATTCTACAGCAAGAGGTGGGATTGGGGAAGGATTGACAACTGGGTAGGAGGGAACAGCTCAGGTTAAACCAACAAGAAAAAGGAGCAAACACTGAGGATAAAACCACGCTGTAACGTGAATCCACCATGGCCCCTTCCAATGCTTAATCACCCATTCAGTGAAAAAATATTTCCTAAAATCCAACCTGAACCTTCCCCTGAGGCCATTTCCCCTTGTTCCGTCACCTGGGAGAAGAGGCGACCCCCAAATTCCATTGTGCTCCATTAAAAGGCTCATTGTAGGTAAAAAACGTTCTCTTTTCCGTCCCACTGTCCTATAAACTCTATTATTTTTTATTAAATGCAGCCCAGTGATTGCTCTGCCTGTGTTCCTGTCACCCTGTAACCACCAGCACTGTCACACGGGTGTATTTTGAAAGCTACACTTTGAAAAGATCCTTTTCATTGTGTTACAGGACCAGTGATTCCTATAAAATTGCTTCTTTTTTCCCAAACCACACCACATAACTCGGCCACAAGGCACTGCCAAGCTTCAGGATCTCTCTCAGGCACAAAATGAATGGTCTGAATCATCGACTGCAGCTTGGCTAAACCCAGCTCTTCGCCCTGGTGAGGGAAAAGTGCCTTTTATAATCTCATAAACTGGGAGGTTGAAATTATCACTGCAGTTGTCGAGAGCTTTATAGAGATTAAATCTCCTCCATGATAGACTGGCAGCAAAGCTGAGGGTTGGTTTATGAGGGGAAAAAAGCAACCATAAAGAGAGAATTGGCCTTGTTTGAAAACTCTTTCTGGCACTCCTACAACAACAACCAAAAAAAAAGCACAAACCCACAAAGAAACTAATGTTTTCCTCCTGATTTTGTCCTTCCTTATCAAACACTGTGCTACAAGGAGCATCACCTCCTGCAGGACAACATGACTTCGATGGGAATTGGGGACATTTTTTGGGAAAGAAGTGCACATTGAGTAGCAGGGTAGTTCTGAGATTAAATCTTTTCATGTTGGCTCAAGGGTGAGAAGTGCCTTGAGGGGGAAGGGGTCTTTTCAGCTGCTGTATTTTTAAACAAAAAGCTCATGAGGAAATCAATTTTAGGGCAGAGAAGGCAGTTTGGATCACAGAACCACAGGAATGAGGTTGCTGGGAGGAGAAACCTTGGGAGTAGCACAAGAGGTGCTGAAGGATTTGTTGGTCAAGGTTTTGCTTTGATCCAGCTCACTCCACAGGGGGAATTACATTTCTTTATTCAGATAATTACTTGGAATTTGGTTTTTATCTTTTTTATCACTCCCTGGATAAATCCATTGGAAATCAGTCTGACATCCAGCTGAAGACAAGGGAACATTGTCCAGTTTGAATTCTTCATCCACATCTTGGGGATCAATAAAGGGGGCTGCAATTAACTCAAAGTGGATGAAAAGCCTTCCCCAAACTCACAGGATGCTTTTAATGGAAAGTTGTGGCTGAGTATTTTTGTTAAAGGACAGGGAGACAGTCAAGTAGCCCAAATCCATATCACAGGAATTATTTAATGGCACATATTCCCAGCAGATGCTGAACGCAGCTCTTCCAGAGATAATGAAAGAAAACTAATCAAAGCAAAGCTTTAAAAAGGAGAAAAACAGACCTCCCAAACTCCATTCTCAACATCCTTACCCTGCAACACAACTTCTTAAATCAAAGACACTGAGACTTTTCTGACAGAATCGACACCATCTGTAAATTCATGCAATAAAACCAGTCACTTTCCCCAAAAAAGTTCACATTTGGATTACTTTACCTTCATGTTAACTTTCAAATAAGCCTTCCTCCTGCATCCAGCCAAAGCCTTTACTCTGACATTGCCTTGAGATGCTCTGGCTGTTAGTAATAATAAGGACAAGTGAGAAATTATTAAAAGAGATTTATTGAAAGTGACTGAATGCTCCAGGGTACCATAGGAGGAGGTTCGATCCTCAGAACAATTTTATACAGCATATTGAGGCTCTTCAGACTTTCAACTTACAAAAAAAAAAAAAAATGGAAAGTTTCTCCTGATTCAGAGCCACTTTGACACAGCTTCAAAGCAGCAGCATCTCAAAGCAGCGTTGAAGGAAAAATGGAAGTATTTTACAATGACAGCTCTAATATCTGAACTCAGTCTAAAAGCTGTCAAATAAATTAATAGTGATCTAGCAGCTCTGGTAGGGAACCTTCTCATGTACAAATGGCTTTGGGTTTCAGCCTACTTTTTCAGGACAATGTATCTGCAGAAGAATTTAGGAAAATTTTTGTTTGTGCTACTGATTTCTGGTGCTTGACCACGACAAAGCCACTCAGTAATTGTTGACTACCATGTTACATGCTAAAAAAATTTAAAAATGTGATTATCCAACTTATCTGAGCAGCCCAGTGCAATTATAAGTGTCAAGGCTTTCCATGTGTGATAATTAACATGGGTAAGTTTTTTTAAACTTGCACAAGGGAAAAATTAATTGAAACATTTGGAAAATTATCTCCCAAATCAATTTTCCTTCCAAAAGGACGGGAGGAGAAAATCCTTGCAATTACAGCCTACAGAAAGTGTCTGTTCCTTGGATTTCTGTTCCAGGACTGCCCTGGATGTAATGCAACTACAAACCAATCAAATCCAATATAAATTTTGTTATCTTAAGGCTTTGGGGCTCTGCAGTAAGACGTTTTTAGGATTATTTGGACATTTTGAAGTTTGTTTTTCCCTTCCAGCTGCGTTCAAGTGAGACAGGCCAGGGAGGCAGATTTCCAGGAGCTCCTGCTGTTTGTTGGGTTCATGTGGACGTTTCCCCAGCAGAGAAAATTCTCCCAGTGCTTTTCACTCAATTCCCGCAGCCCAGAGCTTGCTGAACGTCTCAGGGGGAGCTCAGTAACGCCACAGCCAGCAATTAATTTTTTAATGCTAATTTTGCCACACTTGGGATGTTTCTCCCACGGGCCAGAGAGGGTTGGGTTCCTCCAGACGTATTGGATCTCAGGCTGGACCTCCCAGCTGCTGCTCTGTTGCTCCAAACCAGCAGCCCAATAAATCTTCATCTCTCTCTGTGCTCCTTGTTATCTTAAATGTTGTGGGCCACACCAGAGGATTTGGTTTGTTGTATTTTAATATTAGAAAAAATTAATTATTTGAGGATGCAAATGTAGAGAGCTGGTTTGGCTTTTAGCAAAAACAACCTCCATCCAGCTAATAACTCATTCCTCAAGGGCTGAATTTTCTTTG
The DNA here is from genome assembly GCA_013186435.1 of Turdus rufiventris. Classification (NCBI taxonomy): domain Eukaryota; kingdom Metazoa; phylum Chordata; class Aves; order Passeriformes; family Turdidae; genus Turdus; species Turdus rufiventris. The sequence continues at coordinate 88,981 of PYHW01010718.1, read as the reverse complement.
GACTTCCATTTCCACACTCCTTGCTTTAGCTTTGCTTGTTTTACCTGCCTGGCTCTCCCCAAATCCAGAGTTCAGCCCAATTCCTGAGTCAGGGCTTGGAGAGCACAGCCATCATCCTTCTCCAATAAAACCTGAGATAACACCTCCAAACAGGCTTTAATGAGACAAGTGAAACCTCCCTGGGTTGTGTTTTACATTGGTTTAAAAGGAAATTATTCCCCAATAATTTACGGGAGTGACCCTCTGCAAACAACCTTAGCTGAAAGAACTGCACTTCATTATCTTTATAATTACAACACTCAGAATTCAGGGTGCCTTAAAACTCCTTTGGACAGCACGACCCTGTGTTGATAATGGGATGTGAAACCAATGTTTTGGGAGTCTCAGGAGGAAAATCATTTATTTATAAAGCACCTTTTCTGTCTTAAGTGACACTGAATCGCTCCAGGTCACAGGAGTTAAAGCACAGGAAATGAAGGGTGGGATTTAAGAGCTGGAGCTCCTTTACTCAGCAAAGACCCCCACAGATCACAAAACCACAAAGTTATTTAGGTTGGAAAAGACCTCAGAAATCATCAAGTCCAACCTCATGGAAGGTCATTAATCAACTGTGTAAATACAGCAGTCCAAAACTGTCAAATCCCTGCAAAAGGCACAAAACTGGGTTATTTTTCAGAAATCCTTCCTGAAATCTCCCCCTTTTTAAAATAAATACACTCCCTTTTTTCATGAAGACAAATAAATAAATACAAATGCTCCATAAATAAATAGGTACCAGCGAACATCCTGGGAGCGCTGCAGCTCTACCAAGTCATAACTGCCAGCAAAAAAAATAAAAAAAGAAATTGGGATGTCTTATCTAGACCTGCTTGTTATCATTGATCCTGGGAGTGCCAGAACAGCACAGGCAGTGATCTGAAATCTCAGGGAAAAAAAACCAAAAGAACCCAAAGTGCTTTTCAGCTGTATTTGAAAAAAAAGATGCAGACAATGAAGTTTTTTCCCTTTACCTGGCGAGGGATGATATTTCAACTATTTGATCTGAGGGAAGGAGGCATCTGCTTGAAATCCCAGCAGCCAAGGAGGTTGTTATACAAGCAAGGTTAGGTTTTTTTCAGTGGTTTTGGAGAGCAAACTTTCCGCCGTGAAGGCTGATGACAAACAAGCCCCGTGCTTTGACATCTGCTGCACGAGCTGAGCTGGCTAAATTAAATCCCCTTCTGTCTCCTCCAAACTGCCTTGATTTGGGAGCAAATAGGGAAAAAAGGCTTTTCTGACTGCTCCAAAGCGTTCCCAAAGAGAATCGTGACTGGCAGGAAACGCGGTTTGCGCGTTACAGCAGAAAAGCGGGAGGGGGAATGAACACACGGGATTTGGGAGGGCAACTCTCCTTGGAAATGGTTCTGTGCATATTTACAGATCCTTTGGAGCTTCCCCAGCTTTTTTCTGCCTTTCCACTTTGAAATTAGGGGCTACTGCTCATCTGCAGCAGGTTTGGAGGGAATAGGGGACAGAGGCAGTGTCAGGTAAGAAAGGTTCCCTGCAGAAAAGACAGGACACAAGGAATTAAAGGAATTAAAGGAATTAAAGTCATCTGCTCACTTTCACAATTCAAGTGTTTTTTTCCCCTTCATGGACTGCCTAGAGAGGTTTGGAGCCCCCAAACCTGGGCAGGGTGACAAGGTGGGGATTGGGCACAGGTTGGACTCGATGATCCTAGGGAGTTTTTCCAACCAAAACCATCCTGTGATTTCCTAGCTTGTCTTTTGCCACTTTTCACCTTTCAGATTTATTTTTTTATCAAATCTGCTCCTATTTCCCTTCCGAATCATTTTAAGCTTTCAGGAGTAAGGGATGCACGAAATATTTTTGGTTTCTGCTCTTGTAAGAGACTCTGTGCTGTCCCTGTGTTCCTTTTCCAGCCTTGTCTCCCAGTTTGGGCAGCACTGCTGTTATTTTCCCTGAGCTACCCTGTCAGGACTTTGATTCATGCTTTTTGTCAAGCAGAAAGGGTTCTGAAGGATTTTCTCCCCAGTTGGGACAAGATCTGAGCCCAGGAATGAGCCCAGACCAGCTGGGCTGTGTGAAAACTCCTGTGCACACCAGAGCGAATCCTCTCCAAGTTGATTTTTCAATTATTAAAAAATGGGTTTAAATACCAAACAAGAAGACCGAGATTGTATAAAAAGATCTAATTTGTCTCTTTGGAAATCAATTTATTGCTGTTCAAGCTGATGTTTGCTTTTCAATCACTCGGTGTCCCACCATCCTCAGTCTGGGATTTTGGGGATGCTGGGAGGGAGGTTTGGAGGGATGCTCAGAGGCACAATCTGCTCTGCAAAGGGAGGAATGGATTCCAACAGTTTTGTACCTCCAGTCCTTTGGCACACAGTGAGGGAGAATTAAAAAAATATAAATTAAGAATCACATTGAAAAAAATGAAGTAATTTGAGGTGTTTGGGAGGAGCAGGCTTTGCACAAAACCTGTTCAATAATTCCAACCAGCACTGACTGAGCCCCCCCAAGTCACACCCACCCACTTCTGCTTGTGCTGGTTTTTTATGGGCTGACAAAATCCAGAGGCAATTCCAGCTTTTCCATGGAATTTGGTGTCCCAAGATGGATATCCTGTTCATTTGTGGGGTTTCAGGTGTATTTAGGTCAGGCCTGGGCCCCCAGGCCAGGCTGGATCAACCCAGCGCTGTTTGTGTCAGAGGCAGCTTGAAAAGGGCTCAATAAACAACTTGAGTCTGAAAGACACAGTCAGCCCTCCAAGGCAAAGTTTTGCAGGCAGTTTCTTAAGAAAGTTGGCCAGGAAAAAACTGACTTTATTAATTATTCAGCTCATCTATTTGACTCCCAGTTAAATAGCTCCATGCATTCTCTAAGTAGGCAAAAATCGCCGGAAAATTCCTTTTAAATTCTGCTTTTCTGTTCAGGAGTCAGGTGTGTTTGATCAATACCTGAAATATAAAAATGTATTTTTGAACTAAAAGAATCCAAATACCAGGGAGTCACCTGCAGTAAACATGGCTTTGCCTATGATATATGAAATTAAACAGCAAGAAATATGGATTGAGAATCCAAATTAGTTCTTTGTAGAGAAATGGGGTTGGACCAAAGAAATTTATCAGCATTTCCAGTCAAATGACATTCAGATTTTTATATGAACAATGTTTGCTTTACAGGCTGAGATATATTTTATCCAAAATGAGTGTAATTAATCCAAATTTAAATAATTTCTGTTACAAATATTCACCCACCACCAGCTCTGTTTTATTCCTTTCAATCCCTCCCTGTGCTCAACTTCCACCTCTCACTGTCCCCTTGCATTGCTTCCTATGTTTTTATCCACTAAACCAATTTTATATCTAATAGAACATTTAAATAATGCTCCCATTTTCAATTTCAGCCACATTTTGCTGTCCTTTTCCCATTTTTTGAATAAAATCCCTACTTTTCATGTGCACCAGCTTCTCCAGCCGAGCTCCAGACATGAATTTGCTCCTGTTCAGACACTCCACAATCATCAAACAGAGCAGCCACCTCCTATTGATGAAAAATCTCCACTTGCACCCAAGAATGTCAATTATTCAATATTTCAGGATTGTGTCTTAAGCTGTGCCAGAAGTGTTACTTGCACAAGTGACAGAATCCGGCTTCTCCCCAGCTCCACAAGAGGCAAACACCAAAGGCCACTTTTTGCTGATGCAGTTGGAGCATAATTAAAAAGCCAAAAAGGATTTCAGAGAGTTGGAAGGAAAGGTGAGGAGGATGAAAGCAAAACAATTCAAAAATATAAATTGGGGGGGAGGAATGCAGTGCTCTATACTCTAATTTTTTTTAAATTCCAGTTTTAGCAATAATACAATTTTCCTCCTCAGACACTGTGTGGGCATGGATGATCCTGAACAGGGGTCACTGGAATCAGGGGTTTGCTCCTATCCAAGGCAGGGATTTAACACAGTCTGGGGTGGATTTTATGTTTTATTGGAAGACACGAGGAGAGTTTATGTGCTGGGTTAACACCACGCAGGAATTTCCAGCTCTCCTGCCTGGGACAGCATCTCTGCCTTGCCCTGCACTTGGGAAAAGTTCTCTCAGCTAAACTGGAATGGAAAAAAAAAAGCAGTACTTCTGGAAATGCTGAACAGTGCATTTCAGGCCTCATCTCTTGGTGTTTCTGATTTTCTGTAGAGGGATGCAACATTCCTGCACTTTTTCAAAGGATTATTAAAAAAATCCTCTAGGTGGATAAGGACATTGGGATGGACATCTGGTAGTGCCTGTGGTGGGAATGAGCAAGGATTGACAGAACCTCACCTATGGAGAGCTGGGATTGAACAGTTGGAGGAGAAAACGATCCAGGGAGAGCTGGAGAGGGACTGGGGACAGGGGATGGAGGGACAGGACACAGGGAATGAATTCCCACTGCCAGAGGGCAGGGATGGGTGGGATATTGGGGAGGAATTCCTGGCTGGGCTGGAATTCCCAGAGAAGCTGGGATCCCTGGATCCCTGGAATGTCCAAGGCCAGGTTGGATGAGGCTTGGAATGACCTGGGATGGTGGAAAGCATCCAGAGGTTTGGAATAAGATGGTCTTGAAGGTTTCTCCCAACCCAAACCCCTCTATAATTCTATTTATCTCACCCACTTAGCAAAAAGAGGATTTTATTATTCTCCCTGTACCCTGTTTTTAAAAATTCAGTACTTTAACTGATGCTGGGGATTGTCCACAGAAAATCTTAGCCTCAATTTTTAGATTTTTTTTTTTTTAAAGCAGGAAAGTTGAGAGTTGAGCTAGTTTTTTGTGCAATCAGCATCAACTTGGTTGTGCCACAACCGCTCTTCACCTTCCCCAGGAGGTGCATGTAACAAAACAAACACACACACACACACACACACACACACACCCCAAAAAATAAATAAATAAATAAATAAATAAATAAATAAATAAACCAGAAACAATCAAAAAGCAGAATGTAGAAACCTGGGTTCTGAATGTTGTTTAGGAGCTGGCACAGCACTGATTTGGGAAGCCACAAAAGGCTTGGACACCTTTGGAAGAGCTTCTCCAATGCCACATCCCTGTGGAAGCAGCCAGCCAGGAGAGAGCCAGGATCTGATTTCCCTGAGCCCCCAACAATCCCATTTTCTGCCAGGGGAATTGAGCAGGAGCAAGATTGATGGCTCTGCGCAGCCAAACTCCTCCTTGGCACCAGCCCTGCACCCTTCCCTCCATCCCAGTGGGAATTCCCTGCCTCTGCTGCATCCAAACTCCCTAAAACACTTGGAGATCTTCACAAGAGCCACTGGCAGCTTCTGTCTCTAGTATAACAAATTCAGGTTGTCAGCTTCCTTTGGTTCCAGCATTAACTAAAAAAAAAAAAAAAAAAAAAATTATAATCAATTATCCTTTCAATTTTTTAGGAAATGTGGGAATTCTCTGCATTTAACAGAAGGTGACTGCAGAACCTCAAACTCCTTTTGTATCATCTGCAAGGAATTATGGCAATGCTGAAGGGATCTTTTATTTTGGGAACTTCAGGCACCTCTCAGATATTAATTCAGGAGGGCTGGTACCAGTTTCACCTCGGAGAAAAGCGCTGCTGTCCCTTTTTCAGGTGAGCCATGGACACTTTAAGTGCTTTGCTCGAGGCCAGGAGTGAGTCACTGGGACAGCCAGAACATCTCTCATGTGGCTGCCAACACCAGCTCATGAAAATAATGCCAATAATTCATGGCAACTTCAGGATTCGTGGCAGAATTTAAGGAGTTTGTGGTCTGAGCCCATTGGATAAAGAATCCTTCAGCCATAATTGATGTGGTTATTGTTCATAGGCATTCTCACTTGGGAAAGAATCCCACAAATTAATTCTTTTTAATGCCAAAATAACCAGAGTTCCCTAAAAGAAACCAGTGCTGAATTCATAAAAAAAATCCAAATGCTACAAAAAGTATTAGGACTAAGACCCAAGCCACACTTTGGGACACCACAGCAGCCACTTTCCATCCCTAAAAAACTGCAATTCCTCAAAAAAGGGAACAAGGACCAGGACTTTTCCAGGCGCCTTCACCAAGCTGGGATTTGTTTTTCGTTCTCCTAAAAGAAAATTTCCAATGTACAGCTGTCATTTGTAGGAGAGAGCTGTTTATGGATCATTTCCTAATATTTTGTGTGTTCTCCTCTCCTTTCAGCAATAAAAAGGAAAGTGTTGGTTATGATTCATTGGTCAGACCAATGCAAATGCTGCCCTTTAAATATGGCGTGATTAATTTAATAGTTCACTTCTGCTGCAGGAAATTATCCCCTGGATAGAAACAAATAGTCCAATTCCCAAGGAATTTCACTTTGTTTTTACAACACTTCCAGCAAGGATATAAACAACTCTGGAGTCTCTCAGAAACGTTTTCAGTGGTAATTGCCATATGTCACTATTAAAAATTATCCTAATCCTTGCTCAATTACAATAAAATGAAATATTTCCATGGAAATATCACCGGAGTGTTTACCTGGTGGTTCCCCAGCCCTTGGATGTTGTGACTGCCAGAGTGACTGGGTTTTTAAATGCTTTTAGAAGGGGGAGGCTAAAATATGCAAATAAGACCAAGGCACAGAAAGAAGCTCAATTAATTTTCGGGAGGATTTTGAATAGAACTTGGTTGTAGGGGAGGAAAAAAAAAATAAAATAAAAAAGCACAGTCAAAATCCATCAATCTTCTCATAGGACCACAGTTCTCCATATTCATCATCTTTTTGGGGACAAGCAACTCTTTCTGTTCAGTGAGAGGTACAAAACACCTCAGCTGCTGAGCACAGCTTGGTGATGCTCCCAGGGCAAGGATGGCAATTTTTTTACATGGAATTGCAATGTTGGAGACACTTGGAGTGTGCAATTAGCCACGGCACTCTGCGCTCTGGCTGTCAGCAGGGAGGGGGAGATTCTCCTCCGAATCCCTCAGGGTTTTCCTGCAGTGCCATGAAAATGTCACCACGTGCTGGTGTTGCAGGTGCCTGATGTGACAAATTCTTGTCCTCCCCACCCATCTGCAACTCCCTTTTGGGGCTGGGAAAAGGTTGGAATTTTCCCAAGGTGGCTCCAACTAAAGCAAGTCTGCTTCAAAACCCACACTGGAGGTGACCAACTTCATCTAAAGCACTTCAGACTCGATTTATTTGAGCAAGGAAGGGCTGGGTGGGGTTTAATCCATACCAGGAGCAGCCCCAAGTGTCACAGGGGGTTCTCCAAGGCCAGACCTGCAGAAGATATCTCAGACATCCCAATAAAGTCACACCAGCCACCCCGTTCTGCCAAGATGCCGGGTTCTGCAGGTGATCCCACACTGGACGGAACACCAGGGTCACTCAGCCCTCTGCCATAGAAAATACCAGGAAAAGTCCAAAAGGGGCTGAGGGAGGTGAGTCTGCCTCTGAAACTGGAGGAATCTCTGCAGGAAGAGCTGGATTGGCAAGAACCCACAATCCCTGGAAGTCCAAGCATACATGTCCCAACAATAATTCCCATTCCAGGGAGATTCAGAATGAACACATCCACTTTAATGAAGGACATGGGAATATCCTCTTGGATTTATCAGCTGGGGCTGCTGCTTTTCATTTCCAACGAGCTCAATTTAATGTTTTGAAGAGGAGGAACAGGAACAGACAACAGCCTAAAAAAATCAGTGGGGTTTGACTGCTCAGCCCGTGATAGGAGGCAAAAAACCAAACCTGACTGTGCTTATTCTTATCTCCTTCTGGAAAAGATGAGGAAAAAATGACAAAAGAGGAAATTCCAGAATGTGGCACTCAGGTCTGGAGACAAGGTGGGGATCAGGCACAGCTTGGATTCAATGGTTTGGAAGGCTTTTCCAACCTTAATGACTCGATAATTAAGATTAAAAAATAAAACAGCTGGATTTGCTAATGGAAATGATTTTTTCTTTCCCAATCACCTGAGCCCAAAGCTGTCCCCCTTTATCAACACTGCAGATGGGGAGCAAAGCTTGTAGGGAGACCCAGAATCAGTTCTGCAATTGTCACCACAATTATGGAAATTGACCATTCCCAGGGATTTTAACTTCTCATCACTCCCCAAAGATCTTCCCAAGAAATAAACCTTTTTATATGATCAGTTCATCCAGCACAAACTAAAAATACAGATCTATATTACACACATCTCCTGGTCTAGGCAGCTTTCCAAAATACCTTTGCCATGAATTTCAACTAATTAAGTCATTTCCAAGGTACAATATTGCCTGGAAGAAGAAGTTAATGAAATGAGTATATGATCCTTTAGCTAAGCTTCATAGTTTAGGGAAGAATTTGAACCTGTCATCAGGTCAGTCTGAAATTATTCATGTTTAAGGCTAAAATGATTCTGAATTAGCCTTAAGTTAATAATATGCTTGATAAAGGTTTTTATGAAAGGAAACCCTGGGAAAACTCTTGTGGAGTTTTTAGTTTAGCTTTTTTCTGTGATGGAATTTCCTAGAGGAAGGACAAGCCATTCAAGCAGTGCCTTTGATCTGCTAAATTTCGTATAAAAATTTGTCTTTAGCACTCACAAAAATTAATCTTCCTGCATCCAGAGTGATTTATGCCATGCATGCTTATGAGATGCACATCTCCCCACTATCTATGATAAAAAGTGAATTTGATCAACTGTGCTCATCCCTCAGCAGCTCTGATCACTTCTGAAGGTACTTTGCCCTCACCAGTTCGTTTTCATCTGAACTATTTCTTACAATCCCCATCTTTGTGCTCCCAGCAGCTGCATAAGAACAAAGCCCTGCTCAAGAAACATTTCCTTGCAGGACATGTAATTATTAAATTGGGTTCTAATTACAGATCAGAAATTACAGACACTTCTTCAGCGAGAAAATACCCAGAATGCCATAGAGAAATTCAACGCCTATTTTGAAGTTAAACTACGACCATTTTGGTTTAAAAAAAAAAATAAAGAAGATATTCTGGGCTCAAATCATGCTTTCTGCATGAATTCCATATGATCATATTTCAGATGCTGCTAGGCATTATTGTACACAAATACTACTTCCTATTAAAATATCTAAAAACACATGTCACTTCTGTGAGGTGGCAGCAGCCAGAAGAGCATTTTCTATGGGAATGGAAAGGAAAGATGCCTCTGGATATGGAAAGACAGACATCAGCAAGCAGCCAAAGCCCTCCAGGAGAGCCTGAGCTCCAGCAGGAGCCCTCAGCTCCCAAAAAGCAGCTGGGAGCCAAAGATTAGAGAGATTATAGCAACCAGCAGAGCTTGGTGCTGGCCCCAGCTGAAGCCCAGTTCCACAGCAGGGCCTTTGCAGGCCCAAAAATGGAGGGGACAGACACCAAAATGGAAAATACAGCACTGCCTGAGCAAAGCAAAGCTTGGGGGCTGGAAAGCAGGGGCACTGTGGAGGTGGGATGGGATGGGATGGGATGGGATCAATGGGATGGCTCAGCCAAGGAAATCCCACCCTGAGTGACCCCAACAAGGAGAGCCCACCCAAAGCACGGCTGGTGAGGCCAAGTACAGAAACCAGGGCTGGGCCTTCAGCCTTGGCCAAGGACATCATCACACTCAGGGTGGCCCAGGGGTGCTCAGCCATGGCTGGGGTCCCTCCAGATGCACCAGTCCCACCAATTGGGTGAGATGAACTTCCACATGGGCCTGGAATCCCAGTTCTGGGAGTGCCCACAGTGTGTCACTGGTGCCACCTCCCTGCTCCAGCAGGGCCATCCCGGAGCACAGGGCACAGGAGTGTGAACAGAGGGGGTCTGAATGTCCCCAGAGAGTGTCCAGAAGGTTCTAGAATGTCCCTAGTGAGGATCAGAGACATCCCAGGGCACAGGAGTGTGAACAGAGGGCTCTGAATGTCCCCAGAGAGCATCCAGAGGGCTCTGAATGTCCCCAGTGAGTGTCCAGAGCCATCCCAGGGCACAGGAATGTGAACAGAGGGCTCTGATTGTCCCCAGTGAGTGTCCAGTGGGCTCTGAATGTCCCCAGTGAGTGTTCAGAGGGTTCTAGAATGTCCCCAGTGAGGATGAGAGCCATCCCAGGGCACAGGAGTGTGAACAGAGGGGTCTGGAATGTCCCCAGAGAGTGTCCAGAGGGATCTGGGATGTCCCCAGTGAGGATCAAAGCCATCCCAGAGCACAGGATTGTGTCCAGAGAGGTCTGGGATGTCCCCAGAGAGTGTCCTGAAGGTTCTAGAATGCTCCAAATGAAGATTGGGGGCATCCCAGAGCACAGGATTGTGTCCAGAGGGCTCTGGGATGTCCCCAGTGAGTGTCCAGAAGGTTCTAGAACGTCCCCAGTGAGGATCAGGGATCCCAGAGCACAGGATTGTGTCCAGAAAGCTCTGGGATGTCCCCAGAGAGTGTCCAGAGGGCTCTGGGATGTCCCCAGTGAGGATCAGAGCCATTCCAGAGCACAGGATTGTGTCCAGAGGGGTCTGGGATGTCCCAGTGAGGGACACTCCACACCCTCTCTGCCCAGTCTGTGCCACTCACCCCCCAGTGAAGATGTTTTTCCTCATGTTCTGCTGGAATTCCCTGCATCCATTCCTGCCTCTCTCCTGTTGCTGGGCCCCTCGGAGCAGAGGCTGGCTGCAGGCTCAGGACATTTTTGGGATCTGCTTTTCCCAGCCAGCACCAAGAGAGAGGCAGTGGAAGCAGCTTTCCAGCAGCTTCATCCCTGAAAATAAAAGTGAAATGAGGGGAGGAAGAGGATCCAGCCACTGCATCTGATCTGCCCCATCAGGCTCTGGCTGGGGAAGGAAATGGGGTCAAAGCTGGCTCCAAAGCTCCCCAGCATCCCACAGTCCATGGAAATGTGTGAGGAGAGCCTGAGCTGCAGTTCATAAGATTTTGCTGCCATCTTCTGATGAGAAGACATCACATGGGGAGAAATGCAGCAGCACGTCACATCCCCTGTGCCCTGCAAGGATCCCATGGCAAACCTGGCTCTTTTTGCTCCCAGCAGCCTCCTGGCATCATTTGGATAAATTATTTCAATTCCTGCTCAAATTCCTGCTCCAAACTTCAAAAACAACCCTGTACTGTAATACCTCCATCACCTTGTGTTCAATAGCAAATATTTTATCACTCAAAACTCCCCCATGCTTCACTTTCCAAAAATCAAAGGTTACATTAAAATTACAGCCTTAAATCAGAGGTGTGGATGAGTTTTCTTTCAATACTTAATGGATTTTCTTCAAATTTTGCTTTGTTCTCTAAAAATGGGTTAAATATTTCAGTCTCTCACTTCATGGAATATTCTCACATTGGTAGCTCTTGAAAATAGAAAAAGAGACTTTATATAACATGCAGAAAAACCAACCCAGCATTAAAATAAACTTCTTCTGAGGATAATGATGAACAGCCTACTTCTCTTTTGCACTACAGAGGCACAAGCCCTGCTCCTTTCTGAAAAGTGCCACAACTTCAGCTCAAACACAGAAATCACCAAAACTGGAACAGGAGCAGTTCCCTTGCAGTGCCTTAAGCTGCAAAGTTTTTGCAGTAACTCGGAATTTGGGTTTTTCTGTGCCACAGTGAAAATGAATCCATGCAGTTCTGTTCCAGTGCTGTTTATTTTATCCTTTTATTATTTTATTCCCCCAGTTCCTCATTGCAGACGAACTGAAATATTCCTTTGGAAGCAGCTCCCTTCTGCTCAGTGGGATGTCACAATAAAAATAAAAAAAAAATAACACTTCAGGATGTAGAATTGAGCCATTGAGGGGCTTTTCTTGGAATCACAGGATGGTTTGGGTTGGAAGGGCCTTAAATCCTCCCACCTCCCACTGTCCCAGCCTGGCCTTGGACATTCCAGGGATCCAGGGGCAGCCACAGCTGCTCTGGGAATCTCATCCCAGCCAGGAATTCCTCCCCAAAATCCCATCCAGCCCTGCCCTCTGTGTCTTTTCCCTCCATCCCTTCTCCCAAGCTCCTCTCCATCTCTCTCCCCCTCTTGCATTTCACAGCACTTGGGATAAACTTTAAAATCCCTTGTACGTACCCCAAAATTCTTATTATTGTGCCTGAATATGTAATTAAACAGTAAAATTAAAGAGTTATCTGTATGTATTATTTTTTTTTCTTTACTGTTCCTGAACTTCAGTGGCTCCATTAACCCCAGGAGCAAACACTGGACAGAGTTGGGAAAAATTCCCTGATTGTGGAAGAGAATTATTGCACCTCAGTTATAAATTTGGGCAGGAGAAAATCTCCCTCCCAGCCCCATTTGCTGCCAGTCTTTGGAGAGGAGCAGTGCAAGGTGTGAGACAGTCAGATCAAATCAATCCACGATGTTTTTCTGGAAGTTGGCATAAATTCCAGGTGTACTTGAGTCACTTTGTGCCTCCCAGGATCACGTCCAGTTTGTCCTGATTTCCTCACCACATCCTCTCTGGAATGCACCAGGAATTAATCCCAAGCTTGGATAACCTCTGATGGAATAAATTTCTCTTCAGCAATGAGCTCCACAGCATCAGACTGAATTCAAATGATGGGAATAATCAGGAATCCATAATATCTCGTGATTATTGCCGAGCTCTGTTTACTCCTACAGACCAAACGCCATCTGATTGAATTTCACCCTGTTTACACATCACACCCCGGAGTTCCTCAAAGAGCAGAAAATTCAGATTGACTCTCCAACAGAAAGTGATAATGGCATGCAAATCCATCCATTCCCAATGTTGCAGATTGCATTGTTTGTCATGGATGGGGATCTCCAACGCTGGCACCAAGAACATCCTTAACTGCCTCGCAGCTCATCCAAAGTGCTTTCCTTTCATGTATTTCTCTTCATGCATAATTGATTGAGATTTCTTGCATAATCTGCCTTTTTTAATGAGTTTAATGGTTTTAGTTCACCAGTTGGGAATGGGGTGGGAATTTAGGCAGGAAAAGCCGTGACCACAGACACGTAGACTCCCAAAAACTCCATGTTCAGCAAAAGGGATTCACTCCCCATGAATTCTGTTCACTTCTTAACCAACCTGCTGAGAAAGGTCACATCCAGAACATGGATCAGAATTCTAGAAATAAAATATTTCTATTAAACTTCCCTCTTCCTGCTGCCTCTCAGGACCACAAATAATCAACAATACCAAGGTGTTCTCCTTAATTCCCCTTATCCTTGATCAAATGATTCTTAAACTGAGTTTTCCATCACAGGATATTTCAATCTCTGCCTGTGCTGTCTTAAAGTGCACAAAAACTTATCTCTAAATCGAGATTCACTGAATAATACAAAGCTGATCAAATTTCCTGCAATGAATAAATAAGAAGCAGAAATGTTTGTTTCATTTTCTGGAATAAAGCAAGGAAAGGCTCCATCCAACAACTCTGTCCCTAAATCTTCCCTTTTCCTGGGATGCCTTCAGAGTTAGAGACCAATCCTGCTAGAAAATTCCACAGCACCCAAATCCATCTCTGTTTAGGATTCCTGCAGTCTTAAATCATCCTAAACACATATAATGATAAATTAGGACTCCCCTAACAATGCTGAACTAAACCCAACACATCAATATTTCTCCTAAATTCACAATTGGCTACTAGAGCTTTCCAGGTCCTCAAAATCCATTTTGAAAAAACTATTTTCCCATTTTTCCCCCTAAGTTCAGAAATAGAAGCCTTTGCTAAAATTGCAGTGATAGCAGCACAGTGATGGTGCCACAATGAAGGAAAACAAGGCACAAAATAAACAGCAGCCAGAGGTTAAAGCAGAATTTTTCGAGATCATTCAATGCTGTGCTGTAGAATTATACAGAGGATTTCAAATTTCAGGCAGAAATTCAGGTAATTGTGGTTATAAAGAACACAGAGTCCATTGAAAGTTTACAAGACCGTAGAGAAATGGCAAATCTGGGAGAAATCACCTTGGTGACTCACAGAAATTGTGGATTTATCAACACCATGTTCAGGGGATCCCAAAATGTTCTTATTTGCCCAATTTCCTCTCTGATTTCCTGCTATCCACGAGGATCATCACATCCCATTCACTGAGTCAGGCAATGCCAACATTCCTGGTGCGTTTAGCTCACGTGATGTTTATTTTGCCAAAGTTTTGAGCACAAAAATACATTTTATTCATATTTTAGAACAAAAAAAACCCCTAATGCATAGGAAATGTAATGGTCTTCTAATAGCACAGTTAATTACTGATATTTTTTCCTATTAGAGAAATGCCATTAATGCCTCCCAACAACGAGCTCAGACAAATATCAGGAGACATTTTGTCCAGAATGTTGTGAAGATAATGATAAATAGACGTTCTCAAGTGTGGAAAAGATAAAAATCTCTTAGTCCTTAACTATAAGGAGAAAACAAACTCCTAATGGATTTTGACAGATAATGAAGTTGCAGGGATGAAAAAAAACCGTGTGCTGGTTGTCTTTGATGTATTGTTTCTTGAGGTGGTACCAGAGTCTAATTTTGCTGCTAAAATCCCTCCTTGATAAATCACTCGGTCCTGACATTTAAATGAAGGCAAAAAGGAGAGGCTTAAAATTAAGAAGTCTTTATGAATATGTTGTTGCAGTGGATAAATGGATTTATAGCAACAGCACGGAGATCAATAATTCTGTTAAAATGGAAAAGTGATTTTCTCCTTCACCCCACAGCCGGTGGGCTGCAGGTTACTCTGAAAATACAGAAATGTGATAAATTGAAAAAAACAATAGAATTAGGGCACTAAAGGTGTGAGTATTTGGGTTAGGACACTTTTAATGAGTGCTGCAGCTACTTCTTAGAGCACCAGCAATCCAGACAAAATAAAGCTGGGGTTTTGCTGCCTGATGTTAAATCAATTCCCAAAATCGGGAATGAAATGAAACCAATCCTGCACAGAGCTGCTGCGAGCCAGAGCAGCCAAAATCGATGGGATGAGGGCTTGGAGCTGTGCCACAGCCCAGCTCTCCACACCACAAACGGAAAAGTTTCTGTTCCCTTTTGTGAGGAGTGACACATTCCCAAAAACCGCTGGAGCCACTGGGGGAAAATGGGAATTAAAGTGACAGAATTGGTCACACACTGATTTAAACTTGTGGGGTTTTCTCCTCCTCTTGCTTTTGGCAGGGCTGTGGAGTCGAGGAGGAATCAGAGATCTGGATATGAACCCATCAGAGTAAGGGGATTTATTTCAACCTCCAAAACTAGGGAAGGGCATTCAGCCCTTGGGATGAGGGGTTGGGGATGTTCCTGCCCTTCCCAAGGGGCTTCATCCCCCGGCAGAGGTTTGTGAGAGCCCCTCTGCTTAAATCTGGCTCCAGGGGCATGGAAATCTTTATCCTTATAAAAATCTATATCCAACCTGCTTCCCATCCCCATGGACAGCACCTGCTCACTGCCTGCACCAGAGCCCTGTAGAGGGAACTTCTGACCCAATTTAAACCAGAGAAAGAATTTAAAAATTAAAACTTCACCTCTGAAACTGAGCAGAGCAGCAAAGGAGAATAGTGGGGGAAAATCCCTTTTCTTGATGGAACTTGCAGAAAATTAATCATTTATTTCTCTATTTTATAACTCTAGCACAGGGTTCCTTCTCCAGGTTCTCCCTGTCTCCACAGCTCCCATCTCCAAATCTTTTCCCATTTCCTCTTCCCATTTCCAGCAAGTCCCTTCTGCCTCACAGATCCACTGAACAAGGGTCTGGAGAAGCAGGACAAGGGGCATGGCCTCAAACTGCCAGAGGGCAGGGTTGGGTGGGATTTTGGGGAGGAATTCCTGCCTGGGAGGGGATTTTGGGGAGGAATTCCTGCCTGGGAGGGTGATAAGGACTGGCCAGAAAGTCTCACCCCTGACAGCATCGCCCAGCTGTTTCTGCCATGACAAAATAAACTTCATCTGAGTCTACATTTATTTCTCATCCTTGTCCACCTCACAGCTAAAAATCCTGTTCCAGGAAAGTCCATGAATAAATTCCCCCAAGTGCAAAGGAGCCCATTCCCCTCTGGGAGGTCAGCCAGGTGTTGAATAATTGGATTTGTAGTCCTTGTGGAAGGCTCCAGGACAAACAGAGCTCTGAGGGAGCACTCCACCCCCATGAACACGATATTTATCTGTACCTGATGCCTTGAGATGCTCAGTCTCACATAAATAATCAGAGCCAGGGCAGTGCTGAGATGAGACAACTGCTCTGAAGCTGCACACAGCTGCTGGAGAAATTCTTTCAGCAACAATTTTCTTAATTTGTCCTGCTGATAAATTCTCTGGGCAACAACATCCTCCATTTTTCCTGCCATCAAGCACATCAGTTTCCTTTCTGGTTCAAATTCTGATAATGAAAAGCAGATTCTTTTTATTATTTAAGTCTCCAGACTTTCAGAGATATCTGATTTTCGTGTCTGCAGCTCCCAGCCCCAACCACTTGTGCCACCAGTGGAAATCTGAAAGGGAAAGTTCAGCTGCTGACGATCCAAATTAAAATGGTTCCCTCCGTTTGAAAGGATGTGGAATTTTCTCCTAGATTGAATTTGACACTGTATCACTACAGTGAATATAATTCACTGTGATCTCCTTACGATTCAGAACCAATGGCCCATTCATGTGTAAATGCACAGTTAAAGGGGGAAAATGTACAGCAAAGGCAGACCATAATGTCATCTGCACCCAAGCAATCCTTCCTTTGTGTTCCTGGGATAAAAGGAGAGGTAAATATTAAACAGAAAAGGATTGTGGTTGCACAGGCATTCAGGAATGTCCATTTTAGAACAAAATCCAGCCACTCCTTGTATTTCTGTTTAATGCAGAAATTATACTTCTTTTATTAAATTAAAATATTTCTGTCTAATCTCAGACCATGAGAATGGATTGCAAAGGCAAATTCTGTTGAACACTGAATCGCACCTACTCTGCAGCCAGAAATTAAACACCCCTGGATAATTTCCCTGGATAAGAATAAGAATAATAATCCTGGATAATTCCCACCGAAAGACCCCAGGAATGAGCCCTTAGGTGGGAGTGTGACCAACACAGAGATCCAGCACCCTCAGCTGTGGATTCCAGGTGTGTTCTGAACACAAGGACATGGAAAATGCCATTTCCTTATCCATTTATTAAACCAGAAGCCCGGCCTAGGGTTAAGTGAGTCCTACAGCACAAAGGGAATAAGGACTGATATAAAAAGTAATTTTAGAATGACCAAGTAGGAAAACACTGAAGGCCAACCCTCAAATAAAATAATCACTGGGGCACAAATAAGGGTGGGGGAAATGCCATAATGCCAAGAGATAAAGGCAGAAGCCTCCCCCGTGCCATAATTTTTGTGTAAAAGTCAAAAGTGGTTTGGTTACAGACCCAGGTCCAAAGGTTTTTAGAACCACAGTTTTCAGAACCACAGTTCCATCCCTATCTCAGTGCTTCTGGGTGAGAACCCTGAGGCTCCTCCTGCAGTGCTGCACTGGTTTCAAAAGTAAAATATAAATAAACAAACAAAAAAATGTAATGGGCTGTAAATAATCTTTTCCTTTATTCAGTGGTCTCTAGGTGAGGGCCCAAGAGTTTTATCCTGTAAATCCTTCCCAAACTGAGGAATTTAGGAAAAGGTTGGGTGGGTTTTTCCATAGGACTTTTTACTGGGGTAAAAAAAACCAAAACAAACAGTCTGAGCTCATCTAGTTTCTAATCACTCCTTCCCTGTCAGCATTTCTGATCTAGATCTGATTTTATGGAAAAGACTGCACTCTCCAAAGGATCCAAATTGTGGGAATTCACTGCTGGAGGGTTTTGTTCCTGTCCAGCCCTGCCTGGCTCCGACTGCTGCTCGCTTTGGTACAGTTGTAGATGATTACAAGAGTCATTAAGCAGCATAAAATCATGCATGCTGGCTAATTAATGTGGAATTGATTCTCCTTTTAGTTTCTTTTTTTATGCCTGTTGAGCTTCACTGGAATCAATAAAGGCGAGCTCAGTAGAGATTGCAGTAAAATTGATGTAAGTGAAGGACGTTGGGTTGGAGTTTAATGAGTTATGAAACACAAAGAAACAAAGAGAAAATCAAACTTGCTGCTCCATCCGTGTATTTATTGTAATTGTACATGAGCAGGAGCATTTGGGAGATTTTCCTCAGCATTAGAGTCCAAGGGATGCATTGGACACTCAGTAGAGGAGAAATGGAGGAGTGATCACCTCAGAGTGATGTAAAATGGGATTGAAACCCCAAAAAGTTCAAGCTGAGGCTCTGGAAGTTTCCATTCTTTACTCCCACCACAAACCCACTCCAGATTCACAAAAATCTTCCCAAACTTTCCTCCCATTTGCCAAGGGTTGCTGTCAGCCCCTCCTTTCATTCCCCACCTTCAGTGTTCAGCTCACTCTCTGTCCTTACAGATCTCAGGTCTAACTTAGGGAGTTCTAACCCAATTTAAGCCGCAGAACAAACTTAAAAACTAAAACTTCACCTCTGCACCCTGCTACTAAAACTTGAATCAAGCAACATTTCTTTGGTTTCCTTCCTCCCTCACCCCCCAGTGCCCCTCTCAGAGCAGGGATTCCCAAACTTTGTTGAAATCCAACATTTTCAGTCGCTGTGACACGTGAGGCAGGGCTGTCGTGTCACATCATGGGATGTGACACCAACCTCACCTGACACCACAACTCCCAGAAATTCACATTTATCCAACCAGCCTCTCTGGGACAGACACACAAAATATTTCCTATTTATCTATTTGTATTTTTTTTTTCTTTTTAGATTCAGCCCATGACCTTTCAGGGTTGGCTGGAAATGAGCAGTGCCAGATTTGCTTGCCGTGAATGCTTTGACAAGAATTTTGCCTGATGAGAGGATCAAGTTGTTGCCATGTTCAAAACCAACCCGCTCTGAAAAAAAAATGAAGAGTTTGCTACAAAAATGGTTGTATTTTTACAGCCTTGATGATATTAGAGCTGGATAGAGCAGGGCTTTCATCAGTTTCAGAAAACCAAATTATAAAAATGAAAGAACTTCAGAAATTGTTGATTCTTCACAGAAAAATAAAAATAAAAATAAAAAAATTAAAATTAAAATTTAAAAAAAAAAAAAAAGAAAGAAAAAAAGAAAAAAAGAAAATCAGTAAAAATTCTAAAAGTTGTGCTTAGGTTTTTTGCCCTCTGAGGTATTTTCTGTGGATATTTCATGGCAGCCTGAGCTCAGTTTCCCATCAGAAGCCAGCTCCAGAAATTAGGCAGAAATACAGGAATATTTCTGTCAGACACATTCCAGGATAACCACAGCAACCCATCCAGGCAGCCTCTCCTCAGGGCACATCTATTTTTTAAGTGGAAATACACCCAGAACAAGCCCAGAGAAGGTGCAGGAAGGGTTTTTTTATCCAGCCTTACTCATCTATTACAGTTCTATAAACTGTATTTTTCCTAAAGAGTCATCTGGAATTTATAAGGGGCTGAAAATGAAGCCTGGGTAATTGGTTTAAAGAGGATTTTTTATTTATCCTCCCCATTTTTATGTTTAATAGGAATTCTCCAATGTCAATCTCTCCCAATCACACGGGAGATGTTTAAAAATCAGTTTTCCCCTCATCTCTGTCAGTGTGATTCTTTTACCTTCAATGGGCATTTTGTCAGGGAAAATTACAGAATTACAGAATATCTTGAATTTGAACCAAGTGGATCGCTGAGTTCAACTCCTGACCCTGCCAAGGTTACTGGAATGGGAGTGGGAATTGGGAAATGGGAATTGGGAACTGGGAATTGGGAACTGGGAATTAAGGATTGGGAATTGGGATGGGGCTGCTCTTCACTGCAGTCACCAAACTCAGGAAAACCACATTTTCCCTGGAAAATCCTAAGGAATTGGGGTTTTGTTCAACACACAGAGTCAAGAGCCACTCCCAACACTTGGGTGGTTCAACCCCTCTTCAAAGCCCTTCTGTCTCTGGCCTCTTTCTGTCTGATTAATTTGATTTACACTGATTGCATTGGTAATTAGGCAAAAAGGTGTGAGAATGAGAAATATAAGACATATAATAAGAAATATATAAATATAATGATAAATATGAGAAATATAATTATATTCTATAAATACATAATTTAAAATATAAATAAATACCTACATAAATAGAATTATGAATATAGTAACTACATAAATATAATAATAAATATAATTATATTCTATAAATATATAATTAAAATTATAATTTTATAATTTAAAAATTCTAAATACATAATTATGCAAATATAATGATAAATAGAATTATACATATAATGATACATAGAATGATAAATATCATGATAAATAGAATTATAAGTAGAATTATAAATACAATTATAAATATATTGATACATATCATGGTAAATATCATGATAAATATCATGATAAGTAGAATTATAAATAGAATTATAAATATATTGATACATATCATGGTAAATATCATGATAAATATCATGATAAATATAATAAAAGCATAAAAGCAGAACATCTAAAAAATCCAAGTCATTCCATCCTCCAGAAACAAAGGTGGCAGGGCCATTGTTCCTGCACATTTCCAGGGATGTGAGACATCACTGAGATGTTTAAGTAACTCCAAGTTTTACTTTTCTGACTGTTTAGTCAGCCTGGGAGGAATTTCCAGAGCTGTGGAATTATCCAAAGGAGCAACAGGAGGAAAAGTGGGATTTCTATTTCAGGAAGCCAATCCCCAGTGTGCAGGTAACTACCTAAGCCTGAATGAAGACACATTGATCATCTGCAGGAACTTCTGTGAAATCATTTTGTGCTCTCATGGAACAGGAGTTTTCTATGGGAAAAATCTGCAGGGGAAGAGGTGGAGTCCTGTCTTGGGTTACAATACAGAGTGTGATAAAAGGTTT
>PYHW01010718.1:44963-60038 GCA_013186435.1 Turdus rufiventris | reverse complement strand
CCCCACCACCCTCCAGATCCAAGTAAACTCAAGGATTTCAACATCCCTGGAAGTGTCCAAGGCCAGGTTGGATGGGTTGGAGAAACCTGGGATAGTGGAGGGTGTCCCATGGAGCTGGATGAGATTGGAGGTCCCTCCCAACCAAAACCCTTCTGGGACTGACCCTGTGATTCCATGATCCAATTTCCCATGTCTGATCCCATTTAAATCAGATATCCTGGCACAACACCCCTCTCCCACCTGGATTTGGTGTTTTTAAGGGACATCCCTGCAATCCACTCCTGTGAAGTTAAATATTCTTTTTATTGACATTGTGGTTTGAGGGCAGAATAGCAAAGTTAGAAAGAGAAGCCTGGACTGATCCCAGGGCTGTATTTCCCATGAGCTCCTTACTCCTCATCCATAATTCCAGCAGGAGGGATCATGGAGGAGAAGCACAAGAAAAGTCCTGCACAATTTCTTTCTGTGAGGAGAATCTACTTTCCCTCCTCTCACACAGGAAATGTTTATCCCACAGAAGGCTGAAGGTATTTGCTCAGCAAAAAAAGCCCCTGTTCATCCCAGCACTTGGAGTGATGGAAAATGTGGTGTCAGGAAGAAAATTTGCTGGTGTCCTCCTAATTATTCAAAAATGCTTCCTCATCAGTGTGCCAAAAATCGGTTTCCAGTTCTAATTGTTCCTCTGGGCTCCCCAGGGATGGGATGCTGCTCCCTCCGTGCCCTTCCAGCTCGGATCCCGCTGTCTCCAGAGGGAATTCCAGCTTGTTTTGCAGTCAGGGAAGGTGAAACCCTACCCTTGGTCCCCACACTCCCTCATTTTCCCGGGATGGAGCAGCAGCACAAAGGGGAATGATCATTGTTAAATCAGACTGGAAAGGGGATGATAGACAAACCCAAATGTGGAATTTTTCAGCGAGAGGAAGGAGAGTTATAACAGATTACCACAACGTCTGAGCATGGAGAAATAAATAAAACAAAGTGAGAGCCCAGCCCCAGCCTGGTCCCCATTCCCTGAACCCCAATTCCCTGACTGGGAGCACTGGAATAAACCAGGACGTTTTTATCCCTCCACCAGTTTGGAGCATTGTGGAGGAAACCTCTTGTCCATGACAAACGAGGGAGCTGGGCTGGCCGAGGGCTGGCCGTGGAAATAAATGTATTTTTACCCTGCTGCTGGCTCAGGCTCAGGTTTTGCCATCTGGAGCAGCAAATATTTCATGGGAAGAGGGCTCTTGACCGGGCTTGGATCATCAAGGATTGGACTGGAAGAGTTTGGCAGCAAATCCGCACGAGGCTGCTCCCAGGAATGACTTCAGCTGGCCTGGGGAGAAGGGATGGGACTCCCAATCTGCCAGGGGTACCTGAGGAAAAGTGCTGATATTCCAGCTAAATTTGGGGTTTTTACATCCAGCTACCACTGAAAGCGAGCCCTTTATATTCCTGATAATATTCCAGCTCGGGGCTGGAATAAAAGAGCTGCAGCTCACCCAGGGAGGGCCCTGCTGCCAGAAATTCCCATTGTCTCCAGCAGCAGCCTTGCCTGCCTCCAACAAAAGGAATCCTGAATAGGGACAGAAATAACCCAGCACCATCCCAGCTCTCCATCGTTCCCCTCTCCTGGAGTCCTGCGGGGCACAACCTGCCCTGATCCAGGAATTCCTGCAGAAATCCCACCTGGAGCCCAGATTTCCCATGGAAAAACCCAAGGGAGATGATCTGGGAGCTCAGTGTGGGCAGGAATTTTTGTCCATGCAATATTAGTATTGAATTGTCCCAGGTCAGGTTGGAAGGGCAACCTGGGGTTTTTCCAACTCGATTTTTTCCGACCCAAACCATCCCATGATTCCATATAAAATGGCACATCCCAATGAGCATAAAGCTGGTGGGGAGAAGAGGATAAAAAGTTGGAGAGGGAAATGATGGCAGCTCCTGGGTTTGCCTTTCCCTGTGCAGTGAGTACAAACCCCAAGGGAATTTAAAAACAAAAAGAGGGAAAATGATAGAAATGAGATGACAATCTGGAAACATCTCTGAGCTGAGAATAATCCATACAAATGTTGTGTTTAATCAAGCAGCCAGAGCTCCCTCTCTGCATGGAAATGGTCCCCAAAGAGAGGATGCGTCCTCCCAGCTGTCCCAAGGAAAAATCAAAGGGTGATTTATCATCCTTATCCACGTGTCACACAGGCACAGCTGCATCCTGGGCTTGTTCCCACTTCCCAAATTCAGGTGGGATTTCTTTGGGAGGTGCAGATGAGAACAGGATTCAATTTTCCTCTGGGAATGGAGGGAACAAGAAAAACCATTAAAAAAAACCTCCCTGATTCCCCCAGGATTTGCCTTTCTTTTCTTTCAGTCATTCTAAGACTTAAAAAAATTCCATATTCTATAAAAAGTCATTCCATGAGTCTTTATTTTATTGTTTTGAGTCATTCTCTTTCAAAATTCCATTTTTATTAAAGCCAAATTGTTTGGGTTTCAATTCAAGGGCCCATTAAAAAAATTGGATTTTTGTAATAGGAAGGAGAGAACAAGGAGAAAAAAAGGAAAAGGAAAAAAGGAAAAGGAAAAGTTTAATGCAGAATTAATGGGATTTATTGTCCACTTTCTGCCTCTAAAGTCCCAATTTTTTGCCTATTTTTTATTTCTCATTCATTTCAATTTTGCCATCCTGGAATTATAAAATAAGTGCTGAGGATTGCAACAATTTTGGGAATGAATTAATAAACCTGGGATTTGAATTTTTGTGGGGGTGCTGATGACTGAATAAATTTTTTATAGATAGACATATAACATGTTATATAATATAAATAGATATAAATATATAGAATGCATTGCATAATGTAATAATATATTACATGAGATATATATATAAGCATACATATATAGAGTGTATTGCATAATATAATTACATATAATCATAATTTCACATCAGATTTTTTACCCTGACAGGAAGAGCTTTTGCAGTACAGAGCATTCCTTTTCCTTTTTTCCCCATTTTTCCCCTTTGCTTTCCTTTTTTCTCTCTTTTTCTCCTCTTTCTCCCTTTTCTCCCCCTTATTTCCCTTTTTCCCTTTTTTACTTCCTTTTATTCCCCTTATTTTCCCTTTTTTTCTCCTTCCCTCTTTGCCCTTTTTTTCTCCTTTTTCATCCTTTTTCCCTTCCTTTTATTGCCTTCCCTTTTATATCCTTATTTTCCTTTTTCCCTTTTTTTTCTTCCCTCTGTCCCAGAGCAGGCTCCTGCAGGTCCAGGACATTAATTAGAATAAAAATAATCATTGTTTTCCCTATTAGGATAAGGCTATTAATTGTTTTCCCCTATGCTGAGAACTTTAAGGATCTTTACCATGTTTCCCCCCTCCCATAACCCAGCAGTAAATCCTTCCATCATTTCCAAGACCAAATAAAAATTCAAAACTCTTCCACAGTTGTTGGGAAGTTACAGCCCAATCAAATCTCCGTCACTGAGGAGCAACAATTGCACAGAAATTTTGGAACTGGAATTTCCTTTTTTTCTTTTTTTCTTTTTTCATTTCCCATCATTTCCTGTCTTTTTTATTGTAATTCCTTTCTTGTTTTTCATTTCAGTGCTGATGTGAAGACACCATCATTCATTTTTCCTCTTTTACTGGGAGTTACATTTTTGTTTGAGATCCAATTATTACTTTAATTTCAAATCCTGCCACTTTCAGTGGGCAGAGGTGAATATTCACCTTTTTTGCCCTACGTTTTGCAGGAAATTTTGAGTTTTTCCACGTTAACTTCCCAGTGTTTTGCCTTATTTTCATGTAGAAAGATTTCAAATTTACCTTTAAAAAAATATTCTGGAGCTGCATTTCCCTTTCCAAGCAGTTTCAGTTCCCAGCTCACACGAGTTCTGTAGTTTTATATTAGATTTTTCAACTCAGACAAGATGGGCCCTTGTTTTCTCCTGCTTTTTCAAAAATAAAAGTGAATGAAGTGCTGCTGTCCCAGGCTCAGTCCTTGGGATCCAAGTGCCATCTTGTGTTCACACATCGCATTTCAGGAATTTTTCCCCTCCCAAATTCCTCCAAACCGCAGCTCCTGCTCACCCTGGAAGTGCTTGGAGAGGGTTTGTGTCATTCAACACTGAATTATTGGGAAATTAAAACATCAGCAAAGCCATTTCACAATAAATAAAGCTGGAGATTGATAAATATGAGCTGTTTGCACCATGAATTTTTCAGGATGAATCTCAGGGGAATTAGAGTTCCTCAAAACTTTTACCAAAAATTTATTTCATTTTTATTTTAGCAGAAATCAAGAGTTGGAAATTAGAGGTGTGCAGAAAAATTACGGGGTTTTAATATCAAAAATTAAATTTGGATTTACTGGAAAGGTACAGCTGAGATAAATTGGAAAAGGTGGGAAAAGCTGAAGGGCTCATCTTGAGATATTTATAAAATTTTAAGATAAAAGTTTCAATGTTTAATAATGGAGCTACATTTTAGAAGGAAATAAATAGAAAATTAAATCAGATTGGGAATATCTGGGGTCAGGATGTGCCTCAGGTCCTGGCATTCAGCTGTTGATGCTGAATGCAATTTATCACAACTTCTCAATTTATCACAACCTCTCAATTTATCACAACTTCTCAATTCATCACAACTTCTCAATTTATTACAACTTCTCAATTTATCACGACTTCCATACAAGGGAATCAAGAACAGAACATTCCAGATGAAAAAATTCCAATTTGATATTGATTAATTCAGCCCTAATTGAAACCAACCAACCACAGGTATGCTTTGGTTTTACAAAATTCTGTGTCAGAATGAGCAGCAACAGGTTTATGACAAATAATTTCTAGAAATAAAATAATTAAATTGAATTTGAAACGCAAATATCTGAAAATAATCCATGTAGTATGTGCTCTGCTCAGAATTTCTCTGCTGTTTTCTACACTGTTTTCTCTCATTTTGTCTGTATTTAAAGATTATATTCCTAATTTTATCTCTCCATAATTAAGAGATTTCCTAAACTCTGTCCCATCAGTAATGGAATGCCTGGAATGCTCCAATTCCCATTAATTCCCAATTTTTCCAGTAGCTCTGGGCAGTCCCAGCCCACTCTAAACTCTGCAGAATTCATGGGCAGCTCTCCCATTTCCTTCTCCCTTTTCCTGAGTGAAACCAGACTGAAACCGGAGGAAGATTTACAATAAAAATGAAGATAAAGCTGTAAATTGTTTTATCCCAGGCTTCATTGAGCATGCAAGGCACTGAGGAATAATCATTGGAATCATGTCTGCCCAAATTCCAGGCAGAGAGAGCTACCACATGTTTTAAAAAAAAAAAAAATCTCAGGAGTGTTTGCTTTCAAATAATTTAATCTTTTACCTCTGCAGAAAAGATGTTTTCTCCTCATCTACATACCCAGAACAATAATAAACATTTTTATCTGAGGGGAAAAAAAAAAACATATAAAATGTCTCACAATTAATCCTTAATCCTTTTAAGAGTCCTTCTAAGGCAAATGGAATCTGTGGGGATTAAAGGAGCACTTCTTCCTCTCTCTGCAGGGTCACCAGGAGAAGTTGGGTTAATTCCAATTAACCAGGAATTAATTCCCAGAGAGCTGATTCCTTCCAGGATCTGCAGGAAACTCTGAAGAAGATGGAGAGGAACTGGAGAGACAGGACAAGGGAGAAAGGCTTCAAACTGGAAGGAAATTTAGGAAATTCCTCCCCATGAGGGCAGGGTGGGGTGGATGGAATTCCCAGATTTGGGATCCATGGAAGTGTCCAAGGCCAGCTTGGACATTGGGATTGGATCCACCTGGACACAGCAAAGTGTCCCCATGGCAGGGAATGAGTTGATTTGTAATTTCCCTCCCAATCCAAACCATGCTGTGATTCCATTTTTTCCATTTCCATGACTGTTCGCTTCCAGGGTGTGCGCATGAGAATATTCCCAAGGCAGCTCCCCTTCCCAAGGGAAAAAAAACAAAAAACCAAAAACAGGAAAAATCTGAAAACCCACCCTGAGATGCCCCAGCACGTTGTGTTCATTTACAGCCACACCAATCCCATCCCTGCCCGTGCAGGGCCCCCAGCTTTGTCCATTCCCTTTTGCTGCTCAGTCTTGCCAAAATGCAAAAATTCCTTATTAGGAGGTTTGTGGTTTATTGTGAGTTTGTGGTTTATTGTGAGGTTTGGGAGTTATTGTGAGTTTGTGTTTTATTGTGAGTTTGTGATATATTGAGATTTTGTGGTTTATTGTGAGTTTGTGGTTTGTTGTGAGTTTGGAGTTTATTGTGATTTTGTGGTTTATTTTGAGTTTCTGGTTTATTGAGATTTTGTGGTTTATTGTGAGTTTGTGATTTATTGAGATTTTGTGGTTTATTGTGAATTTCTGGTTTATTTTAAGTTTGGAGTTTATGACTGTGGTTTATGGTGAGGTTTGTGGTTTACTGTGAGTTTGGAGGTTGTGAGTTTGTGGTTTGTTGTGAGTTTGTGGTTTATCGAGATTTTGTGGTTTGTTGTGAATTTGTGGTTTATTGTGAGTTTGGAGTTTATTGTGAGTTTATGGGTTTTTGTGGGTTTGTGGTTTATTGAGAGGTTTGTGGTTTATTGAGAGGTTTGGGAGTTATTGTGAGTTTGTGGTTTATTGTGAGGTTTGGAGCTCGTGAGTTTGTGGTTTTTTGTGAATTTGTGGTTTATTGAGAGGTTTGTGGTTTATTGTGAGGCTGTGATTTATTGTGAATTTCTGGTTTATTATGAGTTTTTTGTTTATTATGAAGTTTGGGAGGTTGTTGGGAGTTTGTGGTTTATTGAGATTTTGTGGTTTATTTTGAGTTTGTGGTTTATTGTGAGTTCGTGGTTTACTGAGAGGTTTGGAGTTTGGGATTTTGTGGTTTTTTGTGATTTTGTGGTTTATTTTGAGTTTGGAGTTTATGAGTTTGTGGTTTATTGTGTGTTTGGAGTTTGTGAGTTTGTGGTTTATTTTAAGCTTGTGGTTTATTGTGAGTTTGGAGTTTATTGTGAGTTTCGAGTTTGTGGTTTATTGTGAACTTATGGTTTATTGTGAATTTGCGATTTATTGTGAGTTTATAGTTTATTTTAAGTTTGTGGTTTATTAGGAGGTTTTGGAGTTATTGTGAGTTTGTGGTTTATTGTGGGTTTGTGGTTTATTGAGATGTTTGGAGCTTATGGTTTATTGTGAGTTTGTGGTTTATTTTGAGGTTTGTGGTTTATTGTGCTCAGCAATCTAAACCCTACAACCTCCTGGAGGTTAAAATGTGGTTAAAAAAAAACTTTACCCACTTTAGCACACAGCAGTGGCTTAGCATCTACTGCCACTTGAGTGTTTGTCTGCAAGCAGAAAATGCTGATTAAATGTAATAACTCCTTCCACAAGCTCAGAAAACCTTGTGGGGCTGGGTTAGAAGGATCTTAAATCCCATCCAGTGCCACCCTGCCATGGGGACACCTCCCACTGTCCCAGGTGCTCCAAACCCAATGTCCAACCAACCTTGGACATTCCAGGGATCCAGGGACAGCCACAGCAAATCTGGGAATTCCATCCCCACCCTCCCAGGGAGGAATTCCTTCTTTTTACCTCTCCATCCCTCATCCCAAGCTGTGAAACACCAATGCTGGGAGCCTCCCTGGCTGAATTCCTGCTGCCATTCACTGCTCCTGAGCTTGGAGCTAATCCTGGGATATTTTCCAGCTTTCCTCCCTGCAGGGCTTTATCCCAGGGTGCTGAACCAAGCAGATCAGCTCGTCAGCTCAGTTATCACCAAAAGCAATGAACAATGCTGTTTGCATCCTAAATAAAAGGGGAAAGCAGCAGATGACAAAATCTCCTCGTTGAAAATGAGAGAAAACTGAATTGCAATTATTCCTGCACTGTCCTAATCCTCCCAGGACTGATGAAGCCCCAGCCATTCCATGTCCCTGCAGGAACAGCCCAAAATGCCAATGTCCAGCAGAGATCCCCATGGCATCGTGGCACAAAACATTTAACATTACATTTTCCCATTATCAGCTGCTTTTTGTGCCTTTTTTTCCCCATAAAATTCACATTTAAAATCCAGCCATCGGCTGCTTCTCCCTGAGGGGTGACCAGGACTCAGCAGCCTTGTGCAGGGAACCTTTTCCTGGGAAATCAGCATTTTCTCTGAGGGGAAACACGGGTGAAAAGCAGAAATCCTCCCAAGAGGTGGCAAAGGAAATCCTTGTTATTCCTCATACAGCATCCTTGCTCAATCTCTCCTGGAGGAAAAGTTAAACTCGACCTTTGTGCTCCTGCCAAGGTCGCTGAGTGCTGCTCCTGAGCTCAGACTTGCCTGGGGCCTACACAGCAAAAAAAAAATTCACATAAAGAGGCTTAAAACTTCAAGAAAAGGAGGGGGGATTGAAAAGTTTGGGCCAGTTCTCCGTCATTTTCATTTTTCCCTCCCTCCCGTCCGTCTGCTGGGAATGCTTTGTTTGCAGTGGTGGAAATGTGGCTTTGGAGAGGCTGTGGGAGGCATTTCCCAAGGATTCTGCTCCAAACAAACCTGTCCTCCATCACCCTCCAGAATTCATCCCTCTGGATGTGTTATCCTTGTTATTTTTTTGTCAAAAACGCCGAAAATTGGGTTACATCCCATTCTCCACACAGCTTCCAATGGGTTACATCAGTCCATGCCTGAGTTTAAAGTGAATTTCTGTAGCCAAAGCAGGGCACAAAAACACTCCCATGCTGAGCTGCACGCAGGAAAAACACAGCCCAAGGAACTTTAATAAAGAGCTGCACTCCAAAACCATTATTTTTATATTTAACTAGGGCTTCATAATGTCATTAAAAATTTAGGTCAAGCACACGATGTCCAAAGGTTCTCGAGGATAAAATTATCTGCCAGGAATTGATGTCCACTGTTGGGTAGCAGCAGGTAGCAGTTAATTGAAAAGTGCCTTATCTCTAATTATTCTGCTCCATCCTCCTTAGCAGCCCCATTAGTGTGAATACACAAGAAACAGCCTTAAATACTCTCGAGCCTGATGTAAAAAGGAATATTTGGGAATGGTGATACTCTTATTTCAATCCATGTTTTCCAGAGGCTGCTCTGCAAAGCCAATTTTTTTTTAGGCTGTATTCGTGATGTTTTCTGAGCCAGGCCTACACATTCCACGATGCTGCTCCCACAAATATAAAATTTAATTTGACTTTAGCTTGTTGTTGTGGGTTTTTTTGTGCCTCTGCTTTTTCTGAGTTAGAGCATTTCCATTTTCCCTGCAAATAAAAGTGGGTTTATGGCTGGAGGTGTTGCAGCTCATTCTGAGCGACTCTGAGATGCTCCACAACCTCCAAAAGTGCAAAGCCATTCTCAGCCTTTCCCTGAATTCCTTTGGAGATTTCTGAGGCTGTTCTGATTCAGCAGCAGCAGCAGATGGCCCTTGGCTACAGGAACGATTCTGACCCAGAGCTTCCCATTTCATTATTGCCAAGTTCACACCTAAGAAATTGCTTTTTCCCTCCTTAGAAAGAGCTGTAACTTCTCCTTAACCACTCTCACCCCAAAACCAACATTTCTCTCCATTCCTTCCCCAATTCTGCTCCTGTTTCCAGATTAAACAGCCCAAACCAGCAGCATTTTAATGTTCCTGGGGCTCCCCATGGCCGTGTTTCACCACCCAGGCACGAGCATTGGGCTGGGGGGGATTTTAGGGATCATCCCCAGCTATGGGGACACTTCCACTGTCCCAGCTGCTCCAAATCCTGCCCAGCCTGGCCTTGGACACTTGCAGGGATGCAGGGGCAGCCAGAGGAGGGGTGGGAGGATGTGGGACAGGGATGAGGAAAATTCCCAAGGAGCAGAACACAGAGCCCTTCACCCACAAACCCTGCAGATAAAATTCCCAACCATTCCAGGCTGTGGCACTCAGCTGCACAGATTCTTCTGGAAAAGGGGAAAGAATCCCCAAAACCACCTGGAAAACCAAACATCAGCTCAAAAACCACCCCCAGGAATTCTGAGCCTTCACAGGAGAATTCCCCTCCTTGGTGCCAGCTCTGAGCCTCCAGATGCACTTCCCTGGTGCCGCAGCAAAAAAATCTGCAAAAGCAGAGAGATGTCCCCTGCCCTGCTGGGGGAGAGCTCCTAGGAGCAGAGAATCCCAATCAAATCCTCTCCCAGGAGGAGAAAATCCCAATTAAATGTGGCTTTTATTTAGGGGATCAGGTTGAGTGTAACCTGTGCTGGCTGATTCTTCTCAGACTCCAAAATGAGGGCAAAACTCCCCAACAAACTTTGGTGCTTGCAGAGAGAAGACAAGAACTGAAAATGAATATTTGCGTCCCAAATTCCTTTTTGTGGCAGCTATGTGGTCTGGAGCTTCTCCCATCCCTGGGATTCCCACCTGGCAGCAGAAATAAACAGATTTTTCCAATATATCCCCATATCTGTGAGTGCTTATCAGGATCTGTCTTGATTCCTATCCTGATATGGATTCAAGCTGGGGATAAAACTGTTTAAAGGGAGATTGTTCTGAAATTAAACCTCACTTTAGCACAGGGATCGTTCTCCCAGCTCTGCCCTAACAAAACTTTGTGGCAGTGACAGAGAGGGAAAACTTGGAGGCTGGAAAACAAGATCATGGAATGATGCTGAGTTAGCAAGAGCATAAAGCAGAGCACCATAACTGATTTTCCAATTGCATTTAATTTGAGGAGCTTAAGACTTAAATAAAGAGAAAATCATGGAAACTTCTTGGAGCCAGAAGCCATTAGCAGACTCTAACTCTATATTTCTTTAAAGGGATTCTGTCAAGTGCGTTTTGAGCCTTTTAAATTTTTTCCCATGTAATTAATGCTCCTGCAACATTAGTTCCAGCGTCTTTGAAGCTGGGAAATTATGTTTGCTCCCTTCTCTGCACCTCCCCTCACAGCTCCTGTGGAGACTCATTCCAGCTCCAGTTTGATTTATTTATTTGGCCCCAATGATATTCCTGATTTGGGGGGTGCTTTACATCCCACAGAGCCTCTCCTGATCTTTGGGAGACTGAAAATCTCATCTGATATATGGGTTTAGAAATGTCAAACAACATTTTGGGTTCTGTTCAGGCCAAATCTCTTTTAGAACTGTTGGGAAAAGTATTAATACTGACAAATTTAATTAAGAAAAAAATATGGATTGGTTGATGCTAATTTTCCTTTCATTAAACTGCAGTTGGTGGGATACAGAGAATTAAGGAGCAGCTGCGGGTGCCTGAGTTCCATAAGTTCCCAGGCAAAATTCCTTCATCTGGGGAAATTCTGATTTATTAAAGCCAGAAAAAAACTGCTGAAATTCCAGCTGATGCACTCAGGTGTGCCCAAGCAGCAAACCCAGCTCCTTGTCCAGAGTTAAGGACCAAGCCTTGGAAGTTAAACGTGGAAATAAATAAGTTTGGGAGTAATTAGCATTCCAAATGTTCTGTGGCAATTCTGCCTGGAACATTGTTATCACCCTCCTGCTTTTAACACAGCTTTGGGGAAAATAAACACCTCCAGAATGTGGAGACGAAGCTTAATTCCTTATTTTTGCCATGGATTTGGAGGTCCCTTCAGCACAGGGTTTTGCTGCCTCTGTGAGGGAAGTGCAAATTTGTGTTAACAGGAATTTTCCTTTCCTGAGCATTTCCCATCAGGGATATTTCAGTTCTTGTTCCACTCTGGGATCAGCACAGATTCCAGCTGCCAGGAACCACGGGAACAACCTGTGTTTACAGCAGCAAATTTCATTATTCAGGGAGTAAAACAACCTGGAAAAGCCAAAAAAAGCAAAAATCCCTCGGTGCCTTGGGTGGAAAGAGCTGGGCTCACTCACATTATCCAAACATCAAGAATGATCCAGGAAAATTATAATCCTGTTTAGACTTCTGATGCTTTTATGGCACTTAAAGAACCAAAAAACGCTGTGCCCTAAGTTAGCACAATTTATCTGCCACAGATTTAATATCATTTATTTTATAACATCAATTCACATGGAAATCTCTCTCAAGCAAAATTGCTTTGAATCATTTTAAACCTCTTGATTTTTCTGGTTTATCATTTATTAACAACAGCGCTTTTTTTTAAAGCCCTCTCAATCAGAGCTTGTTTTATGTGAAAAACTTTCAATATTTTTGAAGATCTCATAGAAACAGCCCCTTTTTCACCCCATGCAGGAACCAGGCTCCAGATGGGCTCTGAGCTAAACCCTTCAGTGCTCAGGGCTTCCTCTGAGTCCTTCCCAAAGTCACTTTGGTGCTCTAAAGAGCGTTTTTAGGGACATTTCCCACAGAGTCACAGTGGCCTGAGCCTTTGCTTGAAGCCAGAACTTGCCATGTGAGAGATCTTCAGCAGAGAATATTTTTTTTTCTCCAACTCCCTCCTTCCCCTGGCGGCCAAAATTGATGTTGGCAGTTTTGTGCTCTGAGTAAGAAGCAGAGTTTATCAGTTTAAGTGACTCCAGGAAGGCAGGAGGAGCATCTTTGATAACGCACAAAAATTACGAGGCTGCTCAGCACTGACAGGCTCAAATTTGCAGAGAAAATTCTCAGCTCTTTCCAATTCACATTTTATTCTTCCCCGAGCCTGGAGCCTCCCAAAGCTTTTCTTAAATTCCCATTCCCCCTAAGAGCAACAATTCCCACAGCACACTCCAAGTTCTGCAGGGATCTGCAAGGAATAAAACCCCAAAACAGCCAAGCCTGAGCTGCTTGTGGTGCCAAAGCCAAGCAAGGAGCAGCTCCAGAGATAAAAAACCCCAAAAGGATAAAAAATCAGACTTTTGGCAAAGAAAAGGCACCAAGTCCCACCTGGATCTGCTCCCAAGCTTTTAAATTACCTTAATGATAACCTCAGTGCAAATTCACTGCTGCCGAGCTGTTCCACACCAGGCAGCAAAAGCTCATTTGTTTAAAACTCATCTGCAGTTTCTTTCTGAGAGTTTCAGAAAGTTCCTGAGTTGTTGGGCTGGTAAATCTTCAAATAGAAATAAAAATTCAGTGAAATTCAGCTGCATCAGCCCTTGTGGGCTGTTGAGATCCTGGCAACTCCAGGGCATCTCAAGCCTGAGTATGCATTAAAAGAAGTGCAAAAGTTGGAAGAAAATAAACAATTTCTAAAAAAAACCAGCTGTTTTGTCATTTTTGTTCAGTCTTGGGTAAACACAGAAGGTGCCAAACTGCAGCAGATTGCAAATCCCCAAAGCTTGGCTTTTTCTGCACCATTGCCACCCAAGCTGATCGTGGGAAAGAATTAATAATTACGGGTAATTATCTGAGTGGACACTTTTTAATATGCTGAACTCAGGCTCGTGTTTTTTATGAGAAGGGGAGGGAAGAGGAAATTCTGGAAATGCCAACCCCATCATCTGGAATTATTTGGACTGGATATTTCATCTTAACCTCTCACAACCACCACATCCTTCCTCTCCACATCCTTTCCCTCGAATGCCAGAGGTGAGAGGAATGGGGAAAACCCTCCCTAATTCAAGAATCAAAATGGGAATTTCACTGCCTGGTTCTTTCCTTCCTCAGCCCAGAAGGATTTTTGCAAAGGAAAAGCTCATCAAAGGAATGACAAAGCTGTTAAAATATAATTTTGATTTAGTGATCTTTCTACTGAAGAGGTTCCTTCTCTTTGTAAACTTTGCTGTTTAGAAATAGACACAGATCACTAAATCCCAAAACAGATCCCCAATTCCTGACACAGATCCCTAAATTCCAACACAGATCCCCAATTCCCGACACCATTTCTCAATAAAATGAAATTATATAAATAAACAAAATTTAAAATAAATGAATGAATTAATAAATTTCAATAAAATAAAAACCTGACGCCAGGTTTTTCAGAGCTGCTGTAACTCTGTGCCTGTCACTGCCACGATTCCAACCTTCCCCTTCTCCTGAATTCCCACCCAGGACTTTCCCACTGCTTTCTAGACCTCACTTTTCTCATCCTGAAGCACAAAACCCCACGGAAATACCTGGGTGCAGCTCCTGGCACTCAAATCCTTTATCACAGAAATTCTGAGCTGCACCTGCACCTTTGTGGGCAAATCCTCCTGTGCATTCCTAAAACACAGATGGGAAGTGGGAATGTTTGAAAGCTGGGCCCTGACAAAACATTTTCCACGAATCATGAGCTGCCTAAATCCCTTCTCTGCTTCCTCTCACTTTTTCTTTTCATCTTTGCAGCCAATTTAAATGTGACATTTCTGTCTCTTGCCCAGCAGCCTGCACTTTGCTGTCTGTTAAAGGGTTTGTGCACATCAAAATAAAATTATTATTTCAAAAGTACCCTTAAACATGCAAAATACAATAAAACATTCCATTATTACCCCAAATCACAAAACCTAGCTTTAATTCCATTTACTTACATATGCCATTTATACTCTGTATAAAAAAAGGAGAAAAATGCAAGAACTGAAGGAAAAACAGCTTCTGTTCTATTTTGCTTCCTGCACAGAGAATTTCCAACAGCCAAGCAATAATTCCAGGCCAGATTGGAGCAGTGGGGTCACCAATCCTCTTTAAGAGGCACCTTTCCCCAGGAGGGGGCAGCAGGATTTTATTGCTGAGCCTTGGATAAATGATGTGCTAAAAGCAGATGGCAAAACTCTTCCTAGACGTGGTTGGAAAAATTGGACTTGCTCAGAGCAGTCCCAGGGGCCTTTTCCTGTACAAGGAGAAACAATTCTTTTCCTTTTGACTGCTGCTGTGTCCTGCTGAGGGGATGCTGCCCTGGGGTGATGAACTCTGCCAAGGGTGAAATCAGGGCTGCTGCTGTTTGCTGTCTGCAGGGATGAGGAGTTTGGGCTCCCACTGACCTGGCAGGACTTTTCTGGCTGCAATCACAGCCTGGGCTGGAGTTTTGTTCAAAGTGATGTTTTCTGGTGTCACCTGGCTGGGGGGGAGCAGGGCAAGGAGGTGAAACCTTGCAGCACGTTGCTTTGATGCTTTAAGTTTTAGCTTTCATTTCATTTTCAGGTTTGGTTTTCAGGTTCTGTATTTCATTGGTGTGTGACTCTGAGCTCACACAAAGTGTTCCAGGCTCTGCATTGGTGACTCTGAGCTCACACAAAGTGTTCCAGGCTCTG